>OX451739.1:242437007-243037007 GCA_948472305.1 Vicia faba
TATATATATATAAATATATATATATATATATATATATATATAAATATATATATATATATATATATATATATATATATATATATATATATATATAATATATATATATATATATATATATATATATATATATATATATATATATATATATATATATATATTATATATATATATATATATATATATATATATATATATATATATATATATATATATATATATATATATATATATATATAATATATATATATATATATATATATATATATATATATATATATATATATATATATATATATTTATATATATATTTTTATATATATTAAGTATGTATGAAATAAAATATATTACGTATGTATGAAATAAAATAAAATATTTACAAAAATAAAATATATTCAAGAAAATATTTTCAATGTGAATAAAAATAATAAATAAAAATAAAAGTATTATTTACATTATTTTCAAGTTTTAACAAATAATTATAAAGTATTTAAATTGTTTTTATGTTAGAAAAAATCAAAATAAAATATCTAATAAATGTAAAAAATTGTGAAAATATTTTTAAGTATTTTTTTATGTTTGAAAATAAAATAACAAAGTCAGAAAAGAAAATAAAAATTCAAAAATGCAAAAATATAAGAAGTTGGGCCAGGGGGTGCAAAAAGCAAGCATCGGGGTGCAAAAAGTGAGAAAGCCAAGCCCAGTCCATCAGCTTCTTCTTCTTCCTCCAGACTTTTTGAAAACGCGCGCCTGTTATACAAACTCGTATCTCCTATATTTATGATCTTTTAACAAAACTCAAAACATGAAACTTGTAGAGTATCAAACCATGATTCTAACCATATAAAAAACTCAATCTAACTCTCAAAGACCAGAGAGAATTTCTCTGGCCCTAATTTCTAACCTTGTTTTTTCAGAAAGTTCATGGATGAAATTCTCTTAGCACGTTTAATATAAATGAAAACTGAGCATATGTATGGTTTCAGGGCAATGAGTACTACATCTTTCATTCAAAAACCTAGGGCTAAATGTTCCTAAATAGAGAGATAGAAGTTGATAAAAAACCTGTTTCAGTTGGTTTCGAGTTAGACAATGCAGCAACTTTCAGTGAGGCCTGAGGTTCTTTTGAGCTTGCTTGATGTTCCCTGGACCTTTCCCAATGCTTAGTTTATCTTGAATGTTTCTGAATCTACCTCTAGAAGTCAACCTGCACAAGCTTGAAATGAAAATGGTGAACACTGTAAATGGAGTTACAGTTGGCAATGGAGGCTTGGGATAGCTTGAGTGAGTTGAATGGAAGGTGTTTAAAGTGGAAAGGAGCAAAACGCACGAGCAAAATGAGCTATGGCACTCAAGTTGCAGCAACTGCCCTATTTTGCAAGTTTTTGGTGTTTTGGTGTTCAAGGGTGTTTGAGGGATGATTGGCTCGTGTTTCTGACCTTAGGAAATGTGTAAAACTTGTTTGAAATCTTGGCTTGAGTTGAAAATATCAGATGTACAAGTTATGGACTTTTGGCACAATGACTTGGTTTTGAAGCAAAAAGTGAGAGTTGACAATGCAAGGGCTGTACTGGCTTGTAACCTAGCTACACAAATTGGTTGAGCTTTGCTTGACATTAGGGAGCCTTATTTTCAGCAAAGGGCTTGGTGTATGGCTCAAGAAATGAAACTTGACATAAAGCATGCTTTATGTAAATGGAAGTGTCATCTTTATGCCCAAAATAGAATTATTCATTGTATAATGCTCCCTTGATCAGAACAATTCCTCTAACCAATGTATTTGCATTCAATTTTTGAGTTTAAATTGGTTTAGAGACCTGTAATCAAGTACAAAGCTAGTTTGGTCATATTTTGCAACTTGTATGAACATGTATTGGCCATGGTTACAAAGTGAGTTTTTGCCAACTTCAAGCATTCGATTCTCCCTAACCACAAATGTGTTTGAGGAGTTCTTAGACAATTTGGAAAGATTGCAACAATTAATATAATCCATCTTTGAAATTCAACTTGAGACTCCAAGTGGAACTATGTGAAAAATGGCCAAGGAGATGGGTCAAAATCCTGCCTAAACTAGGGCAAAATTTCTCTAAGTTAAAAGTTTTAGGGACCCTTGTTCCAAAAATCATAACTTGAGATCCAAGCTTCTTTTGAGAAAACTTTATGAATAAAAGTTGTAAAATTTGTGGAGTAATACAACTTTCATGTTGTAAGTTTTGTTTGAATCCATTTACATCTTGGTGAAAATGTGGGGCAAAGTTAGGAAAAATTAAGAAATTTTCATAACTTAGAAAATTTCTAAGTTATGAAATTTTTTCAATTTCAAACCCTAATTTGCAATTTTTGGTTTCTTGATGAACAAGTTTCATAATTTGACACATCTTGATGAAAAATGACCCTTGGCACTTGATTTTGACCAAAAAGTCAAAGTTTGACTTTTCAGTGTACAATCAAATTTTGATCAGTTGACTGAAAAATTCATATGTCAATCCTATGCATTTGAGATCTTTTGAACTTGTTGAATAGGTCAAGATAATGTCATTGAGTCCTTGAATCCATGGTTGAGCTTGATTTGCCATTGTCTTGGTCAAACAGTCAAAAATTGCCTTTGTACAGTCAAAACCCTAAAAATGACCATTTTGCCCTTTTGGTGATCTGATCAAATTTCTTATGGAATTGTGGTACAAACCTGATCAAATGGTTCATATGAGTTCATAATGTTGACGTGGGTCAAAATTCATGAGGTTTGACTTTAAACTGGCCACAGTTGACTTTTTCCCCAATACAGTTGATTTCTAGGTCAATTGTCCAATTAATTGGGCAAAAATTTGATTCACGACTTGAAACTTGGTATGGGCAAACTTATGAGTCCAACATGAAGTAGGAAAGTCAATTTGGGAATTGAAGGTCCAAAAATCCCTGTGCAAACTCAAACCCTAGTTTAGGTCAACAGTGCAAGGAGGTGCCTTGAGCAGAGCAAACCCTAGCTTGATCTTGAATTCCAAGAGTCTGGTGATGAGAAATGTTGATAAAATGAGAGGGCAAATTTTGGGGTACAACATACCGCTCATCATAAAGTCTTCTCCTTCATGGATGGTTTCTCCGGTTATAATCAGATTAAAATGGCTCCCGAAGACATGGAGAAGACAACTTTTGTTACTCAGTGGGGTACTTTTTGCTACAAGGTCATGCCTTTTGGATTGAAGAATGTTGAGGCAACGTATCAGCGTGCCATGTTCGCTTTGTTTCATGACATGATCCATCATGAGATTGAGGTATATGTCGATGATATGATTGCGAGATCCCAGACTGAGGAAGAACACCTTGACCATCTGCAGAAGCTGTTTTACAGGCTGAAGTTGTACAAGCTAAGGTTAAACCCGAACAAGTGCACTTTCGGGGTTAGATTTGGTAAGCTGCTGGGTTTCATCGTGAGCGAAAAAGGTATTCAAGTGGATCCTGCAAAGGTGAAAAACTATACAGGAAATGCCAGCTCCCAGAACAGGGAAAGAAGTCAGAGGCTTTCTGGGACGGCTGAATTACATTGCCCGATTCATCTCACACCTGACTGCTACTTGTGAGCCAATATTCAAGTTACTGAAGAAAGATAAAGTGGTACGATGGAACGATGAATGTCAAGCCGCTTTCGAAAGGATTAAAGAGTATCTCCAAGAGCCACCCATTCTGATGCCACCAGTTGAAGGAAGACCTTTAATCTTATACTTGACAGTACTCGATAACTCAATGGGGTGTGTGCTGGGTCAACATGACGAGTCTGGATGAAAAGAGCATGCTATTTATTACCTTAGCAAAAAGTTTACCGACTGTGAGACCCGATACTCACTCCTCAAGAAAACTTGCTACGCTTTGGCATGGGCTGCTCGCCGGCTGAGATAGTATATGTTGACTCACACTACTCTATTGATATCAAAGATGGATCCAATCAAGTATATCTTCGAGAAGCCTGCCTTGTCCGGAAGAATAGCAAGATGGCAGATGATCTTGATTGAGTATGATATCCAATATACGACCCAAAAGGAAATTAAGGGAAGTGTGTTGGCAGACCATTTGGAACATCAGGCAGTGGATGATTACCAGTCTATGAACTTTGAATTTCGGATGAGAATATCATGTTGGTAACTGATTTTGAGACACCTGGACCTGAGGAAGGATCCCGATGATCTATGTACTTTGATGGAGCTTCAAACGCTTTGGGTAATGGCATTGGCATTGTGATCATATCTCCTAAAGGCTCTCATACTCCATTTACCGCCCGACTATGTTTCAACTGCACCAACAACATGGCGGAGTATGAAGCATGCATCATGGGTCTTCGAGCAGCAATTTACCTAAGGATTAAGTTTCTAAGTGTCTTCGGAGATTCCACTCTCGTGATCAGTCAGATCAAAGACGAGTGGGATACGAAACACCCTAATCTTATTCCTTACAAGGAGTATGTATTGACGTTGCTCCCACATTTCGAGGAAATAACCTTTGAACACTTCCATAGAGAGGAGAATTAGTTGGCGGACGCGCTAGCTACAATGTCTTCTATGTTCAAAGTCAATTGGGACAACAAAGCTCCCCGGAATATCATTGAAAGATTGGACGAACCTGCACATTGCTGTGATATTGAGACTGAAGAGGTAGCAGATAAACCCTGGTATCATGAGGTGAAGAGGTATCTTGAAGTTCAGAAATACCCCGAGGGTACATCTGTTAATGACAAGAAGTTTCTGAGGAGGTTCGCAGCAAAGTTCTTCATCAGCAATGGTATTTTTTTACAAGCGTAACCATGATTCAACCTTACTGCGATGTGTGGATAAAAATGAAGCAGAAAGGATCATGACAGAGTTACATGAAGGTACTTTCGAAACTCATTCTAGTGGAAACACCATGGCAAAGAAAATCCTTCGGGCAGGATATTATTGGTCCACAATGGAAGCCGACTGTTATCAGCATTCTCGGACCTATCACAAGTGCCAAGTCTATGCTGATAAGGAGCATATACCTCCAGTTCCTCTGAACATCTTGACAGCTCCTTGGCCTTTCGCAATGTGGGGCATTGATATGATCGGCGAGATCAGACTTACAGCATCCAATGGGCACCGTTTCATCCTGGTAGCAATTGATTAATTTACGAAGTGGGTTGAGGCAGCTTCCTTTGCCACAGTGACCAAGAACGTCGTGGCACGGTTCATTCGGCACAATCTGATCTGTCGATATGGTGTACCAGAGAGGATCATTACGGACAATGGTACCAATCTCAACAACAAGATGATCACTGAACTCTGTAAGCAGTTCAAGATACAGCATCATAACTCTTCTCCCTACCGGCCGAAGATGAATGGGGTTGTCGAAGCAACTAATAAGAACATTAAGAAGATTATGCAGAAGATGACAGTGACATACAAAGACTGGCACGAGATGTTACCATTTGCTCTTCATGGGTACCGTACCTCATCGCGGACGTCAACAGGGGAAACACCCTACTCCTTGGTATATGGCATGGAGGCAGTCTTACCCATTGAAGTTCAGATACCCTCTCTTAGGATCATGAAGGATGCAGGTTTGAGCGAAGACGACTGGATTCAGACCCGGCTTGATCAGCTGAACCTAATCGATGAAAAGAGACTTACTGCTATTTGTCATGGTCAGACGTATCAAAAGCGGATGATCAAGGCATTTAACAAGAAAGTCAGACGACAAGAGTATCAAGTTGGGGATCTGGTTATCAAGCGTATTATCCTACCTCAAGGTGATCCCAGGGGCAAATGGACCCCTACTTACGAAGGGCCATTTGTGGTTAAGAACATTTTCTCAGGCGGAGCTATGATTCTAACCACCATGGATGGTGACGACCTTCCTCACCCCGTCAATGTAGACATAGTGAAAAGATACTACGCATGATCAAAGACCCTCTAGCTTGACTAGCCTAGGAAAAAATAAGGGCTTCCCGGCGAACCAAAAGGGTTCGGGCAAAAATAAGGGATGAAAATGAAAAAAAAAATCTATACACCCGGAAAGTCGAAAACCTGAAAAGGCGGCTTGGGCAAAAAAGGGTATCCCGATGGATTGAAAACCCGAAAGGGCGGTCCAGGCAAAAATTAGGGATCAAAAGCGTAACACTATGTCTCACTAGATCACCTTGCATCCAGACTTCGGTATCAACTATCAAGCTCGGACGACACTAATCAATCTGATTCACCTTCAACCAAGTAGCAAAGTGATGAGATGCTCGAGGACATAAAGGCAATAACAGAGTTGGAACCCAGTGGGATTATTCACATAGCTGTTTTGTTTAAGTTTTTCACAAATTGTAAATTCTGTTTGTTCGGGGGCGTTCTCTTACTAGGATGTCAGCCTCTTGTACAAAAATGCCTATTCACAGGCCAAACTTCAAAATCAATACAATCCATTTTCAAAGAAATTTCAAACTGTTCTTCCTTTATCTGTTTTGTTTTGCAAAGAACGTCCAATGTTCATTTTTGATATATGCATTTGACATTAATTGCTGCTCATAAATATTTACATGCGAAACAAAAGACGAGTACGGGTAATATCAGAAACAGGGGCAATAAGAATTGTCCGAACTGTATGGTTGCTTTGCCCACCAAGTACAAGGTAAATCCAGCTGAAGAATATGGCTAAGATACTTTCACTCCCCGCAGAGTAAGACAGTAATGGTAGCTCTCCCCAGCTGGGACTTGCAACTATGAACAAATCAGCAATTCTCTCCCTAAGCAGAGTTGATCTACCATCACCACTAAAAGGCTTGATATCCCCGACAGTGTTAACATTCCCCAACGAAGTATAAGAATGTTCCCCGGCAGAATAAAAGATGCCCCCAGTAGAGTTAAAATTTGCCCAGCGCAGTCTGAAAAAGCTTCCCCAACAGAGTTGAAGCATCATCGCCAATAGACTCTGGAAATTTATCCCCAGCGGAGTACAAAATAAATCTCCCCAGCCGAATTCAAAGGATCGTTCTCAGCAGAATTCAGAGGATTATCCCCACAAAATCCTAACAGGGTTATCCCCAGCAAGTTGCAACTGAAAGATCATCCCCAGCGGAGTTCTTGCCTTTCACAAACAGGAATTCAATCCTCAAGAGATTCAATATCACCAGCAATGTTAATTCATCCCGACGGAATTTATCAGTGGAATTCTCAGCAGAGCATCTCTTCCCCACAGAGTAATCTCCTCATCAGCTAATTCCCCAACAAAGTTGTTTTCTCCTGCTGGTTTATTCTCGCAATCACCTTCGTTCGTCATCCCCAACGGAAACGAAGAACTCAACTCTATTCTCCAGCAGCTCTCCGGGATTTATTTTCCCCAGCTAAAACATTACATTTACATACATCAGGATACATGCATATACGCATCATATAATGAAATATCATTTTATTTGAGAACATCATTGCTTGATCCATATCATGCATTGCATATAACTGACCTTTACCTTTCAGGAAAGATGCAGTTAAGTTCTCAGCTATATCAAAAGACCTCCTCTGGTTCAGTTAGATCGTGAATAAGATCTCCCTGATTCGTATTCCAGTTGAAGTTATTCCAAGACTTTTGTCTGGTCCAGTTAAATCGATTCAAAGATTTTTCTGATGTCGATCCAGTCAAAGTTAATCCAAGACCTCCTCTGGTTCAGTCAGATCGCTGCGAAGATCTCCCTGATTCCTATTCCAGTTGAAGTTATTCCAAGACTTTTGTCTGGTCCAGTTAAATCGATTCGAAGATTTTTTTGATGCCGATCCAGTCAAAGTTAATCCAAGACCTCCTCTGGTTCAGTCAGATCGTCGCGAAGATCTCCCTGATTCGTATTCCAGTTGAAGTTATTCCAAGACTTTTTTCTGGTCCAGTTTAATCGATTTGAAGATTTTTCTGATGCCGATCCAGTCAAAGTTAATCCAAGACCTCCTCTGGTTCAGTCAGATCGCTGCGGAGATCTCCCTAATTCGTATTCCAATTGAAGTTATTCCAAGACTTTCGTCTGGTCCAGTTAAATCGATTCGAAGATTTTTCTGATGTCGATCCAGTCAAAGTTAATCCAAGACCTCCTCTGGTTCAGTGAGATTGCCGATAAGATCTCCCTGATTCGTATTCCAGTTGAAGTTATTCCAAGACTTTCGTCTGGTCCAGTTAAATCGATTCGAAGATTTTTCTGATGCCGATCCAGTCAAAGTTAATCCAAGACCTCCTCTGGTTCAGTTAGATCTCCGATAAGATCTCCCTGATTCGTATTCCAGTTGAAGTTATTCCAAGACTTTTGTCTGGTTCAGCTAAATCGATTCGAAGATTTTGCTGATTCTTATCCAGTCAAAGTTAATCCAAGACCTCCCCTGGTTCAGTCAGATCAATGATAAGATCCCCCTGATTCATATTCTAGCCGAAGTTCAGTCCACCTATCAGCAATCTCCAAATGGAATCTGTAAGCCCATTCCCGACATCATCGGGCTAATACCACTTCATGCGAGTGCAAATTTCTAGGCACTCTAGTGTTCAATCATCTTCCACCTTCGGATCACGAAAGGCCCGAAAGCCAATCTATATCCCCAGGTTTAAGAAGATTGAACAGGGGAAGTTGTTGCACCCCAAAATTTTCCCTCTCATATTTCTCAAAACATTGCAAGAAAAATCTCCAAGTGGATCAAGATTGCTCAAGAGTGGGTCAGACAAGTCATCTCCTAAGGTAGTCAACCCCAAATTAGGGTTTTGTGTTGCATCAAGGTCCTTGCATCCAAATGACCTCAAGTGCTCCCCAATGTCCTAATATGTTCTCAAGTTCATCCATGTCAAATTTCAAGCCTTGCAGAGGAAGTTTGCTCAGTCAATTTGCCCAAAGGGTCCAAAAATCGACCGTGTTAGGGCAAAAGTCAATTGTGACATATAAACAGTCAAACTTCAAGATATTTTGTCAAAATTCTCATTTTTAAGGATATTTCATCATTTGATCAAGGGTTGATCATGATTCATCAAGGATTGCTCGAAATTCATCAAGACTCAAAAGTTGCTAAATTAGGGTTTTGTAGGAAGTCAACTCAACTTTGACCAAGCATAACTTTCTCATACTTTATGAGAAATGAACCATCCAAAGCTCATTTTGAATAGGATGCAATTTCCTACAATCCATCTTCATACCCCAATATCAATAAATGCACTCACAAGAAGTTATAAATTTGGACATTATAGGTAATTTTTGAAAGTCAACAAAATCACCTTTTTTCCAAAGCTTATAACTTGAGAATGGAATATCGAAATGAGATGATACCGAAAGGGTTTGTTATAGGACATCTTAAGATTTCTAAAAAGTCCAAGAAAACCTCCAAAAGTTCAAAATCGAAGTAGTTATGCTTTGTTGAAGTTGGGCATTTTTGCAAAATTGCCAAAAGTCAACTATCCCCAAAACTTCAAATTTTGTCAAATGGGCCCATTATTTTCCACTTGATTTGATCTTGTAACACTACACACGTGTCCTAGCTTCAGCCTTATGTCCATTTATCAATTTTTCTATTTTATTTGATTTTTATTTGAATTATTCCATTTTAAATCAATTTAAATCAAGTAAAATCCAGACATTGATTATTTGATCTTTTTTTTGCTATTTCGGGACCTAATCATCTTCATCAAGTGAATCAAATTCGTATCATACATTCCATGTGCAAAAAGATTGGATTTTTGGAAAAATTGGAAGGTTATCAATGGAGGATCAAATCAAATCTCCAAGCATTGATGCACAAGGATTCAGTCCACAAAAGTTAACCTAATGCATTGCTTATTACATATACAAGTGAAAGGCACACGAATTGGAGGGGGGAGGCTGCAAGAACACCAAAAGCAAAACTTGAAAAATTGGCAAAAACTGTGAAACTGAAATCGTGCATAGAGGCAAATTCAAAGGCAAATCTCAACACCAATCCATTGTTGGGTGTCCACTGAACCTCCTGCAATCAAAAGCAAACCCTCACACCCTCTCAATCGCGCTGTAAGTCTCTCAAAAAACCGCCCTGTATTCGAAATCGTAACCTCATGTTCTTGCATATTTTTGACAAATCGTTGACATATTCATGATGCTTGTGAAATTTCTGGACTATTGGCATTATTTGATTGCATTTATCTGGCCTCTAACCCCATAACCGTATAGCTAGGGTTTTGCATTAGATTTTAGGGTTTTCTTTTTCAGGGGAAATCAAGGTCCAAGCATGGTATAGATTTGTTCAGGAAGCCTAGACGAACATAACCATGGTCTTGGAAGGAATTTTCATGGACTAGAATCATTTTTTGGAATGTCCTGCGAATTTAGTTGCGGATACAAATCTGCGGGTAAATTTATAGGGATGAACGAAGAAGACGATGACGTGTCTCCCCCTAGTTGGCTGATTCAAACTTCGCGCGTGTTTTTTTTATTCTGGCATATTATTGTTTTTCCTCATATTATAATAATTGTCCATTATGTTAACAATTAAAACGCGTTGGTTGAGTGGTAGTGGAGTGTATGCAATGACTCACAGGACCTGGGTTTGAATCCCAGGTCCCCCCATATATTTGTTATATTTTTCTTCCAGGTGATCCAATTCAAGCTCCAATGCGTGATGCACCATACCCCTTCAATCAATCACCTGCCAGATGGCCCCAGGCCAGATCTGGTGGTCCAGAGTGAATGTCCATCATACTCCCTAGTCAAAGTGCATGCATGGAATCAGGAAAAGTCAGCCAAGGCCAGCGCCTGTTGGGCCTTTGAATTGCCATTCTCACCTCCAATTTGGGCCCAGAACCCCCCTTAGTTTTGTTTTCTATTTCATTCTTTTCTTATATTTATTTAATTGTTTTTTGTTTTATTATTTAATCACTAACCAATTAAAACTTTTTCTTAATAAAATCAAAAAACCAAAAAAATATTTTCTTAATTAAATTAATTTTCAGCATTTTATTTTTGTTAATAAATATTAATTTAATTAATTTAGTTTAATTAGTAAATAACTTTAATATCTTTTGCAATAATTAAAATTAACTTAGACAATTAGGTTTTTTATTAACATTGACCAAAATTATTTTATTTCTTTAAATATCAAAAACCCAAAAATATTTTTATTAATTAATTTATTTATTAATTCAATAATTAACTTAATTTAATTTCTTTTAATTCAAAAACAAACCAAAAAATCTTTTCTTTAATAATTAAAGGGTCAAAACCCTAGAATGCGCCTGATTTAATTTTCCCGCACGCGATCCATATTTATTTCAATATTGTGTCTGTTTCCCGGAATGTAATAGTTTAATAGGATTTTAAATATTTTTATCGCTTTATTTATTTTCCGCATTTTAATTTCAAGGGTTGCTTTTGGCGATGTAAATACCCGACGCCTTGTAATAGTTAGTTTTAATTTCCGCAATTTAATTTCCGCAACTTATAAACTGTTAGATGTTTGATAATAGGGAATGCATGACAAGATCAAATGTTTAAACCTAAAACCAACATAGATAACCATTGACATGTAAAAAGATAAAATTAACCGAAATAACACACTCGCACATGCGCACTCTTAGGGTACACCCCACTTGGTTGCCTTCGTACGCGGTCATTGAGTATAGGAAGTTTTAGAGGTCACCCTTTTGTCCAAAGATCATAGTTGCCTCGAAACGGTTGCCTCGGAAAAATGATCTAAGACATTAGGGTTACCGCTAAGGCGTCCTAACATTGCTTTAGTGATCGCACGTCCCTTAATCGAATTGACCCTCAAACTCCAACAATGATGCTACCTACTCCTCAATAGTGGGATAGCATTATCCAAAGTATATTAGCATAAATTGATTCCTTTTTCGAGTAGGTAGATGGTTCTTAAGTACTTGCTCTTTCCAAAACAAAACAAAACTTTTCGCACTTACACCTTTCAAACAAAAAACTTCTTTCAAACCCACAAACACAAAGAAAAGCAATTTTTGAAAACACTTTGAGCAAGTACCTAAGAGTCCGTGGATAACCGCAGATAGAAAGGTTGCTAACACCTTCCCTTTCTATAATCTACCCCCCAGACCCGAGAAACATCTCGAAAAAGGAATTTTTCTGTGCTTTTTTCCTTTCCTTGTTGGATAAAATAAAAGACGGTGGCGACTCTTACTTATCGCGACATTTTGCGAAAACAAATGCAAAACGCGAACCAGCATTCCAAAAACAGTCAGTTCTCTCCCACCGTATCACAGAACTGGCGACTCTGTTGGGGACATAATAAGTGGGGTGTACCTTAAGATTAGATCATTGTGTTTTCAATTGTTTGCTTTGTATGCTTTATATTTGTGGGCTTGTATCGGAGTTACTATAGATCCTAACCCGGATCTGAGGGATACCCTTTAGGTAAGTAGCAATAAACTGTGAGGGAACTAAACAGCGTAAACCGATACGGTTGAAGCAGTAGCTACGTTGGTGTGACACTTTAGAGTGTACCGATATCCCTTGTGTTGGAACGAGGAGAATATGGGTCATCTAAGGGGTCATTAAGCACCAACTGGCCTTAGAATCTTTAAATTGACCAACTTGGAATTGAGACTAAACTCTCACGATGATTTCGGCCGCAAGAAAAGGTTGCTAAATTGGAATTATGACCGATTGAGGGTAGTCAGTGATATTGAGATCCTCTAGAACCCGATTACTATTTTTAGGATAGGTTTAAACCAATTGAACTGAAAGAGGGTAGTACCTAAGCTCTTTGCCAGCCTGAAATCTAAGGGCTCTCTGTGTGACTTGTGTGCCTTTACCATGTTTGCTATTTGTGGATACTTGTGATGTACTTTCTATCATGACATCATGACATCATAACATTGCATACATCTTGCATCGGACTAACCTATTTCAAAGACAGGAGGGATTCATCTTTGTTCTGTTTTATAGGTCATGATTCCCATGCGTAGGAATACCATCCGGATCAACTTTGTCCAGGTTCCCACTGTGCTTAAAGAATTGATTGCAAAGATGCCTGATACTACCTCCTTCATCAGAAGACATGGGTATCTTCTCAGTTTGGTTACCTCCAAATTGGACGAGCAGATGATGAGTGTTTTGGTCCAATTCTATGATCCGCTGTACCATTGCTTTACTTTCCAGGACTACCAGTTGGTTCCCACCTTAGAAGAGTTCTCTGATATGCTCGGTATCTCTATTCTGGAGCAGACCTCGTTTACTGGTTGGGAGAAGATCCTTAGGCCATAAGAGATTGCTTCAGCCCTTCATATGACAAAGGATGAGGTAATGGCTAATTGGGAAACTAGAAGTGGAGCAAAGGGCTTTCTGACTAAGTTCTTGGTTGGTAAGGCTAATTATTTCTGGGATAGTCTAGACTTCAAGGCATTCGAAGATATTCTGGCTCTTCTGATATATGGCTTGGTATTGTTTCCGAACTCTGACTCTTTTGTTGATGTGAATGCGGTGAAAATCTTCATCTCTCGTAATCCTGTACCCACTCTCTTGGGTGACATTCTTCATCAGCTTTATGCCCGTACCTCCTGAAAGCGGGGGACCTTGATGTGCTGTGCTCCATTATTGGAGAGGTGGTTTATTTCGCACCTTCCCAAATCAGTATTGAAGAATAAAGAAGGCATGGGATTGGCCTATAGGGTTATGTATCTCTCTCATAATGACATCATCTGGACTATCAAGGGTATGGATGAGGTGGCTATTATTGATCGCTGTGGGGAATACCCCAATGTTCCACTGATAGGAACCCATGGAGGAATTTCTTATAATCCGTGCTTATCCTTACGTCAGTTTGGGAGAGCCAGAAGAGAAGGACCTCATGAGCTGCTAATGCCTAGTATCATCTTTGATTTTCAAGGGGATAGCTAAGAGCAACGTCGCGGATTCATAAGGGTTTGGGATAGAGTTCACATATCTGATCCACACGATCTGGGCCCAAAGACTTCACTTTCGATGGAGCCATATCTCAGATGGGTCCGTATCCGTGCCCAAAAGCTGGGTATGCCATATGAAGCCGTCCTGCCTATCACTATTGAAGTTTCTAATGAAGAGGGGGTTCTTCCTACCATCCTTTATCCTTACATGCCCACTGACATTGGGGCACTGAAAAGGTCTTGGATGCAGCTGAGAGAAGAGCGGGATGCTTACCGAGAAAAGTTTAACAAGCAAGAGCAGAAGATCCAGAGGTTGACTAGGCAGCTGGAGAACGAGCGGATTCTCAATGACTATGTCCGCACCGACAAGAAGAGACCATGGGAGCATTGATTGTCCTTTGATTATTTCCTTTCCAGTTTCTATTTACTTTTCAGTATTTCCTTTCTTGTAACGCCTTAAGGGCAATTTGTTGAACAATTTGAATATCAAAGTTTACCTAATAAAAGTGTGTTTCTTTTCTTGTTTACAAATTTGAATTTCTCAATTGTATTTGAAATCATGTCATACGCATTTCATCCCATGCACTTCATAACAGGTACTCATTACAGGTCTCTTATCTTCTTCGCTGTTTATTTCAGCACTCATCATGTCTGCTAAACCTTCAACCGAGCAAGCAATCAAGGCCCTACAGGCCCAAAATGCCCAATTCCAAGAGTTGTTCATGAATCTAGCTAAGGGTCAGCAAGATCTGAAGACCCTGATTCTGAAAGAGAAGAAGAAGAAGAAGAAGAAGAGAACAATCCTGTTTAACACAGGTCATAGGTTTGGAAACAGGCTACGGGATAAAGTTGATTTGACCACCTCATCTGGAGGGAAAGATAGTCAGGAAGAAAGGAGGGATCCTAGCCCTGTGGTCTCAGACAACGAGATGGACTTAGACGAAGATCAATATCCTCCTGCTGAGGATAGATACAAACAACTAGAAGACCGGTTGAGTGCGATGGAAGTTCAGAAAGTGCCTGGTCTGGACTTTGGTGATCTGGGTCTATCATCTGGGGTGGTGATTCCCCACAAATTCAAGGCACCAGCCTTTGTTAAGTATGACGGAGTTTCTTGTCCGAAGCTGCACCTCCGGTCATATGTAAGGAATATTCAACCATACACCGCTAATAAGAACCTATGGATCCACTTCTTTCAAGACAGTCTCTCAGGGACTTAGCTTGAATGGTTTTACCAGTTGGACGGAGCCAGTATCCGCAGTTGGGAAGATTTGGCTACTGCTTTCTATAGGCAGTACCAGTACAATTCTGACCTCGCTCCTACGTGAAGGGGTGAAAAACACAAGAAGGGGGGGTTGAATTGTAAAACTGGAATCTTAAAGCAATTGACAAGATATTTTTATCCTGGTTCGTTTGATCTCAAACTACTCCAGTCCACCCGTCAAGGTGATTTCGCCTCTCTCCAACGAGGTCTTAATTCACTATATTCAACTGAATACAAATCTGCTTTAACAACTGCTAAAGCCTTCTTGATTCAAACCACAATCCGGTTTGTCAAGGCAACACTTTCTTACAAAGGTATAAAACAAATGTGTGTGAATGTTTTCTACAAAACTTTATCACAACTGTGATGTATACACAAATTAAGCTTAGAAACTTAGAATGCTAAACACTAATGGAGTATCAGAGTTTGTTGGTTTAGCAAAACTGGTAGATGAAGATTATTGATCAGCTTTGTGCGTGTAGAGAGTTTGGAAGCATTAGCCATTATAATCTTCGAAGCTTTGTTTATATAGCACTTGAGAAGATGAACGTTGAATGCAATATTCTTGATTCAATGCTAATAACAAGCTTTCCTTTTTGAGCAGATCTTGTCTAGAATGATGCCGTTGGAATTAATTAGCGTTCAATGCACAGTACCGTTGCTTCTTCAATGCACGTTCTGGCTTGGCTCATTCTGATTCTGCTTTGCTGCTGATGAACTATTGATTCTGTATCAGAGTGTTTACGCGCAGTTCTGTTCATCAAGCTTCAGCATGTACGTGAGTTGATCATCTGATCTTCACGTTCTGATTCAGCAACTTCTGATGCTGGTGTATCAAATCAAATTCTGATGCTGAAGAAGTGATCTTGCTTATTTTAATCAGCGTATCTGCAAGTCAGAGCATAGTAATTTTAGGCAGCATATAGTTCAAACATGAAACATATAACTACTATATCTTTTCACTTTGTTATCATCAAAACTTAAATATAGGGTACTAGATTCAAACATTGTTCTAACAATCTCCCCCTTTTTGATGATGACAAAAACTAGATATTTTAAATGAAAAATAACGTGAAAAGGTATCTGGGAAATGTTTCAGAGTTAAGAAGTAAAGAGAGATCAGAGTTTAAGAGATGCTCCCCCTGAGTTTGTTACTTCCCTTTGATATGCGTGTTCTTCAGGATCAGATCTTTTTCTATCTTTGAGCATCAGATTATGGGTCTTTGACTTATCAGAGAGCAGAGCTTCAGAGCTTTTCCTGTCAGAGCTTTGCTTCGGATCAGAGTGTTAGGTCGATCAGAACTTCATATTTGATCAGAGCAACATGAGCTTCTACATTTGATCAGAGCTTCTAGCTTCTAGTCTTCATTGTGCCTGTAGACTTAAAAACAAAACAGAAAAACATTTCAAGTAATAGAGTTAGAATGTTTGAGAGTTTCTGTCTAGTTAGCCGTTATTGATTTTAAATATCATTCTTGTTCTCCCCCTTTTTGTCAGCAATCAAAAAGTGTTGGTGATGTGCTAAAACAATTTAGATCAGAAAAACAAATTATATTAAAATAGTTCATAGACAGAGCAAAAGAACATTACAAAACATAGTCAAAACAGTACATCAGAAAATGAAGAAAACATAGAGAATGTCATGCATGAAAAGAAATTTTAAGGTTGTGGGGGCATGCGTGAGAACAGGCTTTCCAGCATTGCTTGAATCTTTTCAGAAGTTTCATTCTGCTTCTGAACCATGGTGACAACAGTGTCAATCTTGCTGTCCTGTACATCCATTCTTGCTTTCATTTTCTGATCATTCTCTTCCATCCGCTGCTGTAGACGCAAGTCATTCAGCCTTAATTCTTCCAGAGCCTGCCTGTCCAAGGCAGCTTGAGAACTTTCAGAAGGAGGAAGCTTCTCAGAACTTTCAGCTACATCTTCTGCTGGATTTTCTTCCTGAAGGGTCTTGTCTTCTTCTGATGGTTGCACCTGTGCAGCTTGCTCTTTCTCAGACCAAGATTCACTGTCCAGAGGGAGCACAACTTCTTGAGGCAGCTGACTCTCAACTTCCTTCAGCAGCTTGCTAAAGTTCTGTTGAGCCTGCTCATAGTTGACGTCCTGCAGCTTGAGGGCTTCAGCACGTACCCATAGTCTGAACTGTGACCAGAGCTGATCAGAAGCAGCTGGGTCGATCATCCCCGGACAGACTTGCTTCAACGAAGCAATCCATTGCAGCATACCTGTTTCAAAATTCAAAATACCAGAGCCAACATCTGGTTGCTTTGGTTTGGGTATGGCAATTTTGTGTCTTAGATCAGCAAGACGTTCAAGACTTGTGAAGTCAATGAAAGTTCTGCTGGGGTTTTCAGCGGTTTTCTGAGAGGTTGTTTGTTTTGGAGGAGGGTTATCAGAATCAGAGGAAGATATTTCTATTGGAGTGGTTGGAGTTTTTGGAGGTGTTGATTCCTCTGAAGATGGCAACTGGGGCCTGACAATAGTGGTTCCACATGGCAACTGGATTGCCAGCGGTGAAGGTTGAGGTGAGTGAGGGTCAGAATGATGAGGAGAAGGGGTTTCATAGCGGTGAAACTCTGTTTGTGGTGAAGGCGGATTATTTTCTGGTTGAGGAGGTGGAATCTCTGATTGCTCAGGGATCAGAGGTTCTTCTGTGAGTGGTTGTTGTGATTGTGGTTCTGGTTCTGGTTCTGGTTGTATTTCTGGTTCAGGTTGTGGTTCTGGTTGTGGAGGAGGAATATTTGGTGGTTCAGAATTTGGTTGAGCAGAAGCATGTTCACGCTCAATATCAGCTAGCACTCTATCAAGTGTTGGTGTTGTTGAAACAGTTGGTTGTTTGGTAATTTTGATTCTGGTTCTTCTGAGTAGTAAGGTCTCAGAAGGGTCTTCTGGTATGGTTTCATCAATAGTAGGGATTGGAATGGATATTCTGTGAGAGGTTTTAGGAGGGGCAGCAGATGTTGGAATAGTAGATGAAATTGAAATAGGGGCAGCAGATGAATTACCTCGTTTCTTTGGAGTCTGATGAGATGATCCTTCTGCTTTCCTCTTCTTTGTCTTCTTCTGAGTCACTTCTGGTTGGACTTGACTCAGATCTTTGATCTTCAGCTTTGAACCTGTATCTTCTTCCTTGTATGAATCTGGATACTTGAGAAACATGTCAGGTTTGGACTCCATTTCAGAAAATTTTGGGAAATCATTCAGAGGCACTCTTCTGCTGGAGATGTCAGCAGTTGAAGTAACTCTGGGTTCCTTCCTAATATTTTCTATCAGCTTCATCTTTTTCAGGTTCTTAGCGTTCAGCGGTTTTCCAACAGTTGGTTCCAAAGTGCTCAGCACTTGAGCTTCGCTCAGATAATCTATCAGCTTATTCTCTGTCAGAATATCTGATATGAGCCTTCCAAACGGTATCCAGTCCCTTTTGGTCCTTTCTTCTTCTCTTGTCTTTTTCACACTAGTCTTCAGATGGTTGAACAGGAAGTGTGCCAGATTGATCTTCACCCTCTGATCAATAAAGTAGATCAGAAATTGCTGATCCACGTTTATATAATCAGGAGAGCTTGTTGGCTTCCTGTGATTGAAACAGCCCAGAACAATCTTGGCCCATACTCTGCAGTGATCCTTCAGATCCTTAATTTTGCTGCTGGGAAATCCAAGAGTGAAAATGCAGTTGGCTACCACACCTATATCAGGGCATCTATCAGCCATGTCCACACAACGGACTCCACCACCACTTTGACCAATTAACCTAGCAATGAGGTCTTCAGAAATTACTATCTTCTTTCCCATGACAGAAGAGATGACTAGATGTTTATGAATCTTGGCGTGAATCCAAAATTCCTTGACAAGCTCTGGGAAAGTTGGTCCAACCAACCTATCGAAATACCTCTCCCACTTTTGAGCCCTAATCTCTTCAGTTAGGTCAAAACCATTTTCCTTCAAACTTTCAAAGTCGATGATTAACTCAGAGAGAACTTCAAGATTCTTTACCGGTGTGAGAAGAGTTCTGGTAGGCACCTGATATTGTTCAGAGGTTTCTTTCTTCTGATTTCCTGCAGAAATGCTGGAGGATGCCATTGTTCTCACACAACAAAGCTTTGAGAATGATTTTTTGAGAAAAAAGGTTTGAAGGAGATAAACTCAGAAATATGCAGAAAATACTTGAATGATTATGAGAAAGCGTAAAGAATAAGAATGAAGGATGAATGTGTTTAAATAGAGTTTTCAAAAATTATTTTGAAAAATTAAACGTTTTTAAGAGAGAGAAAAAAAATAATGATTGCCATTAACAAGCGTGATTACTCTGCATTAAATGCTTGCTGATTTTGGGGGATTTGAGAAAGATACTTAAAAACGGTTACCAGACATGTGTCTCAATGCATCCAATCAGCGCTTTGCCTTCTCAGAAACGTGCACGCGTTCTGCTTCAGGGATTTGCTGATGATTGGATGACACTTGTTTGATGTAGTGATCAGCACGTCTGTATTTGAGATTAGACTCTCAGATCTTTAGACTTGCATCTGATACAATCTGCATGTTCTATCTTTCTGAAAGAAGATTGATCAGAAGTTCACAGTAATATAATTACATTCTGAAGATAAATACATGGAATTAAAACATTTTCATTCTGGGCATACTTTCATGCTGAGATGTTTCAGAATGAAATTAAACCTATCTTCTGAAAGGGGTTTAGTAAAGATATCAGCCCATTGATGGTCTGTCTCTATAAATTTCAAGTTTAAAATACCTTTCTGAATATAGTCCCTAATGAAATGATGTTTTATTTCTATATGCTTAGCTCTAGAATGTAAAATAGGATTCTTACTTAAGCAAATAGCAGAAGTATTATCACAAAGAATATGAATGTTACTCTCAAAAATCTGGAAGTCTTCAAGCTGACTTTTCATCCAGAGCATTTGTGTGCTACATCCAGCTGCTGCTATGTACTCAGCTTCTGCTGTTGACAGAGCAATTGTTGACTGCCTTTTGCTGGACCACGAGATCAGATTTTCTCCCAGAAACTGGCAGCTTCCAGAAGTACTTTTATGTTCCACTCTATCTCCAGCAAAATCAGGATCACAGTAGCCTACTAAGCTGTAATCACTAGATTTTCTATAAAACAAACCCAGATTAGTAGTACCTTTCAGATACTTGAAAATTCGCTTAACAGCTGTTAAGTGAGATTCTCTAGGATCTGATTGGAATCTAGCACAAATACATACGCTGAATAAGATATCAGGTCTTGAAGCAGTCAGATAAAGGAGAGAACCAATCATACCTCTGTAGATTTTCTGTTCTACACTTTTGCTTACCTCTTCTCTTTCCAGAATGCACGTGGGATGCATTGGAATCTTTGATGGCTTACATTCTGAGAGGTCAAATTTCTTCAGAAGATCTCTGATGTATTTGCTCTGATGAATGTAAGTTCCCTCTGGAGTTTGATTGATCTGAATTCCTAGAAAGAATTTCAGTTCCCCCATGAGGCTCATCTCAAATTCTGCCTGCATACACTTAGCAAATTTTCTTCCAAGAGAAGGATTAGTAGAACCAAAAATAATATCATCAACATAAATTTGACAGACTAAAATGTCACTCTTAACTGTTTTACAGAATAGAGTAGTGTCCACTTTCCCTCTGGTGAATTCATTTTCAAGCAGAAAGTTACTTAGCCTTTCATACCAAGCTCTGGGAGCTTGTTTCAGACCATACAGTGACTTTTTCAGTTTGAAAACATGTTCTGGATGTTTTGTATTTTCAAAACCTGGGGGTTGGTGAACATAAACTTCTTCTTCTATATAACCATTTAAGAATGCACTTTTGACATCCATCTGATACAGAGTGATGCCTCTATTAACAGCAAATGAAATTAAAAGTCTGATAGATTCTAACCTGGCGACTGGGGCAAAGGTTTCTGTATAGTCTATCCCCTCTTGCTGACTATAACCTTGTGCAACCAGTCGTGCCTTGTTTCTGACGACTTCACCTTGTTTATTAAGCTTGTTTCTGAACACCCATCTTGTTCCAATGACGTTGAATCCTTTTGGTCTGGGAACGAGATCCCATACGTCGTTTCTGGTGAATTGATTCAGCTCTTCTTGTATTGCCAGAATCCAGTCGTTGTCCAGAAGTGCTTCATCAATAGAAGAAGGTTCAATCAGAGACACAAGTCCCATAAGGGTTTCTTCAGAGTTTCTGAAGCTTGCTCTTGTTCTGATTGGATCTTCCTTTCTTCCTAGAATAGTCTCTTCTGGGTGATCCAAACTGCTTCTGGGTAATCTCTTCTGAGGTTGATCAGCAGCAGTTGTAGGATTTCTAGCATTGCTTCTTTCAGACGTTGAAGGAATGTCTGTGTTGAGAGCTTCTGATGACTTGTCTTCAGAACCTGCAAATTCAATTTCTATACCTGCAAGATTTTCATTCTGCTTTGACTTTTCAGAGTCAAGCTTGTCATCAAAACGAACACTGATTGATTCTTCCACAATCTGTGTTTCTGTATTGTATACTCTATACCCTCTTGAGCGTTCAGAGTATCCTAACATAATACACTTCTGTGCCTTAGAATCAAACTTGTTCAAATAATTCTTTGTATTCAATATATAGCAAGTACATCCAAATGGATGAAAATACGAAATGTTGGGCTTTCTGTTCTTCCACAATTCATATGGAGTCTTTTCCAGAATAGGTCTTATTGAGATTCTATTCTGAATGTAGCACGCTGTGTTTATTGCCTCTGCCCAGAAGGTCTTAGCAACGTTTGTCTCATTGATCATGGTTCTGGCCATTTCTTGCAATGTTCTGTTCTTTCGTTCTACAACTCCATTTTGTTGGGGAGTTCTAGGACAAGAGAAATCATGCAGAATGCCTTTGTCATTAAAGAATGACTCAAAATCTTTATTTTCAAATTCTCCACCATGATCACTTCTGACTTTAACGATTCTAAGATCTTTTTCATTCTGAACTTGGTTACAGAAGGTAACAAACACAGAGTGTGACTCGTCCTTGTGTCTTAAGAACTTTACCCATGTCCATCTGCTATAGTCATCTACGATTACTAACCCATACTTCTTGCCACTGACTGAAGCAGTTTTAACTGGTCCAAATAAGTCAATGTGCAGAAGTTCTAATGGCTTAGAGGTAGAAACAACATTTTTGGATTTAAAAGAAGGTTTTGCAAATTTGCCTTTCTGACATGCTTCACACAGAGCATCTGAATTGAACTTCAAATTTGGAAGTCCTCTGACCAGATTGAGTTTGTTAATCTGAGATATTCTTCTCATACTAACATGCCCCAATCTTCTGTGCCAGATCCACTGCTCGTTGTTAACAGACAGAAGACATTTTACGTTCTGACTCTTTAGTTCAGAAAGTTTGATTTTGTAAATGTTATTTTTCCTCTTTCCATTAAACAGGATAGTCCCATCTTTCTGACTAACAGCTTTACATGATTTTTGATTAAAGATTATATCATAACCGTTATCACTTAATTGACTTATGGATAACAGGTTATGCATCAATCCATCAACTAGCAGAACATTATTAATAGAGGGAAGATTTCCGTTACCTACAGTTCCAGAGCCAATTATCTTTCCCCTCTGATTGCCTCCAAAGCCAACGTGGCCTCCAGGCTTAAGTTCCAGGCTTTGGAACATATGCCTTCTTCCCGTCATGTGTCGTGAGCAGCCAGAGTCCAGGTACCATGACTGGTGTTTCTGACTTGCTGCTAAAGATATCTGCAACATGTATTATTTTATCCTTAGGTACCCAGATCTTCTTGGGTCCTGATTTGTTAGTTTTACCAAAACTCTGGTTGAATTTTGGTTTCACAGAGTGCTTACTACTAGTATATTTGATGTCGTGTGTGTGACCATACACAAAGTGTGAATTTAGAGGAGTGTGTTTAATAACTAAATCCATGACATTCTTAGGTGTAGGAACCTTACCTTGGTATCCTATTCCTTTCCTGCCGTTTCTGCTAACTCCATAGATCATTGAAGCCATTCTGCTTCTATCTATGCTTTTAGCAAGGAACTTCTGGAAACTATGATCATACTCCTTGATGATCTCATCAGCGTTGCTGGGAGTTTCAGAAATTGGTTCCTTCTGAGAGTTTTGTAAAGAGTTTTCTAATTTTAAAATTTTATCTCTCAGCTCAGAGTTTTCCAATTTGAGACTCTCAGACTTATTAGAGTCAGATTCAAGATTCCTTTTCAGGTCTCTGAATTTAGCTCTAATCTGCTGATAACGTTCCAGAATTTCATTGAGGCTTTCAGCAAGTTCAGCCTTTGTAAAATTAACAGCGAAGTTAGGGAATACCTCTTCTGTGTCTGATTCTGAGTCTGATTCAGAAGCTTCACTGTCATCTGGAATGTTAGCCATGAGCGCTATGTTAGCCCTTTCATCATCTGATTCTGAGTCAGCTTCAGACGAGTCAGAGTCATCCCATGTGGCCATGAGACTTTTCTTCTTCTCTCTTCCAAACTTCTTTTTGGGCTTTTCCCTCTGAAGCTTTGGGCAGTCACTCTTGTAGTGTCCTTGCTCATTGCACTCGTAGCAGATGATGTCTTTTGTGTTTGTCTTCTTGCTACCGGAGGAGCCTTCAGATCTTCTGTATCCAGAGGAAGAATCTGTCCTTCTGTATCTGGAAGAAGACTCGTTCTGATCAGATCTTCTGGGATTCCTGAACTTCCTTTGTCTTTGCTTCCACAGTTGATTTACTCTTCTGGAGAGAAGGGAAAGTTCGTCTTCTTCTGATGAGGATCCATCAGATGTTTCTTCAACTGCCTGCAAAACTTTAGATTCAGATTTTCTGTTAGATTTTAAAGCTAAAGGCTTACCTTGCTTCTGAGGCTCGTCAGCTTCTAGCTCTATCTCATGACTTCTGAGGGAGCTTATAAGTTCCTCCAGAGTGATTTTGTTGAGATCCTTCGCTAGCTTCAGAGCAGTAACCATAGGCCTCCACTGCTTGGGTAAACTTCTGATTATCTTCTTGACATGGTCAGCAGTAGAGTATCCTTTGTCCAGAACTTTGAGACCAGCTACCAGAATCTGGAATCTAGAGAACATAGTTTCAATGGATTCAGATTCTTCCATTTTGAACGCCTCATACTTCTGAATGAGCGCCAGAGCTTTTGTTTCTTTGACTTGTACGTTGCCCTCATGCGTCATTCTGAGAGAATCAAAGATGTTCTTAGCTGTGTCTCTGTTGGAGATCTTCTCATACTCAGTATAGGAGATGGCACTGAGGAGGATGGTTCTGGCTTTATGGTGATTCTTGAAGTCACGCTTTTGTTGATCAGTCATTGATTTTCTTTCAATCTTCTGACCAGTTGCATTCACAGGGTGCGTGTATCCATCTGTCACCATATCCCACAGATCAGCATCATGTGCTAGAAAGAAGCTTTCAATTCTGTCTTTCCAGTAATCAAAGTTTTCTCCATCAAAGACTGGAGGTTTGCCGCTGAATCTGTCTCTGTCCTCATTGGTGTCATTGCTGAAATGAGAGTTGTTTCCTGCCATTGTGTTTTTCTGACGCTGGATCTTGTACTGACACGGTTAAGTGTTTTAGCTCAGAACCAGGCGCTCTGATGCCAATTGAAGGGGTGAAAAACACAAGAAGGGGGGGTTGAATTGTAAAACTGGAATCTTAAAGCAATTGACAAGATATTTTTATCCTGGTTCGTTTGATCTCAAACTACTCTAGTCCACCCGTCAAGGTGATTTCGCCTCTCTCCAACGAGGTCTTAATTCACTATATTCAACTGAATACAAATCTGCTTTAACAACTGCTAAAGCCTTCTTGATTCAAACCACAATCCGGTTTGTCAAGGCAACACTTTCTTACAAAGGTATAAAACAAATGTGTGTGAATGTTTTCTACAAAACTTTATCACAACTGTGATGTATACACAAATTAAGCTTAGAAACTTAGAATGCTAAACACTAATGGAGTATCAGAGTTTGTTGGTTTAGCAAAACTGGTAGATGAAGATTATTGATCAGCTTTGTGCGTGTAGAGAGTTTGGAAGCATTAGCCATTATAATCTTCGAAGCTTTGTTTATATAGCACTTGAGAAGATGAACGTTGAATGCAATATTCTTGATTCAATGCTAATAACAAGCTTTCCTTTTTGAGCAGATCTTGTCTAGAATGATGCCGTTGGAATTAATTAGCGTTCAATGCACAGTACCGTTGCTTCTTCAATGCACGTTCTGGCTTGGCTCATTCTGATTCTGCTTTGCTGCTGATGAACTATTGATTCTGTATCAGAGTGTTTACGCGCAGTTCTGTTCATCAAGCTTCAGCATGTACGTGAGTTGATCATCTGATCTTCACGTTCTGATTCAGCAACTTCTGATGCTGGTGTATCAAATCAAATTCTGATGCTGAAGAAGTGATCTTGCTTATTTTAATCAGCGTATCTGCAAGTCAGAGCATAGTAATTTTAGGCAGCATATAGTTCAAACATGAAACATATAACTACTATATCTTTTCACTTTGTTATCATCAAAACTTAAATATAGGGTACTAGATTCAAACATTGTTCTAACACTACGCGTACCCAACTCCAGGGTATGTCAATGGGAACGGGCAAAGGTTTCAAATATTATGCTCAGAAGTGGAGGGACCTCGCCGGAAGAGTGCAACCACCCTTGGCTGATCAGGAGCTTATGGATATGTTTCTGGGGACTCTGTCTGGTCCATTTTTCAACCATATGATTGGAAGCTCTTCGTCTGGGTTTACAGAGCTAATTATGATCGGTGAGAGGATTGTGGCTGGTATTAAGGCTGGTAAGATACAAAAGGGTGCTTCATCGAGCACCGAGAAAAAGCCTTTTAAGAAGGAGTCCAGTGTTGTTTACAGTTCAAAAAGCCAGAATAGACCTGAACACCGCCAACCTGTTAATGCGATTGTTGTTTTAAGACCTGCTGGTGCTCCTCAGCACAACAATCAACAAAAGGAAGAGAGACCTCAAAGGCAATTCACCCGTCTCAACATGACTTTGTCTCAGATTCTACCACAGTTACTGAAAACCAACCTAGTGATTCCAAGGGAAGCCCCGAAGAATCCAAATACTACATCACCAAAGTACAACCCTAATGCCCGCTGTGCTTTTCACTTTGATAGCCCGGGGCATAATACAGATGATTGTTGGGTTTTGAAGAATAAGATACAGGACTTAATTGATACAATGGAGATCGAATTTGGAGCACCAGAAAAGCCTAAACAAGATGCAAGAGTGAATGCTATCGGGGATGACAATGATGAAGAGTTTGATATCGACAGTTGGATCTACCCAACTGCCAATGGTAGACTAAGTAACTGGACATCGAAGGATTCTATGCCCATTTCTGTTATCACCCCGTAATGAAACTTTTTGTTTTGAATATGTAACAAACAATGTTTTAAACTTTATGGCCCGGTGTCTTACCCGGGGCACTGTGGCTTCATTTGTGAGGGCTTTATGTGTGTCATTTTCATATATCATTAATAAAAGCATTGGACGTTCTTGCATTTCAAATCTTGCGCTCCTTGTTTTTCTTTTATTATATATTGCAAAACAGCTATTTTACACACACTCACATATACAGGTCTACATCCACTCTGGATCTCACTGGTAACGACTCTGCTACTTCCAGTTATGACTTCGAAAGTCTGATCAACTTAGCCAAAGACAAAGGTGAAGATGATTGCGAAGTGCCTGGTGAACTTGCAAGACTGCTACTCCAAGAAGAGAGGGTTATTCAGCTGCACGAAGAGCCGGTGGAATCAGTGAATCTGGGTGCAGAGACAGACAAGAAGGAAGTTAAGATCGGTGCAAATCTGGAGCTTAGTGTGAAGCAATGGTTGATTCAGATGTTGCATGACTACGTGGAGATCTTTGCCTGGTCTTACGAAGATATGCCTGGGTTGGATACCGATATTGTGGTTCATCGCCTACCTACCAAGAAAGATTGTCCTCCCGTGAAACAGAAGGTTCGCCGAATGCGCCCAGAGATGTCTGAGAAAATCAAGGCTGAAGTAATGAAACAATTTGACGCTAGTTTTCTAGCAGTTACTTCTTACCCACAGTGGGTGGCCAATGTGGTTCCCGTACCGAAGAAGGATGGCAAGGTTCGAATGTGTGTTGACTATATGGATCTGAACAGGGCGAGTCCGAAGGATGATTTTCCTCTACCTCATATCGACGTTCTGGTTGACAACACCGCTCAGCATAAAGTCTTCTCCTTCATGGATGGTTTCTCCAGTTATAATCAGATTAAAATGGCTCCCGAAGACATAGAGAAGACAACTTTTGTTACTCAGTGGGGTACTTTTTGCTACAAGGTCATGCCTTTTGGACTGAAGAATGTTGGGGCAACGTATCAGCGTGCCATGGTCGCTTTATTTCATGACATGATCCATCATGAGATTGAGGTATATGTCGATGGTATGATTGCAAGATCCCATACTGAGGAAGAACACCTTGACCATCTGCAGAAGCTATTTGACAGGCTGAAGTTGTACAAGCTAAGGTTAAACCCGAAGAAGTGCCTTTCAGGGTGAGATCTGGTAAGCTGTTTGGTTTCGTCGTGAGCAACAAAGGTATTCAAGTGGATCCTGCAAAGGTGAAAGCTATACAAGAAATACCAGTTCCCAGAACAGAGAAAGAAGTCATAGGCTTTCTGGGACGGCTGAACTACATAGCCTGATTCATCTCACACCTGACTGCTACTTGTGAGCCAATCTTCAAGTTACTGAAGAAAGATCAAGTGGTACGATGGAAAGATGAATGCCAAGCCGCTTTCTAAAGGATTAAAGAGTATCTCCAAGAGCCACCCATTCTGATGCCACCAGTTGAAGGAAGACCTTTAATCTTATACTTGACAATACTCGATAACTCAATGGGGTGTGTGCCGGGTCAACATGACGAGACTGGCCGAAAAGAGCATGCTATTTATTACCTTAGCAAAAAGTTTACCGACTGTGAGACCCGATACTCACTGCTCGAGAAAACTTGTTGCGCTTTGGCATGGGCTTCCCGTCGGCCGAGACAGTGTATGTTGACTCACACTACTCTATTGATATTAAAGATGGATCCAATCAAGTATATCTTCGAGAAGCCTGCCTTGTCCGGAAGAATAGCAAGATGGCAGATGATCTTGACTGAGTATGATATCCAATATACGATCCAAAAGGCAATCAAGGGAAGTGTGTTGGCAAACCATTTGGCACATCAGGCAGTGGATGATTACCAGTCTATGAACTTTGAATTTCCGGATGAGAATATCATATTGGTAACTGATTGTGAGACACCTGGACCGAATAAGGACCTGAGGAAGGATCCCGATGGTCTATGTACTTTGATGGAGCTTCGAACGCTTTGGGTAATGGCATTGGCGCTGTGATCATATCTCCTAAAGGCTCTCATACTCTGTTTAACTCCCGACTATGTTTCAACTTCACCAACAACATGGCGGAGTATGAAGCATGCATCATGGGTCTTCGAGCAGCAATTGACCTAAGGATTAAGTTTCTAAGTGTCTTCGGAGATTCCGCTCTCGTGATCAGTCAGATCAAAGGCAAGTGGGATACGAAACACCCTAATCTTATTCCTTACAAGGAGTATGTATTGACGTTTCTCCCACATTTCGAGGAAATAACCTTTGAACACTTCCCTAGAGAGGAGAATCAGTTGGCGGACACGCTAGCTACGATGTCTTCTATGTTCAAAGTCAATTGGGACAACGAAGCTCCCCGGATTATCATTGAAAGATTGGACGAACCTGTGCATTGCTGTGATATTGAGACTGAAGAGGTAGCAGATAAACCCTGGTATCATGAGGTGAAGAGGTATCTTGAAGCTCAGGAATACCCCGAGGGTACATCTGTTAATGACAAGAAGTTTCTGAGGAGGTTCGCAACAAAGTTCTTCATCAGCAATGGTATTCTTTACAAGCGTAACCATGATTCAACCTTACTACGATGTGTGGATAAAAACGAAGCAGAAAGGATCATGACAGAGTTACATGAAGGTACTTTCGGAACTCATTCCAGTGGACACACCATGGCAAAGAAAATCCTTTGGGCAGGATATTATTGGTCCACAATGGAAGCCGACTGTTATCAGCATTCTCGGACCTATCACAAGTGCCAAGTCTATGCTGATAAGGTACACATACCTCCAGTTCCTCTGAACATCTTGACAACTCCTTGGCCTTTCGCAATGTGGGGCATTGATATGATCGGAGAGATCAGACCTACAACGTCCAATGGGCACCGTTTCATCCTGGTAGCAATTGATTAATTTACGAAGTGGGTTGAGGCAGCTTCCTTTGCCACAGTGACCAAGAACGTCGTGGCACGGTTCATTCGGCACAATCTGATCTGTCGATATGGTGTACTAGAGAGGATCATTACGGACAATGGTACCAATCTCAACAACAAGATGATCACTGAACTCTGTAAGTAGTTCAAGATACAACATCATAACTCTTCTCCCTACCGGCCGAAGATGAATGGGGTTGTCGAAGCAGCTAATAAGAACATTAAGAAGATTATGCAGAAGATGACAGTGACATACAAAGACTGGAACGAGATGTTACCATTTGCTCTTCATGGGTACCGTACCTCAGCGCGGACGTCAACAGGGGAAACACCCTACTCCTTGGTATATGGCATGGAGGCAGTCTTGCCCATTGAAGTTCAGATACCCTCTCTTAGGATCATGAAGGATGCAGGTTTGAGCGAAGACGACTGGATTCAGACCCGACTTGATCAGCTGAACCTAATCGATGAAAAGAGACTTACTGCTATTTGTCATGGTCAGACGTATCAAAAGCGGATTATCAAGGCATTTAACAAGAAAGTCAGACGACAAGAGTATCAAGTTGGGGATCTGGTTATCAAGCGCATTATCCTACCTCAAGGTGATCCCAGGGTCAAATGGACCCCTACTTACGAAGGGCCATTTATGGTTAAGAACATTTTCTCAGGCGGAGCTATGATTCTAACCACCATGGATGGTGACGACCTTCCTCACCCCGTCAATGCAGACATAGTGAAAAGATACTACGCATAATCAAAGACCCGCTAGCTTGACTGGCCTAGGCAAAAATAAGGGCTTCCCGACGAACCAAAAGGGTTCGGGCAAAAATAAGGGATGAAAATGAAAAAAAAATCTATACACCCGGCAAGTCGAAAACCTGAAAAGGCGGCTTGGGAAAAAAAGGTTATCCCGGTGGATTGAAAACCCGAAAGGGCGGTCCAGGCAAAAATTAGGGATCAAAAGTGTAACACCATGTCTCATTAGATCACCTTGCATCCAGAATTCGGTATCAACTATCAAGCTCGGACGACACTAATCAATCTGATGCACCTTCAACCAAGTAGCAAAGTGATGAGATGCTCGAGGACATAAAGGCAATAGCAGAGTTGGAACCCAGTGGGATTATTCACATAGCTGTTTTGTTTAAGTTTTTCACAAATTGTAAATTCTATTTGTTCGGCGGCGTTCTCTTACTAGGACGTCAGCCTCTTGTACAAAAATGCCTATTCACAGACCAAACTTCAAAATCAATACAATCCATTTTCAAAGAAATTTCAAACTGTTCTTCCTTTATCTGTTTTGTTTTGCAAAGAATGTCCAATGTTCATTTTTGATATATGCATTTGACATTAATTGCTGCTCATAAATATTTACATGCGAAACAAAAGACGATTACGGGTAATATCAGAAACAGGGGCAATAAGAATTGTCCGAACTGTATGGTTGCTTTGCCCACCAAGTACAAGGTAAATTCAGCTGAAGAATATGGCTAAGATACTTTCACTCCCCGCAGAGTAAGACAGTAATGGTAGCTCTCCCCAGCTGGGACTTGCAACTATGAACAAATCAGCAATTCTCTCCCCAAGCAGAGTTGATCTACCATCAACACTAAAAGGCTTGATATCCCCGACAATGTTAATATTCCCCAACGAAGTATAAGAGTGTTCCCCGGCAGAATAAAAGATGCCCCCAGTAGAGTTAAAATTTGCCCAGCGCAGTCTGAAAAAGCTTCCCCAACAGAGTTGAAGCATCATCCCCAAGAGACTCTGGAAATTTATCCCCAGCGGAGTATAAAATAAATCTCCCCAGCCGAATTCAAAGGATCGTTCTCAGCAGAATTCAGAGGATTATCCCCACAAAATCCTAACAGGGTTATCCCCAGCAAGTTGCAACTGAAAGATCATCCCCAGCGGAGTTCTTGCCTTTCACAAACAGGAATTCAATCCTCAAGAGATTCAATATCACCAGCAACGATAATTCATCCCGACGGAATTTATCAGTGGAATTCTAAGCAGAGCATCTCTTCCCCACAGAGTAATCTCCTCATCAGCTTATTCCCCAACAGAGTTATTTTCTCCTGCAGGTTTATTCTCGCAATCACCTTCGTTCGTCATCCCCAGCGGAAACGAAGAACTCAACTCTATTCTCCAGCAGCTATCCGGGATTTACTTTCCCCAGCTAAAACATTACATTTCCATACATCATGATACATGCATATACGCATCATATAATGCAATCTCATTTATTTTGAGAACATCATTGCTTGATGCATATCATGCATTGCATATAACTGACCTTTACCTTTCAGGAAAGATGCAGTTAAGTTCTCAGCTATATCAAAAGACCTCCTCTGGTTCAGTTAGATCGCGGATAAGAACTCCCTGATTCGTATTCTAGTTGATGTTATTCCAAGACTTTTGTCTGGTCCAGTTAAATCGATTCGAAGATTTTTCTGATGCCGATCCAGTCAAAGTTAATCCAAGACCTCCTATGGTTCAGTCAGATCGCTGCAAAGATCTCCCTGATTCATATTCCAGTTGAAGTTATTCCAAGACTTTTGTCTGGTCCAGTTAAATCGATTTGAATATTTTTCTGATGCCGATCCAGTCAAGGTTAATCCAAGACCTCCTCTGGTTCAGTCAGATCGCCGCGAAGATCTCCCTGATTCGTATTCCAGTTGAAGTTATTCCAAGACTTTTGTCTGGTCCAGTTAAATCGATTCGAATATTTTTCTAATGCCAATCCAGTCAAAGTTAATCCAAGACCTCCTCTGGTTCAGTCAGATCGCCACGAAGATCTCCCTGATTCATATTCCAGTTGAAGTTATTCCAAGACTTTCGTCTGGTTCAGTTAAATCGATTCGAAGATTTTTCTGATGCCGATCCAGTCAAAGTTAATCCAAGACCTCCTCTGGTTCAGTGAGATTGCCGATAAGATCTCCCTGATTCGTATTCCAGTTAAAGTTATTCCAAGACTTTCGTCTGGTCCAATTAAATCGATTCGAAGATTTTTCTGATGCCGATCCAGTCAAAGTTAATCCAAGACCTCCTCTGGTTCAGTTAGATCTCCGATAAGATCTCCCTGATTCGTATTCCAGTTGAAGTTATTCCAAGACTTTTGTCTGGTTCAGCTAAATCGATTCGATGATTTTGCGGATTCTTATCCAGTCAAAGTTAATCCAAGACCTCCCCTGGTTCAGTCAGATCAACGATAAGATCTCCCTGATTCATATTCTAGCCGAAGTTCAGTCCACCTATCAGCAGTCTCCAAATGGAATCTATAAGCCCATTCCCGACATCATCAGGCCAATACCACTTCATGCGAGTGCAAATTTCTAGGCACTCTAGTGTTCAATCATCTTCCACCTTCGGATTACGAAAGGCCCGAAAGCCAATCTATATCCTCAGGTTTAAGAAGATTGAACAGGGGCAGCTGTTGCACCCCAAAATTTCCCTCTCATATTTCTCAAAACATTGCAAGAAAAATCTCCAAGTGGATCAAGATTGCTCAAGAGTGGATCAGACAAGTCATCTCCTAAGGCAGTCAACCCCAAATTAGGGTTTTGTGTTGCATCAAGGTCCTTGCATCCAAATGACCTCAAGTGCTCCCCAATGTCCTAATATGTTATCAAGTTCATCCATGTCAAATTTCAAGCCTTGCAGAGGAAGTTTGCTCAGTCAATTGCTCAAAGGGTCCAAAAATTGACTGTGTTAGGGCAAAAGTCAACTGTGACATATATACAGACAAACTTCAAGATTTTTTGTCAACATTCTCATTTTGAAGGATATTTCATCATTTTATCAAGGGTTGATCATGATTCATCAAGGATTGCTCAAAATTCATCAAGACTCAAAAGTTGCTAAATTAGGGTTTTGCAGGAAGTCAACTCAACTTTGACCAAGCATAACTTTCTCATACTTTATGAGAAATGACCCATCCAAAGCTCATTTTTAAGAGGATGCAATTTCCTACAATCCATCTTCATAACCCAAGATAAATGTGTCGTTTGGTTTGGTTGGGTTGGCTTTTAAAGAATAAAGTTGAACCAGGCCAAACACTACGCCAAAAATAAGTTTTAGCAGCACATAAAAGAAAGCGCTTTTGGAAAAAAGCGCTGCTGTAGGTTTTAAAAAAAATTCGCTTAAAAAAGCGCTTTCAAAGGGTGCCTTAAGAAAGCACTTCTAAAGGTCACCCTTAGAAAGTGCTTTTTGGGAAGCGCTGCTAAAGCTGACCTTTCAGAGGGTACCTTAAGAAAGCGCTTTTCAAAAGTGCTGCTAAAGGTCAGCCTTAGAAAGCTGTTTTCCAAAGCGCTGCTAAAGTTGGCCTTTAGAAAGCGCTTTTAAAAGCGCTGCTATAGGATATGCTACGAAAGCGCTTTTTGATGTAAAAGCGCTGTTATAGATGACCTTTAGAAAGCGCTTTTAAAAGCACTTTTAAAATCGCTTTCGTAGGTAGTTTTATAATAAATATCAAAACACAATTCGTATCACTTTTCTATTCTCAGTCAGATTTTCTTCACGAAAAAACCCTAAACCAGAGCTTCTACGACGGTCAACGGTGCTCCACTTCTCCGACCAACTGCGAGTTTCGAACTTTTCCCGCCAAACCATAGCAATGGAGAGAGTACAATCCTCCTACGAATCTCAGGTTCAGTGCTTCCCCTCTCTCTCACTGTGTTTGTGTTGTTAACTCTGAAGATATGCTAATTCGATTTCGTTGCAGGATGAACTGTTCGAAATTGGGAAAGAGATGTATCGTGGACAGTAGTACAGTCAAATTTACTACGCTCGTCTTCGATTGATGCGAACTCTCTTGTATTCCCTTGTTTCCTAATGGAAACCTAATTCTCCTGGTTTGCATTTTACCCTTTCCTTCATATTTTTTCAACTTAGGTTTTTGCTTTAAATCTATCGTGCCTTTTTAATCTGATTGTTTTTTTATGTTTGATTACTTGAAATTTTGTGGTGATTTGGACAGTGTGCACGGTGTTGGGACTTGAAGAGGGCAAAGAGTGTGTTGTAGTTGGGACAATGTTCAAAAACATGAAATTGAAACCTTGCATACTTGATGAGTATTCTAAAGAGGTAATGCTATTCTGGGTTTCATTTTTTTCCTCATCTCGTTTGTGTTTGTCTGGTTTTCGTGTGCTTTTGTTTGGTTAATGATTTTGAGCAAGCATGGTTTCTACTGTCATAGAAGTTATTAAGAAGTTGTGCATAGAAGTAACATGCTAAGAAAGAAAGAATGCGAGATATGGGAAGAGAAATCATTCGTGAGGAATCACCAAGGAGGCCTGAGGAACGTAGTAGGTTGTGGTTTCACGAGGATGTGGTTGACGTATTATCAAGACAGAATGTAAGAGCTTCATATATACTATTTTCTTAGAACTATGGATTCATAATATCTAAAGCTTAAGAAGTTAAAAGAAACATTTATGATTCAATTGTCAATATCCCTTTGTTCTGTTGATTATTAAGAGATCGTCGAAAATTAGTTTGATGGTGAATCTTTTTGTGCTTCCTGACTTTTTGTTAGTTGTAATATATAATTGGATTCATGACAGTTTTATACCCGCCTCATTGATGTTATTTCTTTTAGTTAGTTGTAATATATGATTGGATTCATGACAGTTTTATACCTGCCTTATTGATGTTATTTCTTTTTGGTTCATTTTACTTTATAGGGAAAAGAAGGTGTTTTAGGACTGACTTTAAAGTTGCCTAGAGCTAATGCAAAATGTTTTAGTACTAAAGCATTTGAGAAGATGGAGAGACTCAGACTCCTTCAACTTGATGAGGTAAAACTTGATGGAGATTTTGAATATGTTTCTAGAGATCTGAGATGGTTGTCATGGAATGGATTAAGTCAAATTCCTATAAACTTCTATCGAGAAAATTTAGTTTCCATTGAGTTAAAGAACAGCAATCTTGAACTTCTAGAGAATAAGACTTTGGTATGTGTTTTAATTTTTGTTTTTCATACTTCATGAGCTATTATCACTTCTCATAGTTATGTTTGAATTTAAATTTAAAAATCACGACTTATCAAGTTAAATCTCTAAATAAATTTTATTTACTGTTAGTTCTTGTTTTAATAATGAAACTTTAGTAAACATTTAACAATATATAATTGGATGAGATACTGTAAGGAAATTTATACAATATATATGCAAAAATTTGCCTTTTAAAAAGATTTTCCACTAATATTTAAAAAAAATAACTCTACACTAATCTAAATGTTTTACTTTCCGCTCTCATGGTTAGTGATGCACTGTAATCCTTTCTATTTACTTTTTGAAGCCTCTTCCTTAAGTTCCTCAATAATATTTATCTTCTTGCAATGGATGGTGAAGCTGAAAAAAACACCCTAAAAAAACACCCTATGAAAGCGCTTTTTCAAGAAAACGCTGCCTTAGGTAATCTATGAAAGCGCTTTTTCACAAAAAACGTTGTCGAAGATAAACATATGACAGCGCTTTTCCAGGAAAAAGCGCTGCTAAAAGACCACCTATGAAAGCGCTTCTTCATAAAAAAGCACTGCCAAAAGCCTACTTAAGAGAGCGCTTTTTAGAAAAAGTGTTGTATTAGGTAGACCTACGAAAACGCTTTTCATTAAATAAAAAGCGCTGCTAAAACCTATAGCAGCGCCACCATAGAAAGCGCTTTTAAAGGCCAAAAAAAGCGTTTTCGTAAGTCTTTTTTGGCGTAGTGAAACCAATGCAGTTTGTTTCGGTTCGGTTGGTTCGGGTTTTACAAATATTTTATTGATCCATACATATATAGATGACAACATAACTTTGTATTTAGTCATTCATACAATATCTAATAACAAGAAAAATCATCATATTTTGATAACAACTTCTCATTTAATATGTAAAAATTAGATTAAACAAAAGTAGAATAATAAATATAAAATAATAGCATAAAATAATATCAAAAATATTATAATGAAACAAAAAAATAGAAGAAATGAGAGATTAGTGAAGATGAAAAAGAAAGAACATAAAAGAGGAGAGATTAGAGAAGAAGATGTGCGATAAAAATGAAATTGAAATAGTGAACATTTGCATAAAAATGAGAAGGTGAAAAAGAAAGAATATAAGAGAATAGAGATTATAGAATAACAGGCAAGATGCATATGACGAAGAAAACGCGATAATGCTATGAGAGATTTGAGAAAATTGGAACTGAAACCATAAGTGTAAGAATAAGAAAATTGTTCGTAATTATAAGACTAAGTATAATAGGTCTAGGTTTGAATTGAATGTGAGTTAAGTAAAATTTAGTTTGATTCGGTTTGCTTTGATTTATAAATATTAAAAAAATAGTATATGTATGTATAACAAATGTCTCTTTATTCAATTTCAAGGGTTGTCGGCGAAGTAAATAGTGATGTTGTCACTAGACAAGTTTTGCTTAATTCAATTGGACTCAAACTTGAATGAATTTTTGAAGTTTTGTACAAGAATTAGTCAAATTAAAATACAGAAAGGATAATCATAATTATAATCCGTCTTCATATAAATTAAAGGATAAAGTTTCCAAATCCCAACCTATGGTATTTATGTATGGCCCATTACTTAAGGTCTTCTTCTTCACACTTATGATGTCTAAATCTGATATAAAAAGAGGGTCAATTTTTCACTGGATTTCCGGGATATGCCATTCATCTTTAATGTAAGGGCAAAAGACGTATTGAGTTGTTGCACACCACTTTATGCGACTTGTGGAAGTTTAACATCTAATAACTTCACTTTTGTATTATATACAAGAATATGTTCACAATAATGCTACTTAATATTTATTTTGATGCTTAAGTAAAATAAATGATAAATGTTCATCTTAGAGAATTTTGAATAGACGATAAGAAATGTGTTCTTGTTTCATTCAACTATGCACACTAAATAGTGCTAAATTTTTGTGCAGAAGTATTTTGCCGTTTATTATATTTTCTTTCTAATTTGAAAGATTAGTTTAGATAATTAGACGTAGAAAATATCTAATTTATAAAAATAAAATATCTGATGAATGCATGCATTATATGCTTCTCATACCAAAGTGTTTTACTACAAAAAAATAACATTAATGCAAGAAAAATAAGTTAAAATGATTGTTTTTTTAAAATATTTTAGTGTGGTCCATAAGTCTAACAATTTAGTGTGGGTCAGATTATAAAATATTTTTAAAAAATACGATCTTATCTTTTTGGTCTTATGTATCGGGTCTGTGTTTTTCATGAGTTGGATCAAGTAGGCTTTGGGATGGCCTATAAAAAAAAATTTGGTAAATTTTAGAGAAAAAAATTGAGATGAGATATAATTGCATAAGTTTGTTTTCAAAGTGATAAAGAAAAGTTAAAAAGAATAAAAATATATTTTCAAGATGATATGATCAATAAAATGATTGTGGGATCAAGAGAAAATTTGATAAATATTAATGATAACATTAAATTACTATGTACTTTTATATATATATATATGTATATATATATATATATATATATATATATATATATATATATATATATATATATATATATATATATATATATATATATATATATATATATATATATATATATATATATATATATATATATATATATATATATATATATATATATATATATATATATATATATATATATATATATATATATATATATATATACGGAAGTTAATTTTATGAATATTTTAAATATCACTTAATTAAGTTTATGATCATCCTCTACTTATGTAATGTAACTTTTATCAATTACATCTATTTTTATATAATTAAAACTATAATATTAAAATACGGACGGAATTGTCTCATCAGACTGCACGAACCTTAAAAAATGAACCGAATTCATTTTCTATAACACATTAACTAATTAGGTCAGACTAGGTCAATTCATTTAAATATTTTAGCTTGCGAGACCAAAGTGAACTTGACCGAACTTAGCTTTTTCATAGTTTTACTTCTAATTTATTAAGAAAATTAATTTAATTAAAATATAATATTTTAAAATATTACTATTGAATTTTTTAATTTGTGAGCAAAAATTTTAAATGATATTTATTTTGAAAGGGTAAAAATAATTTATAATAAAAAATAAATTACGTATGTTTTGCCACGTTGACATCTTTATCTTAAATAATATGTTTTGATGGGTTATTGTTTTTACCCGGATCACTGTTTTTTTTGTTGGCTGCACACCTGGATAACAAAGTCATCAAATTCTAGTGATCTTCAAATACATGAATGATGGATATGTCTCTATCAACTCTGTCTTTCAAGTTCAAATATTTTCTATAATTTGAAAGAGAAATTAATAATATATATTTATTCTAATTTTGATTTTACTATAAATTAATAATATTTCATTTTTTTAATTTATATATTTTGTTTATTAAGTTTTACAAAAAGTTTTGATCGTTTGTCATGTTTTATAAATAACAAATTTTATATATAAACACACACCCAAATGCTTATCATTTAATTTGAAAAGTATGTATATTGATACCTTTTTCAAAAGTAAAATAAAATAATGTGATAATACATCATAAGTACAAACAAAGAAAGCCATGCATTAATTTTTACCCAAACTTTGGCTAGAGAGTTGATAATGAATATAATATATGTAGGGTTCAAAGTAATATAGGTAGTTATCTGTGTATTGTTGTGATGGCAAGTTTGTCTATATATGAGGGGAAACAGATCTCGGTCTCCTCTATTTAATTGTACAAAACAAAACTTGCATTCTCACCTAATTTAGGATCCTAAAAAATTACACTCATGTACTACCTTGATGCCTGCTAAAAGGAAAGAAATTAAGTCATCAAAATATAAAATATATTATGCCTTTTATATCATAAAATCTATCCAAATATTTTATTATCTTCTTAAAGATAATTTTTTTTGGCTATGAGATGGTCACAAGATTCCTTGAGTTGGGGAAATCAAAGGAAAGAGGTACTAAATGTGACCTAACTCTTATAACCATGCAATAAATAATTATATTGTTTGGAAATTCATTTAGAATTCTATCAAGGAGGGTAAATTTAGTTTATTCGTTTGGAATAGTTGAAGAATTGATTATTGATGATAATCTTTTACCATCCATGAATATGACTATAGTGTCCTTCTTAGATCCTACAAAATTCAAGACGATTGGAAATTATAAGCAAATGGTCAACACAAGTTTGGAAGCCTAAAGTAAGTTAATCTAAATTCTTGCTAGGAGGTAGGAAAATAAGGTTTATTTTTTATAGTATAACCATTACAATTTGGAAGTATAGTATATATGCTTACAAGTATAATAGAGAAGTGATCAAAGCTAAGCAAGATATGCTTATCAGTGATAATGTTCTGGTTTCGATGATGACAACACCTTAAGTAGTAATAAATTCATAAGAGATCTTGATGACAAATCATAAAGACATACGAGTACTAAAACTAGTTCAAGCGGTCAAAGATGCTCAAGATGGTTGATCAAGCTATTCCTCCAAATCAAGTTAAAGAACTAGGGTCTTATGATCACCAATGGGAGTTTTTGGAAGCTTGCAAGCATCATCTTCATGGTAGAATAATATGGTCTAAGTGTCTGACGCCTCTTACTGTGACTTCCTTGATGCTCAAGCTAATGGATTTATGGTCTTTATTAGGAAAATGGGGTGTGTCATCCTAAGGGAAAGGTTTCTTCGAATTCTCTTTTTCTTATTTGGAGGATGTGCATTTGGTTAGGCCTATTAATGTTTGGAGTTTGAATTATGGTGTTTTAAAGTTGTTTCCTTGGATGAGAGACTTTGTCCCCTCTAGTTTGAAGTAAATATTTGGTCGAGTGTGGATAAGAATACATGGTTTGTCACGAGAGTATTGGAGACCAAGAATAATTTTTGCAATTGCAAGTAGTGTGGGAACTCCAATATGTATTAATTATACTTCAAAAAAATCCAGCCTTTGATAGCCCTTTTGGTCACTATATTAGAGTTTTGTTGACCTAGACCTCACTAAGGAATTCAGTTACAAAATTTTTATGGAAAATGTATGATTTGCTTTCTTTGTGGATATTGAGTATGAGAAGGTGCCTGGATTTTTCTTTATGCATTTGTATTGCACACTCATTAAAAAGATACAAAAGGAAGGATCAATAGATGGATAAGGTTGTGGATCAACCCAACTTATGGCCAAAGATAAGAAATCAAGCAGTGTATATACCAATTAAAAATAATACTATTACTGATGATACACATATGGTTGTCTTGGAAAAGAAGAAACAAAAGGAAACTTTGGTTCCTACTTATGAGGAAGGAACATGTGGGGAGGACAAGGATAACTGGTTGCATCTCATTATCAAATAAAATTGTATTGATATCAGGGAAAGTGATTATAGTAGTGAAAGTAAGTTTTTTTATGCTACTTAATTGAAGGAAAAGTTCTTGAAACACAAGTTATAGTGGAATATGAGAAAACAAAGTCAACGGATTTTTGGAGAACTCATGGCCAATACGTCAAAATTGGTTGATGATGAAACAATAGAAGATGATATTGATTTTAAAGATGGTATTGAAGTGGTGATGGATAACTCGCTATTTACGAGGAATTTGAGTCCTTAACATTTAACTTTATTTTTTTAGTACAAAGTTTATTAGGTTAATTTGAGTTTTTTGTTTTGTTTTAAGTAAGTTTGTGAAGAGAACAATATATGCTCTCTTATGTGAGGTTTATGTGTTGGTCAATTATGTAGGATTGTTGTATGATAAGTTTTGGCCCGACAAAACTGAAGTGTCACTTTAAACTTAATTTTCAGCAAAATCTTATATTTAAAGGAGGTTACAAGGAGGTGAAAAGGTGAAGCATCAAGTAAAATTTAATAAGAAAAGTGATGCAAGTAGAATCCCCATTTTCAAAGTGAACTAAAAGCCAAAACAAAAAGCAAGCTAGTTAATCCCCCTACTAAAACTTTAAAAAAAATGAAATCTTGGATCATGGGATAGAATAACCAAATTAGGATTTAGGCTAATTATATTGACTGAAGACTTCTGGCATGATAGAAAACATCATGGGTTACACACACACACACACTAACAAGGCTAAGTTGTTATAAAGACCAACTTGAGCCAATTTTTGGATGTATTCCTCTTAGAAAAATCCCGAGTTACATGAAATGTGATGCTAGAGTAAGAAATGAATGGAAGTATTATTTTTCTGATATCATTTGTCGCATCATATGAGGACAAGTAATGATTCAAGTTTGAGGGTGTCATAACACACTGTTTGTGAGAAATTCAAACCCTTAATACTTGAATTTATTACGTTATTAGCAACTTTATTAGGTTGATTTAAGTTTATTTTGTTGTTTCAAGTAAGTTTGTTAAGAGCATAATATGTGATCTCTTTTGTTAGGTTTATGTATTTGTCACTTGTGTAGGAATGTTATATGATAAGTTTTGGCACGACATAACTAGAGTGTCACATTAACCTCAATTTCCAACAAAGTCTTAGATGAAAAGAATGTTACAAGGATTAAAGGTTTATTGCATTAGGTAAAATGTGGCAACAATGTGAGTATTGGAGTGGAAATAAGCTGGAAACTTTAATGGATAATATCAAGCACTAAAAGACAAAGTTTTGCAAAAGTTGTCCTATACAGAATTGTGCGTGTTGTTGTCTGTATACACAATAAGACTGCCATATGACGTGTTGTCCCCTGTGTGCTGAAACTTATACTACCTAGAGCTGATTTGAAGGAAATAAGAAGGAATGTGTTATGGTTAGTGGGAAAAAAATAAGGAATATCCACAAGGCCCATGATCCAATGAAATGGGCGGAGGGAGGTTCAGAAGTTTGAAAGTTGAGAAATAACTCTATAAAATTATCTTATTGAATAATAATAATAATAATAATAATAATAATAATGATAATAATAATAATAATAATAATAATAATAATAATAATAATAATTATAATAATAATAATAATAATAATAATAATAATAATAATAATAATAATAATAAGAAAAAGAAGAAGAAGACTGAATCATTAGTGAAGATATCCTCTCATTTTTCCTCCATTGAAGAAGTGTTGAGCATCCTGGCGTGAGAGAACTCGCCTCATGATGATTGAAAGATTGCAAAGAGTCAAGTATCATACTTAGCTTTATATTTTCTTTTCATTTGTGTTTATAAATGTTAAATGTAAGAAATTGTGTTGTTGTATTTCTTCTACTCATCATGAACTTAACCTCTTTATGTTGAGCAGTGTGAAGTTTAATGAAAATTAGTATTTTGTGTTAACATGGTGTGGTTTAAAGTGATGTATTTTACCATATGAAATAATGTTATGGATATATTTCTTTGAATGATCACCTTAGAAATAGGTTATAGTTGGTTAAGGATTAAGAGATTCATTAACTATTAGTTAAATAAGGTTTACAACTAATCCCCATCCATTTATAAGAAAATAATTTAATAGCCGACAAACATTCGAAAAAACGACATACACTACCTTTGAATAAAATGGCGTTTCACATAAACCATAAGCTCTACATGATTTCCATCCAAATTACATTGACAATAATACAATCATAAATCTTCTTCACCTTCTTATAAATAATTGTAAAGTCCGAGAGCTCCTCAAAAAATAAGTTGAAATTGTTACCAAGACAATCACCAACCTCAGTCCAGATACTTCTTGTAAAACCAGAAGAAGCGAATAAATGACTTAAGGATTCTTCCTCTTTGAAGCAAAAATCACGCCACTTGTCTCTATCCTCCTCCAAAATGCCCCCTTTTAACAATTGATCTTTGGTAGGGAGTCTATCTAGGAGAAATATCCAACTGAACATCAATAACTTAGAAGGCACATGTACCTTCCATAGGCAAGACATGGCAAATGAAACATCTTGATGAAGAGTTCCCGCAGAAGAATTGGTAGATTTGTTGATAACTTCTATATAGGATTTCACTGTGAAATCACTGTATCCGTCGAGAAACCACTCAAAGGCGTCTTTATCATTCTGACTTAGACTGAATAACTGCAGTTTTTCCACAAATTCATCAAATTGCATTTTGTCTACAATCTATGCAACTCGTACCATGGTATCTAAGTCCCAACACCACATACCTCCCTCCCAAAAACCTTCCTCTACTACACATAACATCTCATTGACAAGAACTACAAACACCTCAGGAAAAGCTTCCTTAAGGGCTGATTACCCAACCACAGACTGAGCCAAAATGCATATTTTCTGCTATTTTTTCAGTTGCACAAAATACAACCAGCAAATCCACTAGAATTGATGCTAGATTTGAAGTCCATAAACACCAAGTCCATCCACCAAATCGAGTCTCCTATAGATAACATACTTTTGTTGCTAATAACCACATCAACATTTGGCTTCACGTACCTATGCCTCAATAAACCGTTCCACACCGCTTTATGCTCTTTCAAAATCCTCCACTTCCATTTGGCAAGAAGGGACTTATTCAAAATTCCAATGCCATTAATATCAAGCCCCCACATATTTTAGGCTTGCAAACCGATTTCCAACTGACCTAATGAATCTCCTCCTATTCTCATTCCAATGCCATAAAAAGTTGCTTTGAATACTTCTATCTTCAGATAACACTTTAGATGGAGCTTTGTAGAAAGAAAGAGTGTAAATAGGCAAGGCGTTTAGAACCGAATTGATGAGCACTACTCTCCCACTTAAATAAAGACACTTTCCCTTACAAGCATCCAATTTATTCCTTATATTCTTAATCAAATCCTTCCATATGAACTCACGTCTAGGGCTATCCCCCACCATGATGTCGAGAAATTTGAAAGGTAATTGATCAGTGCAGTAAGCCAAGAAAGAAGAAGCAACACTCAATATCCAATCACTTACATTAATGTCGTATAATTTACTTCTAAAAAAAACCCTTTCAAACCTGACATGACTTCAAAGCCTCTCGGAATGGCTTTAATACTCCATAGATTATCACAGCAACCATCACCCAAAATACTTGTGTCGTCCGCAAATTGAAGGATATCAACATAGAGTTCCTAACTAATAATGAAATCAATGAAGTCTTCGTTGAACGTTTTTATCCCACAGAAAGGGAAAGGTAAACATCGAGTAAACCTGAGAAGGGTGAATCAAGGTTAAACGATCAAGAGATACGGGTAAGGGAATCTATTACGCGAGGGAAAGGTATTAGCACCCCACACGCTCGTAGTACTCTATGGTATCCACTCTTGTTATTCTTATCTAATGGGCGTGGTATATGTTTAAGGTTTAATGTAGAAAGAAAGAGGGAATGCATACAAAAGAAAAGGGAAAGAAAGTGTGGGAAAAAGAAAGAGATTTTTACAAAGATATGCTCGATTAAGCCCCACAAAAAGCCTCTGGCTACATATCCCTTTTTAAGGAATCAGAGCAGCCATAGTTCGGCTCACTTGTTTTGGTGGGTTTGTGTTTTTTTAGTTGAACAATGTTAAATTCAATCATTCCACCGCTGCTCGACCTTTGGAGACTTACAACCTGTAGAGGAAAGGAACTAACATGCTCTTAGAAGAGAAAATCCAATTGGAAAAAAAGAAAGAAATTGGTTGGTGTTTTTTACCTAAAAAAAGATTTAAAAGTTTTAGATGTTTTATGCATTTGGCGAGAAAAAAGAAGGTCTTTGTTTTAGATGAAAAAGATGAAAAAGGAAATAAAACATCTAAGGGAGACTATCTAAATCTAATCCCTAATGTTATCATACAATGATTGATCCTAAAGTTGAGTTTTGAAGGGAAATCTATACCCTATGTTGACATGCATGGATAACAATCCTAATGTCTATCTCAAATAATCATCTATAGATGAATCAAGAAGTCCTAAAGGAGCATAGCAAGGGTCTATCACCTAAAACTATGTCTATCACGAATTATCATCTATAGATGAATCGAGAGCTCCTAGGGGAACATGCCGAGGGTATATCATCTCAAAACATACACACAAAGATGAAATCAACTAAGCAAGTCAATAGGCTCAAGAGAGATATCTCAAGAGAGAACACACAATGTGTCACGAGTAGTGCATGCTAACCCAAGTCAAATTCCTAACCAAGACATTAAGGATCAAGGTAGGAAAACTAATCAACAATCAAAAGGCTCAAGAGAGCACACATAGAGAAATCCTATCTAGGCTAAAATGCCAAAGAATTTCTAACAAAACTATCCTATGGGGAACATGCAATGAGAGCGAAGTTGTGATCTCAATTTCTAAACTGAGTGACTCATCGATCAACAAAAAATAAAGGAAAGCGATAAAATCCTATAGGGAGCATGCACTGAGAGCGAAGTCGTGATCTCAATTTATAAATTGAGTGACTCATCGATCAAAAAGAAACAAAGGAAAGAGATAAAATCCTATAGGAAGCATGCAATGAGAGCAAAGTCGTGATCTCAATTTCTAAATTGAGTGACTCATCGATCAACAACCAAGGAAGCAAACACAAGCATAACACATATAGCAAATAAAGTGAGGAATGCCTTCTACAGGTATTTAAACAATGACTTTGCCACCATGCAGGCTCCTATAACTATCTAGAAAACTGTAGAGAGTGAAAGAAACAAAAAGGAGGGAGTGCAATACCAAATGGATAATAATATGGGAGTTATGAATTTTCTAATGCACACGAAACCACGATTCAACACAATTTTCTTTGTATTTTTCACTGTATAACTTCCAAGAGAATTGCATATTTAGAGACCTTTCTTAGAGGATTAACTTTGTGTCCGAACACGAAAGTTGGAGAGGGCATCCAGACAGTTCTGAATCTTCAAGAATCAACCCAAAACACCATTCCACAAACAGGAGATATGGATTTTTAAACTTAGATCAGTCGAAGTACCGTTTCCAATTCGCACTACTTTAAATTTACCAGAAACACCCAAATCCTTCACAACTAAGCATGCTTTAAAAAATATGAGAGCTTTGTTGTGTTGATGAAATGCCTTGATCCCATGTATATGGATCCCATGACATGCATGAACGTATATGCTAACAAGAGTACAAGACAATTAGAGTTAAGAAATGAAGAGGGCAAATTTTGGGATACAACAACTGCCTCTATTTAATCTTCTTTAATAAGGGGGTGAGATTGGCGGACACCTTTCGAATAATCAATGTGGAAGAGGATTGAATACTTATTAGAACCATAAAATTTGCTCTATGAAACTGCTCGGGTTAGGATGAAACTTTGATTTTTTTTATCAGAAGATGTATGCCAGGTCAAGATTAGACATACGATACAATTATCGGGTATTCAAGAAAGAGACCAACTAGATCAGGCTCTATCAGATATATCAGATATGAAAGAGACCTAACAACAGGAACTCGATCAAAGAAATCTGAAATGGAAGAGATCTACCAAATTAATCTCAACTGGATACCAAAGGTGGAAGAAATCTGTCAAATCGATCTCAACCAGATATCAAAGGTGGGAGAAATCTTCCAAATCGATCTCAACCGGATATCAAGGATGGAAGAAATCTGCCACACCAATCTCAACCGGATATCAAAGATGGAAGAAATATGTCAAATCGATCTCAACCGGATATCGAGGACTTGAAATAAATATGTCAAATTGATCTCAACCGGATATCAAATGTGGAAGAAATCTATCAAATTGATCTCAATCGAATATCAAAGATGGAAGAAATATGTCAAATTAATCACAACCGGATATCAAATATGGAAGAAATTTGTCAAATCGATCTCAACCGAATATCAAAGGTGGGAGAAATCTGTTAAATCAATCTCAACCAAATATTAAAGGTGGAAGAAATCTATCAAATTGATCTCAACCGGATATCAAAGATGGAATAACTCTGTCAAATTGATCTCAACCGGATACCAAAGATGGAAGAAATCTGTCAAATTGATGTATACCGGATATCAAAGATAGAAGAAATCTGTCAAATCGATCTCAACCGAATAGCAAAGGTGGAAGAAATCTGTCAAATTGATCTCAACCGGATATCAAAGATGGAATAACTCTGTCAAATTGATCTCAACCGGATACCAAAGATGGAAGAAATATGTCAAATTGATGTATACCAGATATCAAGGATAGAAGAAATCTGTCAAATTGATCTCAACCGAATAGAAAAGGTGGAAGAAATCTGTCAATTTGATCTCAACCGGATATCAAAGATGGAAGAAATATGTCAAATTGATCTCAACCAGATATCAAGGATGGAAGAAATTTGTCAAATCTATCTCAACTGGATATCAAGGATGGAAGGAATCTGTCAAATCGATCTCAAACAGATATCAAGGATGGAAGAAATCTATCAAATTGATCTTAACCAGATATCAAATAGAGACCTCTTGAATCAAAAGAGAAACTCAAAGATTGAACAGAGAACGCTTGTATCAAAGACGAACTAAAGGAAACAAGGAGACTAACCGAAGGTAGGCTTTTGACGAAATACCGCCACTCTGAAACGGATTTGTCGGGGATAAAGATACGTATGTCTAGTCAACATTAGACACACACAAGAAATAGCCCGACCAAAATAGACTCTCACAGGGGATATTAGCTTAGATAACAGAAGGAAAACCCGATCAATGCAGATAAACCGAAGATAAAGAACCAACTAAGCAGAACCCCCAGAAGACACCGATCAAAGGTGAACTCGACAAGAGAAAGAGACCAGCCAAAGGAGACTCTAATAAGGATTGCCAACATAATTTAGGCTTTAAAAAGGTTGCGAATGCGCAAGAACTACAATATCCCTTAGGCCAGAAGTGGGACATGATTCCTCAAGAGTAGCAATTATCTAAATTACCATAAACCAAGTATGGATACTCAAATACTTGAGAAATAAGAAAGGTTACGCACCGACTCTTACTCGCACTCTAAAAGAAAAGCAAACATGGGTAAAATAACCGAAGACTTGCAAGGGCAAGAAGAAACCACAACTTGTTGGGAAATGGAGAATACCAAAGATCCGAATGCTGGTAAACCAAACTAGACTCCGCTAGGGGAACAAATCAAATTTGTGTGCATAGAAACCTGGTTGCTCAAGGTAAACATAATTGGCTTATACTTATGCATGTTTGAATTTTTTTTCTTTCTATTTTGGTAGATGCAATGAAATGATGCATATTTTAGCGATGCATTGGGAACACATGACAATAATCGGTTGTTGAGGAGACAATGAACTCCCAAACAATTATCTTCGCACATATGATCTTATGCAAAGAGAAATTAATCCGAACTTCAGTGGGGAATCGCAATTCAGACCCAAAAGCTTCTAAAGATTGCTATCACCGAGAAATTAAGTTCATGGGGAGAATACTGCAAACATAAATCGTAGCTCTGAAAGAATCTTGAACTCTGATCTAACTCTTAACTCCCTGGGGAAAAAATCCAATCCCTTCATGTCTATGATGAGGAAAACTTCACTGTAATAGAAACTTTTACTGGGGATCATAGAAATTCTTAAATGAAAAGAATTATATTCAGACCACACTGGGATAACGACTAGAGGTGATCAAATTCAGTTGGGGAAGAAGAGAAAACCTTCGAACCACAACTTGAAATTTGGAACTCCATTGGGGAACTTTCCATCAATACTCTCCTACTGAGGATAAGAGACCCTTGAACGACAAACGTCAATGCATATTGCTCCAGAAAAGCAAGGGATTTGATTCACTGGGGAATAAGCAGGCCTGGTGATCAATCATCTCCTTAAGAAAACTTAATAGGGAGAAATTCCCTAGGGAAAACCAAACTTCACGGGGAGTCAAACAATCAATCTCGCTGGAAATAACACCACCAGGATGGAAATATTCTCTTGAGAAGAAACAGGCGTCTTTGGATAGAAGCTCCATTGGGGATATCTCAAACACCTTATATTCCAGGGATAGAAGAGTTATGAATGGAACCATCATGTACACCACTTTGGGGAGGCAGGATACCTTCTCCAACGGGAAAAGAAAAATTTGCTTCATTGGGAAGAGAAAACTTGCTTCACCAGGGGATAAAGGCAAATTAATATAGAGTATCCTTGAAATCCGACTTCCATTGGTAATAAACCCACCTCTTCCACTGAGTAATAGAGAAGCTTCAGATAGTGGCATCAATAACACCAATCGCACTTAAAACAACCATTCCTGCAAGATTCACGTCACCAAAGACTTGCACTGAGAAGAAGAAATCAATTCAAATCAGGCAGAAAAACTGCCTCCATGGGAATACCAAACTAGAATCTCCCATCGGTAATTGGGAATCTCTTCAAGAAAATTTTGATACAGGCAGATCCCACTGGAGAAAAGAGTGCAAGATTCACTGAGGAGTAGCATGCATACTTCACGGGGAAGACAAGAGCTAATCTTACCCGGGGAACCGTAAAATGCGACCTTCAAGGGTAATACGTCAATAATCTTTCAAGAAACCCAGAAAGAACACATTGTAATGAAGAGGAAGAGCATACTCAAGCGAGGGTAGATCATCGTTGGAGATACATGATTCTGTCTCGAGCACGAGTGTGCATTCACTGAAGGAAATCGAATCCCATTCTACAGAAATCCTTATGTTGGTTGCATACAGACCCTTCTTGGTTCACTTACTGGTACGCTTCAACCGTGCCTGCACAAAGTAGAGATCACAATAACATGCCTCGGTATGGGATGGCTACCTTGGCCGTCATATCAGACACTTGAAACTTTAAGCAATTTCAATTACTGATATCATGTGCTGTAAAGCTTTAATGTTTTAAATGTAAAGTTTAACAAAAATGTTGGACGTCTTTTGCAATAAAACATAAAATTAAAAACAAATTGGCACGATTTGAAAAAAAACATTTTTATTTATTGATTTGCCTACTGTGATACGGTGGGAGAACTGACTTGGGTTTTGCGTTTGTTTTCACAAATGTTTCGGTTGAGCAAGAGTCGCCACCGACTTTTATTTTATCCTAAGGAAAGGTTAAAAAGCACAGCAAAAACCTTTGAGATGTTTTCTTGGGTTCGGGGAGTAGATTATAGAAAGGGAAGGTATTAGCACCCTTTCTATCCATGGTTATCCATGGGCTCTTAGTTACTTGCTTAGATCAACTTGCCTTGATTTTCAATTGTTTGAAATGGTGCTTTGTGTGTGTGGGTTTTGAAAATGTTTTGAAAAGAAGCCAATGTGGTGGCAACCTTTGTAATGATCCATGTTGGGATGTATACAAAAGTGTATGTCTTTTGAAAAGTTTTCAATGTTTTTGAAAGTTGTTTTGAAAGTGTGTTTGTGATGTGGTTTTGAAAAATAGGCAAGTGTTTTTGTTTTGCAAGTTGGCAAGTAACCAAGATCTATCTACCCTAAATTTCTCAAAGATCTTTGCTATGTTTTAACCCTTTTAACAATTTTGTTCCACCATTGTATTTGGTGGACAATCTTGTGTTAGGATGTGAACGGGACGGGCGCGGGTCATCGTTTAGACCATGATTGCAATGGTGCCAAGTGTCTTTGGGCAATTTTCCTTTAAGGGACTTGATCATTTTTAGGCAACTTCCGAAAGCGTCATCGAGGGACTATGATCATTTGATATTGTTTTGTTTTGCCAGAGACACCCAACATGCAATATGGCCCATTATTGAAGGCAACAAGTGGAGTAACCCTAACGGGTGCAAGTGTGATTCGTGTTTGTTCATTTTCATGCTTTTATCTTGGAATTAGGTCAAGCTATTTGTTTTGGTTGATTTTTGCATACAAACCCTAATTCTATCATGGCATATTTAGAAAGCTTTAAAGTGCAAAATTTAAAGGTCCTAAGTTATTACAACACAAATATGGGATGGGGGGTACAAATGTTCAAATTGGGATATTTTAGCAAGAAATTAAAACCTAAACTATTACATTCAAATTGAAATATCCAAATTTTTTAATTGCACAATAACTAAATAAAATACAATAAATATGCAAGATGCAAAAAATGATTTTTTATATGTATGTGAAAAGTGTTTTTTATGTGTCAAATAAACAAAATAAAAAAAAATAATTTTTGGTATTTTTGATGTTTTTAGGGCAAAACCCTAATTTTGCTAAATAAAAATGTTTATTATTTAATATATGCAATATTTATTAATTATGTACAAAAAGTAAATAAAAAGAAAGTATATTGTAAAAAAGTGGTTTTTAAAGTTAAATATTAATAAAAATAAAAAATGTATTATTTTTGTATTTTTAACCTAAATATACTAATAAATATATAAGTATTTATACTATTTACAAAATATATTAAATATGTATAAAAATAAAATATTTAATATTTACAAAAAAAGTATATTTTTTATAAAATGTTTTCAAAAGATAAAATAAAATAAAAATCAAAAATAAAATGTGTTTGTATTATTTTTAGTATTTTTAAATAAAAGATATTATGTATTTATTTACATATAAGACTAAATGAAACAAAATAAATATCAAATAAAATGCAAAAAATGGGAGAAAAATATTTTTAATATTTTTTCATGCTTAAATAAAAATATAGAAACAAAATCAAAAGGAAAAAATTAAAAATGATAAATATATCTCAAAATGGGCCATGGGGGTGCATGTGTAAAACAGTGGTGCAAAAAGGAAAAACAACACAGGCCCAGCCCAAAGAGGTTGTCTTCAACCTCCAGCAACAAACTTGTCAAAAACGCGCGCCTTTCCCACCTTGTTCAAACATCCTGATTCCTGGACTTTTAGCACAAACTTATAACATGAAAAATGTCAAGCATCAAGCCACGATTCCATACATACCAAGAACTTGATCTAACTCTCAGAAATGAGAGAGAATTTCTCCATCCCTAATTCTTAACCTAAGTTTTTTCTAATGTTCAGGTTCCAAATTCTCTCAGCACATGCAATATAAATGGAAAGTAAATATATGTGTAGCTTCAGGGCCATGAGTAGAGCATTTTTCATTCATAAACCTAAAGCTAACTCTTCCTAGATTGAGAAATAGAAGTCCATGAACTTACCTGTTCAGCTTGGATCGTGTCTGGCAATGGAGGTACTTTCAGTGCAATGTGAGGACTTGTACAGCTTACTTAAAGGTCAGGGATGCTTCTCCAACCTTTAGCTTGCTTTGAAACCAAATGAATCAAGCTATGGAAGTCAACCTGCAAAACAGAAAAAGTGAAAATGGTGAAGTTGGTTAGAGGTGTTACAGGTCGTGTCTAATGCTTGGGATAGTTTGTATAGGTGGTATGGAGTGTGTATGAATTGGTTTTGGCCAAGGCGCATGAATGGATTGAGTTATGGAAGTCCAACTGCAGAGGTGACTCTGTTTTTTGCAGTAGGGGGTGTTTTGATGAATGATGAGGTTTGGAAGGTGGTTAGCTCGTGCCTTAGCTTAGGTTTGATGTTTGGAATCTGTTTAACAAGTTTTCTTTGGCTTGTGGTTGCAGCAATGTGAGTTGTGTTAAGTTATGCAATGTTTCTTCTAACTTAAGCAAATTTTGGCAAGTTGATTTCTAGACTTATGAAGGCCCCCTAAACATGCTGCCTCAATCCCTCTTGATCAGTGTGTTATGTCCTTGAACTTGTGCCAAAAAGATTTGCATTGTACTTCTTGATTTGCAAACTTGACATAAAGTCATACTTTTCAAAAATGGATAAAGTGCTTTTTCCAATTAAGGCTTAATTCTTTATACAATGACCAAATACACAAAATAATGCCTTGGCACAATGGATTGGCATTTAATTATTGAGTAAGAAAAGGATTAGAGGCATGTAACTAGCTTGCTCATGCTGATTTGAAAAATTGCACAAGTTATGAACATGGAAATGGCTCATGAACAAAGTGACTTTTGCCCATATTGCCAAATTCGATTCTCCTTAACCACAAGGGTGTTTGATGAGTTCTTGGACATTTTGGAAAGCTTGGAATATGTACTACAATCCATATTTGTAATGAAAGCTGAGATTACAAGTGGAAGCATGTGAAAAGTGGCCATGAAGTTAGGCAAAAATCATGCCTAGAATAGGTCAAATTTTTTCTAAGTTAAGAATGTTTTGCACCCTTGTTCGAAAAATCATAACTTGAGCTACAAGCTTCTTTTGAGGAAACTTTGTGAATCAAAGTTGTAGATTTTTCAATGGAATACAACTTTCATGTTTTGAGTTTTCCTTGAATCCAAATGTATCTTGATGAAAAAATGGGACAAAGTTAGGAAAAAATTAGGGATTTTCATAACTTAGAAAAATTCTAAGTTATGAAAATTCTTCATTTCAAACCCTAATTTGTGATTTTTGATTTCTTGATGAAAAAGCTTCATAATTTGACATGTTTTGATGAAAAATGAATCTTGACACTTGATTTTGACCAAAATGTCAAAGTTTGACTTTTCAGTATACAGTCAAATTTGGCTCAGTTGACTGGAAAATTCATCTGTCAAACTTGTGCATTTGGGATCTTTTGAACTTGTTGAACATGTCAAGACAATTCCATTTGGTCCTTGAGTCCATATGTGAGCTTGGTTTGCCATTGGCTAGGTCAAACAGTCAAAAATTGCCTTTGTGCAGTCAAAACCCTAAAAATGACCATTTTGCCCTTTTGGTGATCTGATCAAATTTCTTGTGGAATTGTGATCCAAACTTGACCAAATGGTTCAAATGAGTTCATAATGTTGATGTGGGTCAAATTTCATGAGGTTTGACTGTCAATTGACCACAATTGACTTTTTCCCCAATACAACTGATTTCTAGGTCAACTGTCCAATTGACTGGGCAAAGATTGGAATCAAGGCTTGAAACTTGGTATGGATAAACTTGTGAGTCCAACATGAAACATGAAAGTCATCTTGGGCATTTTAGGTTAAAACATCTTTGTGCAAACACAAACCCTAATTTGGGTCAACAGTGCAAGGAGGAGTCTTGAGCAGAGCAAACCCTAACCTGATCTTGAGCCCCAAGGGTCTTGGGATAAGAAAATTTTGAGGAAATGGGAGGGAAAATTTTGGAGTACAACAGTTGCCCCTGTTAAATCTTCTTGAACCTGAAGAGTTAGATTGGCCAGTTTGCCTTTCGCAACTCGAGGGTAAAAGGAGATTGGACACTAGAGTGCCCGAAAATTTGCACTCGCATGCTGGAGTATCTGCAATGTGATGGCGGGAATGGGCTTATAGATGCCATTTGGAGAGATGATGGATAGGAGGATGGGCTTATAGATGCCATCTGGAGGCGTGACAGAACCTTGTCGGGAATGGGCTTATAGATGCCATTTGGAAGTGTTGATCGCGTAAGAGATTCCTTAGCGAGAACTTGCATACTTTGAGGAAGGAAGATGTTTCCTGGCCTGTTACAGGTGTTGATCTTCAGTCTCTTCATGCAGATGTGCCCTGGCTGGATACAGGAGTCGAATCCATAATTAGTTGCTCACAGATGTGCCCTGGCTAGATACAGGAATCAGATCCGGAACTTCAAAAGGTTGTTTACAGACGTGCCCTGGCTGGATACAGGTATCGAATCTCTAAACTCTTCATGCAGATATACCCTGGCTAGATACAGGAATCAAATCCACAATCAAGTACTCACAAATATGCCCTGGCTGGATACAGGAATCGAATCTGGAACTTGTCGTCTTCAGATATGCCCTGGCTGGATACAGGTATCGAATCTGAAAATTGTTGTCTTCAGATATGCCCTGGCTGGATACAGGTATCGAATCTGGAAGTTGTAAAAGGTTGGTAGAGATAGCTTTCCTGGCTGGATACAGGTGTAAGCCTCTGACCTGAGAATGAAAGATAATTTCCTGGCCTGTTACAGGGGTTGATCTTCAAACTCTTCATGCAGATATGCCCTGGCTGGATACAGGTATCGAATCTACAATTGGTTGCTCACAGATGTGCCCTGGCTGGATACAGGTATCGAATATGGAATTGTCGTCTACAGATATGCCCTGGCTGGATACAGGTATCGAATCTGGAAATGCGATAGTTGATAGTAATCATCTTTGGACTGGCCTTTTCCTGAAAAGGTAAGACATCAGTTGTATGCAATGTCATGATATATGAAATGCAGGATGTCATGATGCTCAAAATGAGATAGTGTTGTATGCACTTTATCATGTATGTAAGCGGGATGTATGAAATATGAAATGTCTATGAATGTATTTTCGTCTAGGAAAATAAATCCTTGACGACCGGCCGGGAAATCAAATCCTGGGATGATGTTGAAGAGTAGAGTTCTTTGCTTCCGCTGGGGGTGATGGTTGCAAAAATAAACCGGTAGAAGAAGATGACTTCGTTGGGGAATAAACTTGTTGGAGAAATTACTCTGCGGGGAATTACTCTGTGGGAAGAGATACTTCACTGAGGTTTTGATGAGATCTCCGCTGGGGATTTCAATGATAAACTCCGCTGGGGATATCAATGATAAACTCTGTTGGGGATTCCGTTGATAAGTTATGTTGGGGAACTTGATGAACTCCGCTGGGGAAAGGAAGAACTTCGTCGAGGACAATCTTTCCGTGGTAATTAGCTAAGGATAACCCAGTTATACCCTGGTGGGGAAATAACCTTTGAATAAAGTCGGGGAGAGACGTATGTACTCTGCAGGGGATAAGCTTCCAGAATCTACTGGGGATAAGCTTCAAGACCTGCTGGGGATATGGATTCCACTTTCCTGGGGAAACTTTTCAGACTGTACTGGGGAATGGCTACACTGGATGTCTGTATTCCGCCAGGGAACAATCTTATATTAAGACTGCCGGGGAAGCTTGCTGAGGAATATCTATACTCCGCTGGGGCATTGAGGTCTTCTGGGGATACCCAACTTCCTTAAGGCTGACAGTAGACTAACTCTGCTTGAGGAGAGTATTGCTGACTTGCTAGGGGAACTGTGCCTTTTTGGGGTTGATGAGAGACTAACTCTGCTTGAGGAGAGTATTGCTGAAATCTTGTCTTACTCTGTGGGGAGTCGAGGTAACTTGGTCACGTTCTTCAGCCGAACTTACCTTGGTACCTTGGTGGACAGAACAACTAGACCGCTTGGACAAATCTAAATTTCCCCTGTTTCTGATGCCACTTGTAATCAGTCCTTTGTTTCACATGCAACTATTCATGATTAGCAATTAATATCAAATGCATATATAAAAAATGAACATTGGACGTTCTTCGCAAAAACAAAACAGAAAAAGGAAAAACCATGGATAATTTGTCTGAAAACTTGAACTTGTATTGATTTTGAAATTTGCCTGTAAATAGGCGTTTTCGTACAAGAGGCTGACGTCCTAGTAAGAGAACGCCGCCGAGCAAAAATAGAGTTTATACAATTTTGTGAAAGGAAACAAAACAGCTATGTGAAAAATAAATCCCACTGGGTTCCAACTCTGCTATCGCCTTTATGTCTTCAAGCGTCTCATCACTTTGTTGCTTAGTTGAAGATGAAGTTGATTGATCGATGCCGTCTGAGCCCGATAATTGATGCCGAATTCTGGATGCAAGGTGATCCAATGAGACATAGTGTTACACTTTATCCCTAACTTTTTCCTGGACCGCCCTTTCGGGTTTTCAGTCCACCGGGATACCCATTTTTGCCCAAGCCGCCTTTTCAGGTTTTCGACTTGCCGGGTGTACAGATTTTTTTCATTTCATCACTTATTTTTGCCCGAACCCTTTTGGTTCGCCGGGAAGCCCTTGTTTTCCCTAGGTGTGTCAACCTAGCGGGTCTTTAGTTCATGCGTAGTATCTTTTTACTATGTCTGCATTGGCGGGGTGAGGAAGGTCGTCACCATCCATGGTGGTTAGAATCATAACTCCTCCTGAGAAGATATGTTTAACCACAAATGGCCCTTCGTACGTAGGGGTCCATTTGCCCATGGGATCACTTTGAGGAAGAATGATGCGCTTGATTACCAGGTCTCTGACTTGATACTCTTGTCGTCCGACCTTCTTGTTAAATGCCCTGATCATCCGTTTTTGGTACGTCTGACCATGACAAATAGCAGTGATTCTCTTTTCGTCAATTAGGTTTAATTGATCAAGCCGAGTCTGGATCCAATCATCTTCGCTCAAGTCTGCATCCTTCATTATCCGGAGAGAGGGTATCTGGACTTCAATAGGCAAGACTGCCTCCATGCCATAAACCAAGGAAAAGGGGGTTGCCCCGGTTGACGTCCTTGCTAAGGTGCGGTACCCATGAAGAGCAAATGGTAACATCTCGTGCCAATCTTTGTAGGTCACTGTCATCTTCTGCACAATCTTCTTGATATTCTTATTTGCTGCTTCTACAGCCCCGTTCATCTTCGGCCGATAAGGAGAAGAGTTGTGGTGCTGTATCTTGAATTGCTCGCAGAGCTCAGTGATCATTTTGTTGTTAAGATTGGTACCATTATCTGTAATGATCCTCTCAGGTACACCGTATCGACAGATCAGGTTGTGCCGAATGAATCGTGCCACGACGCTCTTGGTTACAGTAGCATAGGAAGCTACTTCAACCCACTTTGTGAAGTAATCAATCGCTACCAGGATGAATCGATGCCCATTGGATGCCGTAGGTCGGATCTCGCCGATCATATCAATGCCCCACATTGCAAAAGGCCAAGGTGCTGTCAAGACGTTCAGAGGAACCGGAGGAATGTGCACCTTATCAGCATAGATCTGGCATTTATGACAAGTTCGAGAATGCTGATAACAGTCGGCTTCCATTGTGGACCAGAAATATCCTGCTCGAAGGATTTTCTTTGCCATGGTATGTCCACTAGAATGTGTTCCGAATGTACCTTCATGTAGCTCTGCCATGATCTTTTCTGCTTCAGTCTTATCCACACAATGCGATAAAGTTAAGTCATGGTTTCGCTTGTAGAGAATGCCGTTGCTGAGGAAGAATTTTGCTGCGAACCTTCTCAGAAACTTCTTGTCGTTAACGGATGCACCCTCGGGGTATTCTTGAGCTTCAAGGTACCTCTTCACTTCATGATACCAGGGTTTTTCTGTTACCTCTTCGGCCTCAAGATCACAGCAATATGCAGGTTCGTCCAATTTCTAGATAATGATCCGGGGAGCTTCGTTATCCCATTTGACTTTGAACATAGAAGACATCGTAGCCAGCGCGTCCGCTAACTGATTTTCTTCTCTTGAGAAGTGTTCAAAAGTTATCTCTCCGAAGTGGGGAAGCAATGTCAGCACATACTCCTTGTAAGGAATAAGATTTGGGTGTTTTGTATCCCACCCGCCTTTGACCTGATTGATCACGAGAGCGGAATCTCCGAATACACTCAGAAACTTGATCCTTAAGTCAATTGCAGCCTGAAGACCCATGATACATGCCTCATACTCCGCCATGTTGTTGGTGCAGTTGAAACATAGTCGAGAGGTGAGTGGAGTATGAGTGCCTTTGGGGGATATGATCACAGCGCCGATACCATTACCCAAAGCGTTCGAGGCTCCATCAAAGTGCATAGACCATCGGGATCCCTCCTCAGGTCCTTCATCCGGTCCAGGTACTTCACAATCAGTCACTACCATGATATCTTCGTCTGGAAATTCAAAGTTCAACGACTGGTAATCATCCACCGGTTGGTGTGCCAAATGGTCTGCCAATACACTTCCCTTGATTTCTTTTTGAGTCGTGTATTGGATGTCATATTCCGTCAAGATCATTTGCCATCTTGCTATTCTTCCAGACAGAGCAGGCTTTTCGAATATGTACTTGATTGGATCCATTTTTGAAATCAACAGAGTAGTGTGAGTCAACATATACTGTCTCAGCTGGCGAGCAGCCCATACCAGAGCGTAACAAGTTTTCTCGAGCAGTGAGTACCGAGTCTCACAGTCGGTAAACTTTTTGCTCAGGTAATAAATGGCGTGTTCTTTTCGGCCAGACTCGTCATGCTGCCCCAGCACACACCCCATTGAGTTGTCAAGTACTGTCAAGTATAGTATTAGAGGTCTCCCTTCAATCGGTGGCATAAGGATGGGTGGTTCTTGGAGATACTCTTTGATCTTTTCGAAAGCGGCCTGACATTCATCATTCCAACGTACTACTTAATCTTTCTTCAGCAACTTGAAGATTGGCTCACAGGTAGCAGTTAGATGTGAGATGAACCGGGCAATTTAGTTCAAACGTCCTAGAAAGCCTCTGACTTCTTTCTCTGTCTTGGGAGTTGGCATCTCTTGTATGGCTTTCACTTTGGCAGGGTCCACTTGAATGCCTTCGTCGCTTACGATGAAACCTAGCAATTTTCCAGATCTTACCCCAAAGGTGCACTTGTTTGGGTTCAACCTCAGCTTGTACAACTTCAGACGGTCAAACAGTTTCCGTAGATGGTCAAGGTGTTCCTCCTCAGTTTGGGACCTTGCAATCATATCGTCGACGTATACTTCTATCTCGTGATGGATCATATCATGAAATAAAGCAACCATGGCCCGTTGGTAGGTTGCCCCAGCATTTTTCAACCCAAAAGGCATGACCTTGTAGCAAAAGGTGCCCCACTGAGTGACAAAAGTGGTCTTCTCCATGTCTTCAGGAGCAATCTTGATCTGATTATAACCGGAGAAGCCATCCATGAAGGAGAAAACTTTATGCTGAGCAGTGTTGTCCACCAGAACGTCGATATGAGGCAGAGGGAAATCATCCTTAGGGCTGGCCCTGTTCAAATCCCTGTAATCAACACACATCCGGACCTTACCATCCTTTTTCGGCACTGGAACCACGTTGGCAATCCACTGAGGGTAAGAAGTTACAGCTAGAAACCCGGCATCAAATTGTTTCATAACCTTGGCTTTGATTTTCTCGGACATCTCTGGACGCATACAACGGACCTTCTGCTTGACCGGAGGGCAATCCTCCTTGGTGGGCAGGTGATGAACCACAATGTCGGTATCCAACCCAGGCATGTATTCGTAAGACCAGGCAAAGATTTCCACATAGTCATGCAACATCTGAATCAACCGTTGTTTCACACTGAGCTCTAGATTGGAACCAATCTTGACTTCCTTTCTGTCTGTCTCAGTACCCAGATTTACCGTTTCCACTGGCTCTTCATGTGGCTGAATGGCCCTCTCTTCCTGGAGTAACAGTCTTGCAAGTTCACCAGGCACTTCACAATCATCTTCACCTTCGTCTTCGACTAAGTTGATCGGATTTTCGAAGTCATAACTGGCAGTAGCAGAGTCGTTACCAGTGAGATCCAGAGTGGATTGGAACCTGTATAAGTGAGTGTGTGTAAATATAGCTGTTTTGCAATATATAAATAAAGAAAGAAAAGGAGCGCAAGATTTTGAAATGAAACAAACGTCAAATGTTTTGATTAATGATATATGAAAATGTCATACAAAAGCCCTCACAAATGGAGCCACGGTGCCCCGGGTAGGACACCGAGCCATAAAAGTTTCAACATATTGTTTGTTACAAATTGAAAACAAAAGAGTTCATTACTGAGTGACATAAGTAATAGGTGTAAAGTCTTTGGCAGTCCAGTTGCTTGGTCCATTGTCGGTTGTTGGGTAGATCCAGCTGTCAAATTCGGATTCCTCCACTTCGTCTTCAATAACATTCACTTATGGGTTGGTGATGAACACAAGAGGTCTTCCAATCCTTGCCTTACGAACAGCCTTCTGAGCCTCTGCAGTGAAGCCTAAGCTAAACTTGTCAGTCTTTGGAGTGAAGTCAGGAAGTCGGCCCCAGTTTGTGCACTCACCCTTCTCAATCACAGCCCGGGCATCCTTTAAGGAAGCCATCTTCAAAGGAGGGTCTTCAATCACAGTTTCAGTCGACGCCAATGTCTGAGGCACCTCTTCAAAGTGCTGAAAGGGGGTCTCAATGAATTCCCCATCCATCTCTATGTACCGGAACTAGTTAAGGTGGATGACCATATACTCTTCTTCCCCTTGAACTGTAACAATCTTCCCCCTAACCGGGTACTTAAGCTTCTGATGTAGTGTGGAGGTCACAGCTCCAGCCTTGTGGATCCATGGACGACCCAACAAACAAGAGTAGGATGGACAGATGTCCATCACATAGAAAGTAGAATCAAAAACTTGAGAACCAACCCTGATTGGAATGTCAACTTCACCATGTACCATCCTTTTCGAACCTTCAAAGGCTCGTACAACAATGTTACTGGGCTTGAGTTCCAGACCCTCACAATCCAGTCTGTTTAGGTCCTTCTTGGGCAATACATTCAATGAAGAACCGGTGTCTACCAACACATGGGCAAGAGTAGTGCCCCTGCATTCAATGGAGACATGCAGGGCGTCATTATGGTTCTTTCCTTTGGCGGTCAGATCAGCGTCAGAGAAGCCCAAACCATTATCGGCAGTCAAGTTGGCCACACAATCAGTAAATTGATCAGCAGATGTTTCTTGTGGCACATGAGCCGTCTTCAGGAAGGAGATCAGGGCCTTGGCATGGGCCTATGAACACAACAACAGTGATAGCATAGAAATCTTTGATGGGGTGTGCCCCAATTACGCAACTACACTGAAATCACTTTTCTTGATAATCTTGAGGATCTCCTCCATCTCTTGCTGGGAGGCTTCAACAGTGGTTGTTTTCGGTGCCTCCGTCAAGGCAGGAAAATCAGTAGCAATCCCTTTGCCCCGAGCGTCAGATGACTCGGAATCAGGGGTAGAAACAGGAACTTGATTAGGAAGGGGAACATGCACACTTGCGGGTGTGATGATAAGAGGTTTCTGAATAGCTGGTGGCGCAATATCTGGCGAGAACAGCCTACCACTGCGAGTAATTTTGGCAGGTCCGGTGATATTACTGACACCAGTACTTGTGTCAAACTCTTGCTTTACTCCAAGAACATAAACATCTGCCCCATAGTGCCACGGGACAACTTTGTTAGATGTATAAGGGAGAGGCCCCGGAACAGTAATGATAATAGGAGCAATCTTTTGAGTGGACATGATTTTGACAGGCTTTTTTGAGGGAGCCTTAGGAGGTTTGTTGAAAATAGTGACAATAGAGACTTCTTCGGCAGGGACAGCAGGAACATCAATCTTCTCGAACAAGATTTCTTTGCTATCCATCAGGCTTTGGATACCTGATTTCAGCAAAGGACAACCAAAAGGCGAAACAGCACATAGAAGGCAATCTTCACCACAACCCGGAAATAAACCGGCTAGCAACAGATTCCTTTTAACAGTTGATAATGGAGTAACAATCTCTTCCACGAAGGCTACATATTGGTCTTATTCCACATCATTCACTCCATGTTGGGGCATGGGAGCAGTTACAATATTGGGTCTTTCGGGTGCCTCAAACTGTATTTCTTTAGCATCAATAAGGTCCTGAACCTTATTCCTCAGAGCCCAGCAATTGTCCGTAGTATGCCCCGGGCTATCAGAGTGATAAGCGCAACGGGCATTGAGGTTGTACTTTGGAGAAGCTGTGTTTACTACCTTCGGAGCTTCTTTGACAGTTACCAGATTGGTTGACAGTAGTTGCGGCAAAATCTGAGACAGGGTCATACTAAGTCGGGTGTACTGCCTTTTGGGCCTCTCACCCCTTGGTTGGTTGAACTGCTGAGGAGCAGCAACAGGCTTTGAAATTACCAATGCATTAACAGCTTGGCGGCGTTCCGACTTAATTTGTCTTCTGGGACCATAAACAGCACTGGCTTCCTTCTTGAAGGGCTTCTTTTCAGTACTCGCGGCGACACCTTTCGGTATCTTCCCTGACTTGATACCAGCTTCTATCCTCTCACCAGTCAAGATCAAATCTGTAAACCCAGCAGAGGAATTACCAATCAGATGATTAAAGAACGGACCAGACAGGGTCCCAAGGAACATGTCAACAAGTTCACGGTCAGTCAGTGGTGGCTGCACCCTGCCATCCAGGTCTCTCCACTTTTGCGCATACTCCTTGAATCTATCGCCCGTCCCCAGTGACATACCCTGTGTTGTACCCCAAAATTTGCCCTCCCATATTCTTCAAGATTTGCCAAGTCAAGCTTCAAAATCTCCCCAAGGGTTGCACAGTCAAGGGCCTCATAAGCAGTCAAAATTAGGGTTTTGCTTCTGATCAAGAAAATGAAGTTTCCAAGGGCCCAATCAAGTCTCACATGCCTACAAATATGGTCAAGCATCCTCATACCAAGTTTCAAGACTTTCAGCACAAAATTGCACAGTCAAAAACCCTAATTGCACTACAGTCAACTGTAGGGGCAAAATGGTCATTTGACAGTCAAAAGTTCAAATTTTTGGTCAACATATCATTATGAAGCCAAAAACATCATTTGATCAATGCTTGATCATGATTCTCAAAGTTTGGCTCAAAAATCATCAAGATGCAAAAGTTTCCTTATTTGGACAGCTGAAAAAGTCAAATGAAATTGACCAGGGCATAACTTTCACATGGATTATCAGAAAAATTCCATCCAAAGCTCATTTTGAAGAGAAAGACATTTCCTACAACTCATCTTCATACTTCAAGTCCAAGAAATGCTCTCACAAGAAGTTATCAATTTCAACATTATAGGTCATTTTCAAAAGTCAACAAAAAAGGACTTTAAGTCAAAGGACATAACTTGAGATTGGTAAATCAAAATGACATGGGACCAAGGACATTGGTTAGAGGACTCAAAAAACTTTCCAAAATGTCCAAGAACATGAGCAAAGCTTAAAAATTGAGCAAGTTATGCATTGGAGAAGTTGGGAAATTTTTATGAAATGGCCAAAATCATTTATCCTTGAAATCTCATTTTTGACAAAAGGGGCCCACTTTTTCCACTTGAATTAACTTGGCCATGCCTCCCACGTGTCCCACCTTTTATTTCATATTCTTTAATTAATTTTTTCATTTTTAATTGATTTTATTGGATTTAATTAAGTTTAAATCTTTTAAAATCAAGAAAAAATCAAAAAGTTTGATTAAATGAAATATTTGGCCTTAACTAGCCTTGAAACATCATTAAGCCTATACCATTTTCGTGCTAAGGCTCAAATAAGGCAAGAATTCAAAATAAGGCAAAAAATGGAAAGTGTGATAATGGTGGTTTATGCCAAAATCCTAAACATCAATGCAAGGCATTATTGGCCATAACTATCATCCAAACACATTGCCTAGAGTATATACAAGTGATACACAACAAGATTGGACGAGAGCTGCGCCCCAAGACTGAAAACCAAAACTCATATTTTGGCCATATTTTTGAATTCTGAAAACTCACTTAGAGATCGATTCAAGCCTCAAAACCTATCTCATTAGCTTCCTCAAGCATTATAGGACGTATCCCAATCAAGAACTCTCATCAAAACGCCCAGAATTGGTATAATGAAGTCAAACTGTTGCAAATAAAATTCATGATCGTGCATACTAATTCATGCGTTTTTTACAAGTTTTAATATATGATTTACATTCTTTATGCTATTCTAAAGCTAACCCATGCGTTTGATTTGATTATTATGCATTATAGACGATTTCACCATTGCCAAGTTTTAGGTTTTGCAGAGTTTTGAATTAGGGGTTTTAAGATACAGCAAAATCAGAACACCACAGTGCCATGGTTGTGATCAGCGCATCTGGACGAAGAAGAAGCCACCATCGCGCCTAATTTATAGAGCCCCTAGGGCTAATCGTTATTTTCTGGTATACTATCTTAGGCAACGCATGAAAAACTGTTGCCATGTTTTATTTGTTTTTTTCAGGAAAATAATACATGAAGAAGATGATACCGTGGCGAATGCTGATAGGCTGATTCAAAAATTCGCGCGCTAGAGCCCACTGACCATTGTTTATTTTATATTATTTGTTTGTTGTTTAAATTACAGATAGCGCGTCTAGAACAACTGGCAAAGCATGTGTATGTTAACGTCCAAGACCTGGGTTCGAGCCCCAGGTCTTCAGTATTCTCAATATATTTTTTCAATTGATCTTCCCATACAGGTTCCATGCTGAAGCACACGATACACTCTCAAAATCAAACCATTCACAAAGTCAGGGTGATCAAATCAAAGGTCCAGATCCAAGGCACATGGTAGTCCAGGTCAACGCTCCAGCACCTTGCCTGGAAAAGTCAAACGAACCATGCTAATGGGCCAGAATTACTTGGGCTGCACCCCTCTAGTTTGCTTTCTTTTTAACTTTTTTTATATATTCTTCTCTTTTCTTTGTTTTGATTAATTTTTTTAAGGCTTTAATTTAATATTTTCAAAATATAAAAATACCATAAAAATCAGAAAAAAAGCAAAAAAATAATAAACATTTTATTTTAGTGTTAATTTTGTAAATAAATCCCATAATTAATTTAGATTTAATTTTAGGTTGTAATTTAATTCTTTTTTTTTTTCACAATAAACCAAAAACAATAAAAATAGATCTTTAACACTTTTCACCTTTTTTTAATTAATTAAATATTTTATTATAAGTATCATCAACCATTAATTTTGTAAATAAATTTTATAATTAATTTAGTTTTAATTCTAGGTTTTAACTTTAATGCATTTTCTTTAATAAATTAAAAACAATTAGAATTAGAATTAATTATTTGACTTTTAATTAATTTAATTTTTTTTCCTTTAATGTTATAGATACAAAAACATAAAAAATAAGTTCTTTCCTTTTATTTAACTTAATTATTTTAACTTAATTATTTTAAAGGGTTCAACGCCCTCGCATTCGATTACGTTTTTGTTCGCGCGTTTTATTTATTTCTTTTGTGAATATAATGTACTTGTTCCAAAGCCCTGTAATAGCTATTAGACATTTATTTTCTGCACTTTATTTTAAATCGGGTCTGGATTAATTTGGCGTTGTAGACCCGCGCCTTTGTAATAGCGTAGGACCTTTTATCTTTTCCGCACTTTAAATTCCCGCACCTTTAACTGTTAAACAATAACATGAAAGAATGAATGCCCAAAAATAAAATCAAAGCGTAGATCACCAATGCATGACAAGACAAACAATAAACTGAAAATGACACACAATTCACACACCACCCCTAGGATACGCCTCACTGTTGCCTTGCCCCTCGAAAGGTGATCGTCGAGTAGAGGATGTCTTAGTAAGTCCTCATGATCCAGGAACCTGGCATGAGGGTAGCTTCTAAGGTGTCTTCCCATTGCTCTGGTGATCACCATGTCCCGAACCTCGAATTGACCCGAACAACTCCAACGGTGGTGCCACCTACCTCTCAATGGTGGGATGGCACTACTTTAAAGGACATTTACACAGACGAATTCCTTAGGGTAGGTAGATTCTCATAGATACTTGCTCTTTTCAAAAACAAACAAAATACTTTTCACACCTACACTTTCTAAAAGTTTTCAAACAAATTTTTCATACACTCTTGAGGACAGATACAAGAGTTACTTAGAGATTTTTCAAACGAAACTTTTTTCAAAACCCACTCACCTTGAGAAGCAAACAAACATTTTGAAAACACAATGAGCAAGTATCTAAGAGCCCATGGATAACCATGGATAGAAAGGGTGCTAACACCTTCCCTTTCTATAATCTACCTCCCGAACCGAGAGCAATCTCTATAAGGAATTTTTCTGTGCTTTTGTCCTTTCCATTTGGAGAAAATAAAAGACGGTGGCGACTCTTGCTTCCGCGACATTTCGCGAAACCAGCTTAAAAACAGTCAGTTCCAGATCCACCGATCACAGAACTGACGACTCTGCTGGGGATGAACTTTTAAAGTGAGGTGTACCTTAGGACTAAGATCACTGTGTTTTCAATTGCTTTGACTTGTTTGCTTTAAATTGTGGGACTGTCTTGGGAGTTCTATAGATCCTAACCCGGATCTGGGGATACCTTCTTTGAAAGTAGCAACAAGGCTGTGAGGGAACTGTGCGGGGTATACCGACATGGTTGAAGCAGTCTGCTACGTTGATGTGGCACTTTGGTGTGTACCGGTAACCCTTGAGTCAATCAAGGAGAGTACGGGGCCTCCATGTGGTGTCGTGAAGCATCAACAGACCTTAGGAACCTTAATTGAACCATCTTGGCCTCTTTAGGGTAGTGAGATGACTACTTTGGTGTACTCCGAAGTCAGTTGATACTCGATACTACACTCAATTGAGGGTTGTTTTCTTGGGATATTTTGATCGCCAGTCAGTGGCTAAATCGAAACGATGAACAATGAAAGCAATCCAATGATATTGAGATCCTTAGAACCCGGTTACTTTGATAGGACAGGTTTGAGCCCACCAACTTCAAGAGGGTAATACCCAGACCCCATGCTGGCCTAAACTCTAAGGGCTTGTCTTGTGTGACTTGTGTGCCTTACATGTTTGCCTTTGTAAATATTTGTGGTGTGTTTAATCATAGCATCATAACATCATATAGCATCATATGCATCCACTAACCATTTCAGGGGTTCGAATCTTCATCTTTGTTCTTGTTTTGTAGGACATGGAAACTATCCGCAGAAAGACAATTCAGATCAACCTTATAAGGGTCCCTCCTCAGCTCAAGGAGCTTACATCCAGGATTCCAGAGAACTCGTCATTCAGTGAAAGACATGGTAGACTCATCAGCCTGGTCAATACCAATATTGAGGAAGAGATGGTAAAGGTCCTTTTCCAATTCTTTGACCCTCTGCATCACTGTTTTACTTTCCCGGATTATCAGCTGGTGCCTACTTTAGAAGAGTTTTCCCAGCTTCTGAAGATTCCCATTCTCAATCAACTACCCTACAACGGTACGGAAAGGGAACCAAAACTTGAAGAAGTAGCTATAGCATTATGCCTACAACCATCTGACATCAAGGGGCATTGGGAAGCCAGAAATGGTATCAAAGGATTCTTGGCAAAGTTTCTGTTTGAGAAGGCCCAAGAGTGTTGGAATTCCCTTGACCTGCAAGCCTTTGAAGAAGTTGTAGCCCTCCTTGTCTATGGGTTGGTGTTGTTCCCTAAACCAGATCAGCTTATAGATATCAGTGCTGTCAAGGTCTTCATGTCCAGGAATCCTATACCTACGTTGCTGGGGGACATCCTTCACTCATGTTACACTCGAACCATGAGAAAAAGGGGTGTTCTTATGTGCTGCACTCCCCTCCTGGGAAGGTGGTTTATTTCGCACCTTCCACAATCAGTTTTGAAGAACGAGCGAGGTTTGAGGTGGTCACAACGGTTGATGACTCTTACACATGCAAATATACATTGGTGTTCTCGGTCCAGAGAGGATGTCACTATCATTGATCGTTGTGGGGAGTACCCTAATGTTCCTTTACTTGGAATCAGAGGAGGTATTACTTATAACCCGTGCCTGGCTTGGAGACAATTTGGTTATGCTCGGAAAGATGGCCCTCATGAGATGTTAATTCCTGACATAGTCTTTGACTTCGATAAGGATACGCAAGGACTTCGCCAGAAATTTATCAAAGCTTGGAGGATGCCCAGCAAAATAGACAGCAAGACCCTGGGGCACAAGAACTCCATCCCATTGGAGCCTTATCTCAAATGGGTACGAGCCCGTTCCCAGAAGCTGGTGATGCCATATCCTCATGTTCTCCTCGTGATCAAGGAGCCAGACTTGGAAGGAGAGGTGTCCTACACCATTCAACATCCTGACATGCCCACATCCTGGGAAGAGATGCAGAAGAGTTGGATCCAGCTTAAGGAAGAACGGAATTCTCTGGAAACCAATCTACATGCCAGTGAGAAAAAGGTCCTGGAGCTCACCCGCCTACTACACGAGGAAAGGAATCTCAATACCTATATTACTCCGAAGAGGATGCGTAGTGTCTTTTGGGACTGATCTGCTTTGTAATGTTTGCCTATGAGGCTTTAATGTACTGAACAATTATTTTCTTAATAATAACGTGTGTTCCTTTTTGTCTACAACAAATTTGAATTTTCGAACTCTTGAATGCATTGCATAAACACATATCATTCATCATATGCATCACAGGTACTCTTCTTTTCAGGCTGCTGACTGTTCTTCGCTGTTTATTTCAGCATCATGAACCCTGAATCATCAACCGAGGCATCTATCAAGGCTCTTCAGGCGCAGAACGCCCAATTTCAGGAGCTGATCAAGGGTCTGGCTCAGGGTCAACAAGAGTTGAAGACCATGCTTCTGAAGAAGAATAAGAAGAAGAGGAGGACTGTGCTATTTAACACTAGGCGCAGACTCGGGAACACCTTACAGATTGAGGCTGAGAGGACTACTCCATCTGTGGGGGAAGGTAGTCACCAAGAAAGAGAGGTCCCTACTCCTGTGGTCTCTGATACTGAAACAGACTTCAACGATGAACAGTACCCTCCTGCTGACGACCGGTACAAGCAGCTGGAGGACAGATTAAAAGCTATGGAAGTTCAGCGTGTGCCTGGACTGGATTTCGGAGACTTGGGGTTATCTACTGGGGTGGTGATTCCACACAAGTTCAAGGCACCTGCCTTTGTAAAGTATGACGGGGCTTCCTGTCCCAAGATGCACCTCCGTTCTTATGTAAGGAAGATCCAGCCTTACACAGCAGACAGGAACTTATGGATCCACTTCTTCCAGGAAAGTCTTTCAGGGACTCACCTCGAATGGTTCTATCAGCTGGATGGGACCAACATTCGTAACTGGGAGGATCTGGCCACCGCTTTTTACAAGCAATATCAATATAATTCCGACCTCGCTCCTACGCGTACCCAACTCCAGGGTATGTCGCTAGGATCGGGTGAAGGTTTTAAGGAGTACGCCCAGAAATGGAGAGATCTGGCTGGCAGGGTGCAGCCACCATTGACAGACCGGGAGCTGGTGGATATGTTTTTGGGGACCCTATCTGGTCCATTTTTCAATCATCTCATTGGTAATTCCTCTGCTGGGTTTACTGGTCTGATCCTGACTGGTGAAAGGATCGAGGCCGGTATAAAATCGGGGAAGATACAGAAAGTTGCCTCCTCCAATGCTGAAAAGAAACCCTTCAAAAAGGAGGCTAGTGCTGTATATAGCTCCCAGAGACCAGAGCGACCTGAGCGCCGCCAATCTGTCAGTGCGGTAATGATTGCCAAGCCTGCTGCCGCTCCTCGGCCGACCAATCCTCAAAGGACTGAAAGACCCCGGAGAGAGTTTACCCGCTTGAGCATGACCTTATCACAGATCCTGCCACAGTTGCTATCCACCAATTTAGTGACTGTCAGGGAGGCTCCGAAGTTTCCCAATACCGCATCTCCTAAGTACAATCCAAATGCTCGTTGTGCTTATCATTCTGATAGCCCGGGGCATAACACAGATGACTGTTGGGCCCTAAAGAATAAGGTTCAGGACCTTATTGACGCAAAGGAGATACAGTTTGAGGCGCCCGAGAGGCCGAATGTTGTAACCGCTCCCATGCCCCAACATGGAGTGAATGCTGTTGAGGAGGATTTGTATGTAGCTTCGGTGGATGATGTTTCTACTCCACTGCTGACGGTCAAGAGGAACCTGTTGCTAGCCGGTTTATTTCCGGGATGTAGCAAAGGTTGCCCTCTATGTGTTGCTTCCCCTACCGGTTGTTCTTCGCTGAAGTCAGGCGTCCAAAACCTGATGGATAGTAGAGAGATTTTGTTTAGAAAGACTGCTGTTCCTGCTGCTCCTGTTGAAGAAGTTTCAATTGTTACCATCTTCAACAACCCTTCCAAGGCTCCTGCAAAGAAGCCTGTCCAAATTTTGCCGGTTCACAAGATTGCTCCCATCACCATTACTGTTCCGGGGCCCATCCCCTACAAGTCTGATAAGGCTGTCCCATGGCACTATGGGGCAGATGTTTACGTTCTGGGTGTGAAACAAGAGTTCAACATTGATAATGGTGTCTCCAACATCACTGGGCCTGCTAAGGTCACTCGTAGTGGAAGACTGTTCTCACCAGACATTGCTCCTCCGGTAATTCAGAGGCCTTTGATCATCACACCTGCCAGTGTGCCTGTTTCACCCCCTGACCAAGTTTCCACCCCTGCTGCCAAGTCACCTGATATTCGGGGCAAGGGGATTGCTGCTGATGTGCCTGCCCGGACGGAGGCACCAAAGACCATTGTTGAGGCTTCCAGGCAGGAAATGGAAGAAATCCTCAAGATAATAAAGAAAAGTGATTTCAACGTCGTGGAACAGCTGGGGCACACCCCCTCTAAAATCTCCATGCTATCACTGCTGCTGTGTTCAGAGGCCCATGCCAAGGCCCTGATTGCTTTCTTAAAGACAGCCCACGTACCCCAAGAGACGTCTGCTGACCAGTTTACCGACTGTGTGGCCAACCTAACCGCTGACAATGGCCTGGGTTTCTCTGATGCCGATCTGACAGCGAAAGGGAAGAACCATAATGATGCCCTGCATGTCTCCATTGAATGCAGGGGAACTACTCTTGCTCACGTGCTGGTTGACACAGGTTCTTCATTAAACGTGCTGCCCAAGAAGGCTCTGGATAGGCTGGACTGTGAGGGTCTAGAGCTCAAACCAAGTAACATTGTTGTCCGGGCCTTTGACGGGTCCAAAAGAATGGTACATGGTGAGGTGGACATCCCAATCAGAGTTGGGTCACAGGTATTTGATTCAAAATTCTATGTGATGGACATCCGTCCATCCTATTCTTGTTTGCTGGGTCGCCCGTGGATCCACAAGGCTGGAGCTGTGACCTCCACGTTGCATCAGAAGCTCAAGTACCCGGTCAGGGGGAAGATTGTAACAGTGCAAGGGGAAGAGGAATACATGGTCAGCCACCTCAACTCCTTCAGGTACGTGGAAATGGATGGGGAGTTCATTGAGACCCCCTTTCAACATTTTGAGGAGATGCCACAAACGTTGGCAGCAGCAGAAGCAGTGGCCGAAGAGATTTCTCCTTTGAAGATGGCCTCCTTAAAGGACGCCCAGGCTGTGATTGAAAGAGGTGAATGTGCAAACTGGGGCAAGCTCCCTGACTTTACTCCTAAGACTAACAAGTTTGGGCTGGGTTTCACCACAGAAGCTCAGAAGGCAGTGCGCAAGGCGAGAATTGGAAGACCTCCTGTGCTCATCACCTACTCAGGAGTAAATGCTATTGGAGAGGAAGACGAAGTGGAGGAGTCAGAGTTCGATAGCTGGATCTACCCGACGACTGTTGGTGGATTGACCAATTGGAGTGCTAAAGACTTTACACCCATAACTTTTGTTCCCCAGTAATGAACTTCTTTGTTTTGGATTTGTAATAAACAATAACTGTATGGCCCGGTGTCTTACCCGGGGCACCTTGGTCTTATTTATGAGGGATTTTGTTTGTCACTGTCATATATCATAAATAAAAGCATTGGACGTTTTTCACATTTCAAATTTTGCGCTCCTTTTCTTTCCTTTCTTTACATATTGCAAAACAGCTGTATTTACACACACTCACTCATACAGGTTTCAATCCACTCCGGATCTCACTGGTAACGACTCTGCTACTGCCAGTTATGGCTTCGAAAATCCGATCAACTTAGCCGAAGACGAAGGTGAAGATGATTGCGAAGTACCTGGCGAGCTTGCAAGACTGTTAATCCAAGAGGAAAGGGCAATTCAACCCCATGAAGAGCCAGTGGAAACAATAAACTTGGGTACTGAAGAAGACAGGAAAGAGGTAAAGATTGGTGCCAACCTAGAGCTCAGCGTGAAGCAACGGTTGACTCAGATGCTGCATGATTATATGGAGATCTTTGCCTGGTCCTACGAAGACATGCCCGGGTTGGATACCGATATTGTGGTCCATCACTTGCCTACTAAGGAAGACTGCCCTCCGGTTAAGCAAAAGGTCCGCCGTATGCGTCCAGAGATGTCTGAGAAGATTAAGGCCGAGGTTATGAAGCAGTTTGATGCCGGGTTTCTTGCAGTGACTTCTTACCCTCAGTGGGTTGCTAATGTAGTGCCGGTACCTAAGAAAGACGGTAAGGTCAGAATGTGTGTCGACTACAGGGATCTGAACAGGGCCAGCCCCAAAGATGACTTCCCTCTACCTCACATTGATGTCCTTGTTGATAATACAGCTCAGCATAAGGTGTTCTCTTTCATGGATGGTTTTTCAGGCTACAATCAGATCAAGATGGCTCCTGAAGACATGGAAAAGACTACATTTGTTACTCAGTGGGGCACCTTCTGCTACAAGGTCATGCCTTTTGGACTAAAGAACGCTGGGGCAACCTACCAACATGCCATGGTTGCTTTATTTCATGATATGATCCATCATGAGATAGAAGTGTATGTCGACGACATGATCGCAAGGTCCCAAACTGAGGAAGAACACCTTGATCATCTGCAGAAACTGTTTGACCGTCTGAAATTGTACAAGCTGAGGTTGAACCCGAACAAGTGCACCTTCGGGGTAAGATCTGGGAAGTTGCTAGGCTTCGTTGTAAGCGACAAGGGTATTCAAGTGGACCCTGCCAAGGTTAAAGCTATTCAAGAGATGCCAGTTCCTAGGACAGAGAAGGAAGTCAGAGGCTTTTTAGGACGCCTGAATTACATTGCTCGATTCATCTCACACCTGACTGCTACCTGTGAGCCAATCTTCAAGCTGTTGAAGAAAGATCAGGTAGTACGTTGGAATGATGAATGTCAGGCTGCTTTTGACAGAATCAAAGAGTATCTCCAAGAACCACCCATCCTTATGCCACCGGTTGAAGGGAGACCTCTGATACTATACCTGACAGTACTTGATAACTCAATGGGGTGTGTGCTGGGGCAGCATGACGAGTCTGGCCGAAAAGAGCATGCCATTTATTACCTTAGCAAAAAGTTTACCGACTGTAAGACCCGATACTCACTGCTTGAGAAAACTTGATGCGCTTTGGTATGGGCTGCTCGCCGGCTGAGACAGTATATGCTGACTCACACTACCTTGTTGATCTCAAAGATGGATCCTATAAAGTACATATTCGAAAAGCCTGCTCTGTCTGGAAGAATTGCAAGATGGCAAATGATCTTGACGGAATACGACATTCAGTACACAACCCAGAAAGCCATCAAGGGAAGTGTATTGGCAGACCACTTGGCACATCAGGCCGTAGATGACTATCAATCAATGAACTTCGAGTTTCCGGATGAAAGCATCATGATAGTGACTGACTGTGAAGTACCTGGACTGGATGAAGGACCTGAGGAAGGATCCCGATGGGCTATGCACTTTGACGGAGCCTCCAATGCTTTGGGTAATGGTATCGGCGCTGTGATCATATCCCCTCAAGGCACTCATACTCCACTCACTGCCCGGCTATGTTTCAACTGCACCAACAACATGGCGGAGTATGAGGCGTGCATCATGGGACTCAAAGCTGCAATTGACTTAAGGATCAAGTTTCTGAGTGTCTTCGGAGATTCCGCTCTCGTGATCAACCAGATCAAAGGCGAGTGGGATACGAAACATCCGAATCTTATTCCTTACAAAGAATGTGTGTTGACAATGATCCCCCACTTCACAGAGATAACCTTTGAACATTTCCCGAGAGAGGAGAATCAGTTAGCGGATGCGTTAGCTACAATGTCTTCTATGTTCAAAGTCAAGTGGGACAATGAGGCTCCCCGGGTCATCATCTGGAAATTGGACGAACCGACATACTGTTGCGATCTCGAGACTGAATTGGTGACTGAGAAGCCCTGGTACCATGAGGTGAAGAGATATTTGGAAGCTCAGGAATACCCTGAAGGTGCATCTGTCAATGATAAGAAGTTCCTGAGAAGATTCGCGGCAAAGTTCTTCCTTAGTAACGACATCTTGTACAAGCGAAACCATGATTCAACCTTACTGCGTTGTGTGGATAAGACTGAAGCAGAAAGGATCATGGAAGAGCTGCATGAAGGGACCTTCGGTACACATTCCAGTGGGCATACAATGGCAAAGAAGATCCTTCGGGCAGGGTATTACTGGTCCACAATGGAAGCTGACTGCTACCAACATTCCAGGACATGCCATAAGTGCCAGATTTATGCAGACAAGGTGCATGTTCCTCCAGTTCCCCTGAATGTTCTGACCGCACCTTGGCCTTTTGCAATGTGGGGCATTGACATGATTGGCGAGATCAGACCTACGGCATCTAACGGGCATAGCTTCATCCTTGTAGCGATTGATTACTTTACAAAATGGGTCGAAGCAGCATCCTATGCTACGGTAACCAAGACTGTTGTGGCACGGTTCATTCGGCATAACCTGATCTGTCAATACGGCGTCCCTGAGAGAATTATCACAGATGACAGTACCAATCTGAATAACAAGATGATTACTGAGCTCTGCGAACAGTTCAAAATACAGCACCACAATTCTTCTCCTTACAGACCAAAGATGAATGGGGCTGTAGAAGCAGCAAATAAAAATATCAAGAAAATCGTGCAGAAGATGACAATGACCTATAAAGATTGGCACGAGATGTTACCGTTCGCTCTACATGGGTACCGTACCTCAGCTAGGACGTCAACCGGGGCAACTCCTTTCTCTTTGGTTTATGGTATGGAGGCAGTCTTACCGATCGAAGTGCAAATACCATCTCTCCGGATAATGAAGGATGAAAATCTGAACGAGGATGATTGGATTCAGACACGACTTGATCAGCTCAACCTTATTGATGAAAAGAGACTTGCTGCTATCTGCCATGGTCAGACGTACCAGAAACGGATGATCAGGGCTTTTAACAAAAAGGTCAGACCACAGGAATATCAAGTTGGGGATTTGGTAATCAAGCGAATCATCCTTCCTCAGAGTGATCCAAGGGGAAAATGGACCCCTACGTACAAAGGACCATTTGTGGTTAAACATGTGTTCTCAGGAGGAGCCATGATTCTAACCAACATGGATGGTGACGACCTTCCTCACCCCGCCAATGCAGACATAGTAAAAAGATACTACGCATAAAAAGACCCGCTAGGCTGACATGCCTAGGCAAAAATTAGGGCTTCCCGTCGAACCAAAAGGGTTCGGGCAAAATGAAGGGATGAAATGAAAAAAATCCGTACACCCGGCAAGTTGAAAACCTGAAAAGGCGGCTTGGGCAAAAATGGGTATCCCGGTGGACTGAAAACCCGAAAGGGTGGTCCAGGCAAAATTAGGGATAAAAGCGTAATACTATGTCTCGTTGATCACTTTGCATCCAGAATCCGGTATCTACATCAACTTCAGACGGCATCGATCAGTCAGCTTCACCTTCAACCAAGGTCATCAAGTGATGAGACGCTCGGAGTTATAAAGGCAATAACAAAGTAGAAACCCAGTGGATCATTCATTTCACACAGCTGTTTTATTTTCTTTTGTACAAAATTTGTATAAACTCTTTTGTTCGGCGGCGTCCTCTTAACTAGGACGTCAGCCTCTTGTACACAAAACGCCTATTTTCAGGCCATTCAAAATCAATACAAATATATTTTCAGTTAAAAGTGCCAATTGTTTTTCTTTTTCTGTTTTGTTTTGCGAAGAACGTCCAAGGTTCAATTTGTGATATATGCATTGACAATAATTTGCTAACTCATGAATATTTGCATACGAAACAAAGGATTAATTACAGGTAGCATTAGAAACAGGGGCAATAAAGAGTTGTCTAAGCAATCTAATTGTTCTATCCTCCAAGGTACCAAGGTAGGTTTAGTTAAAGGGCATGACCAGTATGTCCTAATTCCCCAGAGAGTGAGCCAGCAAGTCAGTGCACTCCTCTCCAAGCAAAGTTATCAGACCTTAAGGAAGTTGGGTGTCCTCCAGCAGATCTCAGCATTCCCCAGCAGTACATGCATTCTTAACAAGCATCCCCGGCAGTCTTGGTCTAAAGATTGTTCCCCGGCGGTATATCAAACATTCAGTGGTGTCACTTCCCCCGATACATCTCAAAACTTCCCCAGGAGAATCCAATCCAGTTTCCCCAAGAAGTTGGAATCCATCTCCCCAAGCAGTAAGCTTATCCCCAGTAGATTCTGGAAGCTTATCCTCGCAAAGCACGAACGCGTCGTCCGGCTTTATTTAAAGAGTTATTTCCGTAACAGGATACAACTGGGTTATCCTCAGCCAAAAACCACGGAAAGATCGTCCTCGACGAAGCCTTCTTATCCCCAGCAAAGTCTATCAACACTTCCGATACAACAAGGGTATCCCCAGCAAGTTACTATCAATAATTCAGCAAGATATCTCTCTCCCCCACAGATTATCACTCCCCAGCATGGTCGCTAGAGTATTTTTCTCCTCGCAGAATCTTCCATTTGCCAAGTTGATTCCCCAACGGAGTTATCTTCTCCTATCGGTATTCTTGCAGCTATCATCCCCAGCGGAAGTGAAATCTATTCTTCAACATCAGCCCATGAGTGACTTCCCGGCACCCGTCAAGGATTTACTTTCCTAGACGAAAAACGCATTCATAAAACATCACATACGTCATTATAGCATGCATAGACGCATCATATCATACAAATCTCATTTATGTTGAGAACATCATTGCTTGACCCATATCATGCGTTGCATATGACTGACCTCTACTTTTCAGGAAGAATTCAGTTAAGTTCTCAGCTATATTCAAGACCTTGACCGGTTCAGTTAAGTCGACCCTAAGATTTTTCTGTTTCTTATCCAGTCAAAGGCCTTCTCTAGTCCAGCTAAATCGACCCCAAACAGATTTTCTGATGAAGACTCAGTAGAAGTTACTAAAGGTTTTTCTCAGACGCCCGCTTTTGAGATTATAATTTCCTTTGGTTCTCTCCCGATGTTGTGGAGGTGATAATTCCATTTTAGGTTTTTCTCAGACGCCCGCTTTTGAGATTATAATTTCCTTTGGTTCTCTCCCGACGTTGTGGAGGTGATAATTCCATTTTAGGTTTTTCTCAAACGCCCGCTTTTGAGATTATAATTTCCTTTGGTTCTCTCCCGACGTTGTGGAGGTGATAATTCCATTTTAGGTTTTTCTCAAACGCCCGCTTTTGAGATTATAATTTCCTTTGGTTCTCTCCCGATGTTGTGGAGGTGATAATTCCATTTTAGGTTTTTCTCAAACGCCCGCTTTTGAGATTATAATTTCCTTTGGTTCTCTCCCGACGTTGTGGAGGTGATAATTCCATTTTAGGTTTTTCTCAGACGCCCGCTTTTGAGATTATAATTTCCTTTGGTTCTCTCCTGACGTTGTGGAGGTGATAACTCCATTTTAGGTTTTTCTCAAACGCCCGCTTTTGAGATTATAATTTCCTTTGGTTCTCTCCCGACGTTGTGGAGGTGATAATTCCATTTTAGGTTTTTCTCAAACGCCCGCTTTTGAGATTATAATTTCCTTTGGTTCTCTCCCGACGTTGTGGAGGTGATAATTCCATTTTAGGTTTTTCTCAAACGCCCGCTTTTGAGATTATAATTTCCTTTGGTTCTCTCCCGACGTTGTGGAGGTGATAATTCCATTTTAGGTTTTTCTCAGACGCCCGCTTTTGAGATTATAATTTCCTTTGGTTCTCTCCCGACGTTGTGGAGGTGATAATTCCATTTTAGGTTTTTCTCAGACGCCCGCTTTTGAGATTATAATTTCCTTTGGTTCTCTGCCGACGTTGTGGAGGTGATAACTCCATTTTAGGTTTTTCTCAAACGCCCGCTTTTGAGATTATAATTTCCTTTGGTTCTCTCCCGACGTTGTGGAGGTGATAATTCCATTTTAGGTTTTTCTCAAACGCCCGCTTTTGAGATTATAATTTCCTTTGGTTCTCTCCCGACGTTGTGGAGGTGATAATTCCATTTTAGGTTTTTCTCAAACGCCCGCTTTTGAGATTATAATTTCCTTTGGTTCTCTCCCGACGTTATGGAGGTGATAATTCCATTTTAGGTTTTTCTCAGACGCCCGCTTTTGAGATTATAATTTCCTTTGGTTCTCTCCCGACGTTGTGGAGGTGATAATTCCATTTTAGGTTTTTCTCAGACGCCCGCTTTTGAGATTATAATTTCCTTTGGTTCTCTCCCGACGTTGTGGAGGTGATAATTCCATTTTAGGTTTTTCTCAAACGCCCACTTTTGAGATTATAATTTCCTTTGGTTCTCTCCCGGCGTTGTGGAGGTGATAATTCCATTTTAGGTTTTTCTCAGACGCCCGCTTTTGAGATTATAATTTCCTTTGGTTCTCTCCCGACGTTGTGGAGGTGATAATTCCATTTCAGGTTTTTCTCAAACGTCCGCTTTTGAGATTATAATTGCATATGGTTCTCTTCCCGATACTGCGAAGATGGTAATTCCCACCAAGATTTTCTCAACGAGCGTTGTTGAAGTTAAAGTCACCCAAGGTTCTCTTACCGTTCATGCTAAGGTAGTAACCATCCCTGGTTCATTCATCATCTTGTGAAGCTCCAGACTCAGCTCCTGTAACCAGTCAGGACACATCTATACCAAGCATATGAAAATCAGCTCCTGCAACATGTCAGGTACTCATTTTTCTTTTGCAGGTATACAGGTTCTCGCTAAGGAATCTCTTATGCGATCAACATCTAGATGGCATCTATAAGCCCGTCATCCTATTCATCAATCTCTAAATGGCATCTATAAGCCCATTCCCACCACATCACTGCCACTATGTGAGCGCAAATTTCTGGGCACTCTAGTGTTCAATCACCTTCCACCTTCGGATTACGAAAGGCACGTCAGCCAATCTGCATCCTCAGGTCTAAGAAGATTGAACAGGGGCAACTGTTGTACCCCAAAATTTGCCCTCCCATATTCTTCAAGATTTGCCAAGTCAAGCTTCAAAATCTCCCCAAGGGTTGCACAGTCAAGGGCCTCCTAAGCAGTCAAAATTAGGGTTTTGCTTCTGATCAAGAAAATGAAGTTTCCAAGGGCCCAATCAAGTCTCACATGCCTACAAATATGGTCAAGCATCCTCATACCAAGTTTCAAGACTTTCAGCACAAAATTGCACAGTCAAAAACCCTAATTGCACTACAGTCAACTGTAGGGGCAAAATGGTCATTTGACAGTCAAAAGTTCAAATTTTTGGTCAACATATCATTATGAAGCCACAAACATCATTTGATCAATGCTTGATCATGATTCTCAAAGTTTGGCTCAAAAATCATCAAGATGCAAAAGTTTCCTTATTTGGACAGTTGAAAAAGTCAACTGAAATTGACCAGGGCATAACTTTCACATGGATTATCAGAAAAATTCCATCCAAAGCTCATTTTGAAGAGAAAGACATTTCCTACAACTCATCTTCATACTTCAAGTCCAAGAAATGCTCTCACAAGAAGTTATCAATTTCAACATTATAGGTCATTTTCAAAAGTCAACAAAAAGGACTTTAAGTCAAAGGCCATAACTTGAGATTGGTAAATCAAAATGACATGGGACCAAGGACATTGGTTAGAGGACTCAAAAACCTTTCCAAAATGTCCAAGAACATGAGCAAAGCTTAAAAATTGAGCAAGTTATGCATTGGAGAAGTTGGGAAATTTTTATGAAATGGCCAAAATCATTTATCCTTGAAATCTCATTTTTGACAAAAGGGGCCCACTTTTTCCACTTGAATTAACTTGGCCATGCCTCCCACGTGTCCCACCTTTTATTTCATATTTTTTAATTAATTGTTTCATTTTTAATTGATTTTATTGGATTTAATTAAGTTTAAATCTTTTAAAATCAAGAAAAAATCAAAAAGTTTGATTAAATGAAATATTTGGCCTTAACTAGCCTTGAAACATCATTAAGCCTATACCATTTTCGTGCTAAGGCTCAAATAAGGCAAGAATTCAAAATAAGGCAAAAAATGGAAAGTGTGATAATGGTGGTTTATGCCAAAATCCTAAACATCAATGCAAGGCATTATTGGCCATAACTATCATCCAAACACATTGCCTAGAGTATATACAAGTGATACACAACAAGATTGGACGAGAGCTGCGCCCCAAGACTGAAAACCAAAATATTTTGGCCATATTTTTGAATTCTGAAAACTCACTTAGAGATCGATTCAAGCCTCAAAACCTATCTCATTAGCTTCCTCAAGCATTATAGGACGTATTCCAATCAAGAACTCTCATCAAAACGCCCAGAATTGGTATAATGAAGTCAAACTGTTGCAAATAAAATTCATGATCGTGCATACTAATTCATGCGTTTTTTACAAGTTTTAATATATGATTTACATTCTTTATGCTATTCTAAAGCTAACCCATGCGTTTGATTTGATTATTATGCATTATAGACGATTTCACCATTGCCAAGTTTTAGGTTTTGCAGAGTTTTGAATTAGGGGTTTTAAGATACAGCAAAATCAGAACACCACAGTGCCATGGTTGTGATCAGCGCATCTGGACGAAGAAGAAGCCACCATCGCGCCTAATTTATAGAGCCCCTAGGGCTAATCGTTATTTTCTGGTATACTATCTTAGGCAACGCATGAAAAACCGTTGCCATGTTTTATTTGTTTTTTTCAGGAAAATAATACATGAAGAAGATGATACCGTGGCGAATGGTGATAGGCTGATTCAAAAATTCGCGCGCTAGAGCCCACTGACCATTGTTTATTTTATATTATTTATTTGTTGTTTAAATTACAGATAGCGCGTCTAGAACAACTGGCAAAGCATGTGTATGTTAACGTCCAAGACCTGGGTTCGAGCCCCAGGTCTTCAGTATTCTCAATATATTTTTTCAATTGATCTTCCCATACAGGTTCCATGCTGAAGCACACGATACACTCTCAAAATCAAACCATTCACAAAGTCAGGGTGATCAAATCAAAGGTCCAGATCCAAGGCACATGGTAGTCCAGGTCAACGCTCCAGCACCTTGCCTGGAAAAGTCAAACGAACCATGCTAATGGGCCAGAATTACTTGGGCTGCACCCCTCTAGTTTGCTTTCTTTTTAACTTTTTTTTATATATTCTTCTCTTTTCTTTGTTTTGATTAATTTTTTTAAGGCTTTAATTTAATATTTTCAAAATATAAAAATACCATAAAAATCAGAAAAAAAGCAAAAAAATAATAAACATTTTATTTTAGTGTTAATTTTGTAAATAAATCCCATAATTAATTTAGATTTAATTTTAGGTTGTAATTTAATTCTTTTTTTTTTCACAATAAACCAAAAACAATAAAAATAGATCTTTAACACTTTTCACCTTTTTTTAATTAATTAAATATTTTATTATAAGTATCATCAACCATTAATTTTGTAAATAAATTTTATAATTAATTTAGTTTTAATTCTAGGTTTTAACTTTAATGCATTTTCTTTAATAAATTAAAAACAATTAGAATTAGAATTAATTATTTGACTTTTAATTAATTTAATTTTTTTTCCTTTAATGTTATAGATACAAAAACATAAAAAATAAGTTATTTCCTTTTATTTAACTTAATTATTTTAACTTTATTATTTTAAAGGGTTCAACGCCCTCGCATTCGATTACGTTTTTGTTCGCGCGTTTTATTTATTTCTTTTATGAATATAATGTACTTGTTCCAAAGCCCTGTAATAGCTATTAGACATTTATTTTCTGCACTTTATTTTAAATCGGGTCTGGATTAATTTGGCGTTGTAGACCCGCGCCTTTGTAATAGCGTAGGACCTTTTATCTTTTCCGCACTTTAAATTCCCGCACCTTTAACTGTTAAACAATAACATGAAAGAATGAATGCCCAAAAATAAAATCAAAGCGTAGATCACCAATGCATGACAAGACAAACAATAAACTGAAAATGACACACAATTCACACACCACCCCTAGGGTACGCCTCACTGTTGCCTTGCCCCTCGAAAGGTGATCGTCGAGTAGAGGATGTCTTAGTAAGTCCTCATGATCCAGGAACCTGGCATGAGGGTACCTTCTAAGGTGTCTTCCCATTGCTCTGGTGATCACCATGTCCCGAACCTCGAATTGACCCGAACAACTCCAACGGTGGTGCCACCTACCTCTCAATGGTGGGATGGCACTACTTTAAAGGACATTTACACAGACGAATTCCTTAGGGTAGGTAGATTCTCATAGATACTTGCTCTTTTCAAAAACAAACAAAATACTTTTCACACCTACACTTTCTAAAAGTTTTCAAACAAATTTTTCATACACTCTTGAGGACAGATACAAGAGTTACTTAGAGATTTTTCAAACGAAACTTTTTTCAAAACCCACTCACCTTGAGAAGCAAACAAACATTTTGAAAACACAATGAGCAAGTATCTAAGAGCCCATGGATAACCATGGATAGAAAGGGTGCTAACACCTTCCCTTTCTATAATCTACCTCCCGAACCGAGAGCAATCTCTATAAGGAATTTTTCTGTGCTTTTGTCCTTTCCATTTGGAGAAAATAAAAGACGGTGGCGACTCTTGCTTCCGCGATATTTCGCGAAACCAGCTTAAAAACAGTCAGTTCCAGATCCACCGATCACACCCTGGAGTTGGGTACGCGTGGGAGAGGTCAGAATTGTACTGATATTGTTTATAAAAGGCAGTAGCCAAGTCCTCCAAGTTTCAGATACTGTCTCCATCCAGCTGATAGAACCACTTGAGTTGAGCCCCTGAAAGGCTATCCTGAAAGAAATGGATCCAAAGGTTCTTGTCTTCAGTGTAAGGTTGGATCTTCCTTACATATGATCTGAGATGCATCTTCGGGCAGGATAGCCCGTCATACCTTGCAAAAACTGGCACTTTGAACTTCGGGGGGATCACAATTCCAGCAACTAATCCCAAGTCTTCGAAATCTAAGCCAGGAACTCTCTGCAGCTCCATAGCTGCCAACCTGTCTTCCAAGCCTTTGTACTTATCATCAGCGGGTGTGTATTGTTGATCAGAGTAGTCTTCATCCTCTTCAGCCTCCTCTTCTTCAACCTTGGATTCGGAAGGTACCGCAGCCGCATTCCCTTTACTAGTTCCCTCCTCAGATATAGGGGTAAATTCAAGCACTCTTCTGGCTTCACCCTCAAACCTTCTTCCTAGGGTAGCCACCCCGATCCTCTTCTTCTTCTTTTTTACTTGGTATTTGTTCCCCAGCAGGGCCTTTAGATCTTCCTGACCCTTAGCCAAGGTCATCAGGAGTTGTTGAAACTGTGAATTCTGAGACTGCAAGTCCTTGACCGTCTGTTCGAGATCCATCTTACTGAAATAAACAGCAAAAAGATAAGGAAACCTGGTGTGGAGACCTGCTTATGCACATGATGAATGGTATGCTTATGTATGCAATGCATTCAAGGATTTAGAAAGTTCAAAATTGTTGCAATCAAAAAGAACGCACGTCATATTAATAAGAAGAAATTTGTCAGTACATAAATGCCCCATGGGCCAAATATTACAAAAAAACTTCTCAAGGTAAAAAGACGTTGCGCATCCTCTTTGGTGAGATGTAGGTGTTGAGGGTCTCTTCCTCGTGGAGTCGATAGGTAAGCTCCAAAACCTTCTTCTCACTGGCGTAGAAGCTGGCTTCAAAAGTGTTCCGTTCCTCCTTGAGTTGGATCCAACTCTTCTGCATCTCCTCCCACGATGTAGGCATGTCAGGATATAGGATGGTGTAGGGAACCTCTCCTTCCTTAACGGGCTCTTTAATCACAGGGAGAACATGAGGATAAGGCATCATTAGACTCTGGGCTCAGATTCGTACCCACTTGAGATAAGGCTCAAGAGGGATGGAGTTCTTGTGCCCCAGTGTCTTGCTGTCAATCTTGTTAGGCATCCTCCAAGCTCTAATGAATCTTTGGCGAAGTCCTTGCGCATCGTTGTCGAAGTCAAAAACTAGGCCAGGAATCAACATGTCGTGAGGGCCATCCCTCCGTGCATATCCAAATTGTCTCAAGGCTAGACAAGGGTTGTAGGTAATGCCTCCTCTAATGCCAAGCAATGGAACATTAGGGAACTCTCCACAACGATCGACGATGATGACATTTTCTCTGGACCGAGAACACCAATGTACATCAGAGTGAGTAAGGGTCATCAACCGTTGTGACCACCTTAGGCCTTGGTCATTCTTCAAGACAGATTGTGGAAGGTGCGAAATAAACCACCTTGCAAGGAGAGGAGTACAACACATGATAACACCCCTCTTTCTCATTGTTCGTGTGTAAAATGAGTGAAGAATGTCCCCAAGCAATGTTGGTATTGGATTTCTGGATAAGAAGATTTTGACGGCGTTGACATCTACAAGCTGGTCAGGATTTGGGAACAAGACCAACCCATAAATGAGGAGTGCCACAATTTCTTCAAAGGCTTGTAGGTCCAATGAATTCCAACACTCTTGTGCCTTCTCAAACAAGAATTTTGCTAAGAAGCCTTTGACACCGCTTCTAGTTTCCCAATTCCCCTTGATGTCAGATGGCTGTAGGTGTAGTGCTTGAGCAACATCTTCAGGCTTTGGTTCCTTTTACGTACCGTTGTAGGGTAGTTGATTAAGGATAGGAATTCTCAGGAGTTGAGAAAATTCCTCCAAAGTGGGCACCAACTGGTAGTCGGGGAAAGTGAAACAGTGGTGAAGGGGGTCAAAGAACTGGAACAACACCTTTACCATATCCTCTTCAATGCTGGTGTTGACTAGGCTGAGCAGTCTACCATGTCTTTCACTGAAGGGAGAGCTTTCTGGAATTCTTGATGTGAGCTCTTTGAGTTGAGGAGGGATTCTCACAAGGTTGACTTGGATAGTTTTCCTGCGAAGAATTTCCATGACCTACAAAACAAGAACAAAGATGAAGATCTAAACCCTTGAAATGGTTAGTGAATGCATATGATGCTTTATGATGTTTATGATGTATGCACAAAACATATGTACAAGCAATTCACACCAAACCCTAGTTTCAGGCTTGCATGAGGTTTCATAGGTGAGTACCCTCTTGAGTGTAGTTGGCTTAAAAACCTGTCCTATAAATAGTAACCGGGTTCTAAGGAGCTCAATATCATTGGATTGTTTTCCATGTTCATTGTTTTGGTTTAGCCACTTAACTAGCGACCAAAATATTCCAAGAAAATAACCCTCAATGAGTGTAGTATCGAGTATCTACCAACTTCGGACTGCACCAAATCCGGTCATATCACTACCCCTAATGAAAGGCCAAGATGGTCAAGTAAGGTTCTAGGTCATTAGTGCTTAGTGACATCACTCAGCGGCCCCGTACTCTCCTTGATTGAACTCAAGGGTTACCGGTACTCACAAATATGTCGCACTAATATAGCTATTGCTTCAACCGTGTCGGTATACCCTGCACAGTTTCCACAATGTATTGCTATCTATGAATGTTTCCCCAAATCCGGGTGTAGGATTTCAAACCCAAACAAGAGAGCCAAGATGTAAAGCAATCAAAACAAACAATTAGTCATGCAAGAGGGTGATCTAAGCCCTAAGGTTACTCCACTTTTAAGTTTTCCCCAGCAGAGTCGCCAGTTCTGTGATACGGTGGGAGAACTGACTTGGGTTTTGCGTTTGTTTTCGCAAATGTTTCGGTTGAGCAAGAGTCGCCACCGACTTTTATTTTATCCTAAGGAAAGGTTAAAAAGCACAGCAAAAACCTTTGAGATGTTTTCTTGGGTTCGGGGAGTAGATTATAGAAAGGGAAGGTATTAGCACCCTTTCTATCCATGGTTATCCATGGGCTCTTAGTTACTTGCTTAGATCAACTTGCCTTGATTTTCAATTGTTTGAAATGGTGCTTTGTGTGTGTGGGTTTTGAAAATGTTTTGAAAAGAAGCCATTGTGGTGGCAACCTTTGTAATGATCCATGTTGGGATGTATACAAAAGTGTATGTCTTTTGAAAAGTTTTCAATGTTTTTGAAAGTTGTTTTGAAAGTGTGTTTGTGATGTGGTTTTGAAAAATAGGCAAGTGCTTTTGTTTTGCAAGTTGGCAAGTAACCAAGAGCTATCTACCCTAAATTTCTCAAAGATCTTTGCTATGTTTTAACCCTTTTAACAATTTTGTTCCACCATTGTATTTGGTGGACAATCTTGTGTTAGGATGTGAACGGGACGGGCGCGGGTCATCGTTTAGACCATGATTGCAATGGTGCCAAGTGTCTTTGGGCAATTTTCCTTTAAGGGACTTGATCATTTTTAGGCAACTTCCGAAAGCGTCATCGAGGGACTATGATCATTTGATATTGTTTTGTTTTGCCAAAGACACCCAACATGCAATATGGCCCATTATTGAAGGCAACAAGTGGAGTAACCCTAAGGGGTGCAAGTGTGATTGGTGTTTGTTCATTTTCATGCTTTTATCTTGGAATTAGGTCAAGCTATTTGTTTTGGTTGATTTTTGCATACAAACCCTAATTCTATCATGGCATATTTAGAAAGCTTTAAAGTGCGAAATTTAAAGGTCCTAAGTTATTACAACACAAATATGGGATGGGGGGTACAAATGTTCAAATGGGGATATTTTAGCAAGAAATTAAAACCTAAACTATTACATCCAAATTGAAATATGCAAATTTTTTAATTGCACAATAATTAAATTAAATACAATAAATATGCAAGATGCAAAAAATGATTTTTTATATGTATGTGAAAAGTGTTTTTGATGTGTCAAATAAACAAAATAAAAAAAATTAATTTTTGGTATTTTTGATGTTTTTAGGGCAAAACCCTAATTTTTCTAAATAAAAATGTTTATTATTTAATATATGCAATATTTATTAATTATGTACAAAAGTAAATAAAAAGAAAGTATATTGTAAAAAAGTGGTTTTTTAAGTTAAATATTAATAAAAATAAAAAATGTATTATTTTTGTATTTTTAACCTAAATATACTAATAAATATATAAGTATTTATACTATTTACAAAATATATTAAATATGTATAAAAATAAAATATTTAATATTTACAAAAAAAGTATATTTTTTATAAAATGTTTTCAAAAGATAAAATAAAATAAAAATCAAAAATAAAATGTGTTTGTATTATTTTTAGTATTTTTAAATAAAAGATATTATGTATTTATTTACATATAAGACTAAATGAAACAAAATAAATATCAAATAAAATGCAAAAAATGGGAGAAAAATATTTTTAATATTTTTTCATGCTTAAATAAAAATATAGAAACAAAATCAAAAGGAAAAAATTAAAAATGACAAATATATCTCAAAATGGGCCAGGGGGTGCATGTGTAAAACAGTGCTGCAAAAAGGAAAAACAACACAGGCCCAGCCCAAAGAGGTTGTCTTCAACCTCCAGCAACAAACTTGTCAAAAACGCGTGCCTTTCCCACCTTGTTCAAACATCCTGATTCCTGGACTTTTAGCACAAACTTATAACATGAAAAATGTCAAGCATCAAGCCACGATTCCATACATACCAAGAACTTGATCTAACTTTCAGAAATGAGAGAGAATTTCTCCATCCCTAATTCTTAACCTAAGTTTTTTCTAATGTTCAGGTTCCAAATTCTCTCAGCACATGCAATATAAATGGAAAGTAAATATATGTGTAGCTTCAGGGCCATGAGTAGAGCATTTTTCATTCATAAACCTAAAGCTAACTCTTCCTAGATTGAGAGATAGAAGTCCATGAACTTACCTGTTCAGCTTGGATCGTGTCTGGCAATGGAGGTACTTTCAGTGCAATGTGAGGACTTGTACAACTTGCTTGAAGGTCATGGATGCTTCTCCAACCTTTAGCTTGCTTTGAAACCAAATGAATCAAGTTATGGAAGTCAACCTGCAAAACAGAAAAAGTGAAAATGGTGAAGTTGGTTAGAGGTGTTACAGGTCGTGTCCAATGCTTGGGATAGTTTGTATAGGTGGTATGGAGTGTGTATGAACTGGTTTTGGCCAAGGCGCATGAATGGATTGAGTTATGGAAGTCCAACTGCAGAGGTGACTCTGTTTTTTGCAGTAGGGGGGTGTTTTGGTGAATGATGAGGTTTAGAAGGTGGTTAGCTCATGCCTTAGCTTAGGTTTGATGTTTGGAATCTGTTTAACAAGTTTTCTTTGGCTTGTGGTTGCAGCAATGTTAGTTGTGTTAAGTTATGCAATGTTTCTTCTAACTTAAGCAAAATTTGGCAAGTTGATTTCTAGACTTATGCAGGCCCCCTAAACATGCTGCCTCAATCCCTCTTGATCAGTGTGTTATGTCCTTGAACTTGTGCCAAAAAGATTTGCATTGTACTTCTTGATTTGCAAACTTGACATAAAGTCATACTTTTCAAAAATGGATAAAGTGCTTTTTCCAACTAAGGCTTAATTCTTTATACAATGACCAAATACACAAAATAATACCTTGGCACAATGGATTGGCATTTAATTATTGAGTAAGAAAAGGATTAGAGGCCTGTAACTAGCTTGCTCATGCTGATTTGAAAAATTGCACAAGTTATGAACATGGAAATGGCTCATGAACAAAGTGACTTTTGCCCATATTGCCAAATTCGATTCTCCTTAACCACAAGGGTGTTTGATGAGTTCTTGGACATTTTGGAAAGCTTGGAATGTGTACTATAATCCATATTTGTAATGCAAGTTGAGATTCCAAGTGGAAGCATGTGAAAAGTGGCCATGAAGTTAGGCAAAAATCCTGCCTAGAATAGGTCAAAATTTTTCGAAGTTAAGAATGTTTTGCACCCTTGTTCCAAAAATCATAACTTGAGATACAAGCTTCTTTTGAGGAAACTTTGTAAATCAAAGTTGTAGATTTTGCAATGGACTACAACTTTCATGTTTTGAGTTTTCCTTGAATCCAAATGTATCTTGATGAAAAAATGGGACAAAGTTAGGAAAAAATTAGGGATTTTCATAACTTAGAAAAATTCTAAGTTATGAAAATTCTTCATTTCAAACCCTAATTTGTGATTTTTGATTTCTTGATGAAAAAGCTTCATAATTTGACATGTTTTGATGAAAAATTAATCTTGACACTTGATTTTGACCAAAAAGTCAAAGTTTGACTTTTCAGTATACAGTCAAATTTGGCTCAGTTGACTGGAAAATTCATCTGTCAAACGTGTACATTTGGGATCTTTTGAACTTGTTGAACATGTCAAGACAATTCAATTTTGTACTTGAGTCCATATGTGAGCTTGGTTTGCCATTGGCTAGGTCAAACAGTCAAAAATTGCCTTTGTGCAGTCAAAACCCTAAAAATGACCATTTTGCCCTTTTGGTGATCTGATTAAATTTCTTGTGGAATTGTGATCCAAACTTGACCAAATGGTTCAAATGAGTTCATAATGTTGATGTGGGTCAAATTTCATGAGGTTTGACTGTCAATTGACCACAATTGACTTTTTCCCCAATACAGCTGATTTCTAGGTCAACTGTCCAATTGACTGGGCAAAGATTGGAATCAAGGCTTGAAACTTGGTATGGATAAACTTGTGAGTCCAACATGAAGCATGAAAGTCATCTTGGGCATTTTAGGTCAAAACATCTTTGTGAAAACACAAACCCTAATTTGGATCAACAGTGCAAGGAGGAGTCTTGAGCAGAGCAAACCCTAACTTGATCTTGAGCCCCAAGGGTCTTGGGATGAGAAAATGTTAAGGAAATGGGAGGGCAAATTTTGGGGTACAACACCTATAAATAGGCATTTACATCAAGAAGTAATTCCTGAAAAGAGGTAATTGCATACAAAGCATACAGAGGAGAAAACAAAGATGGCAATGTGAGTGCAGATTTATCGAGACCGACTCTGTTATAGCTCTTATGACCTCAAAGCTCCTTAGTATCTTGATTTCTGAATAAATTGATTGGACTGGTGCCTCCCAAGCCAACCCAACTACAATGTAAATTGATATTACAGATGCAACACAGACCGTAGTATTTTCTTTTAATCCCTAATTTTTGCCTGGACCGCCCTTTCGGGTTTTCAATCCATCAGGATACCCTTTTTTCCTAAATTGCCTTTGACAAGTCTCACTTAGCGGGTGGACGATTATTTTTCACCCATTCACTCTTTATTTTGTCCCTAACTTTTTCCCAAACCTTTGCTCGCTCTTCTAGGTTCGCCGGGATGCCTTTTTTCCTGAGCCGGTCAACTCAGGGGTCATTTTATGCGAAGTACTTTTTCACTATGTCTGTGTTGACGGGGTGAGGGAAATGCTCTCCATCCATAGTTGTGAGCATCATAGATCCTACTGAAAAAACTTTCTTTACAACATATGGTCCTTCATAATTAGGAGGCCATTTACCCCTAGCATTTGTATTGTTAGGATGCAAGATCCTCTTCAACAGAAGATCACCAGCTTGAAAATTCCTCAAACGTACCTTGTTGTCGAAAGCTTTCATAATCCCCCTATGGTATAATTTCCCGTGGAAAATAGGCGTCAATCTCTTCTCATCAATGAGATTCAACTGATCAAATATATTATGAAGTTATTCGGCCTCATCCAACTATACATCCATCATTATCCTGAAAGAAGGAATTTACACTTCCATAGCAAGGACCGCTTCCATGCCATATACAAGAGAGAAAGGGGTTTCCCCAGTCGAAGTACACATGGTGGTACGATAACCATGTAAATTAAATGGAAACATCTCGATCCAATCCTTATAAGGGACAATCATCTTCTGCATAATCTTATTAATATTCTTGTTAGCTGCCTCAACCATGCCATTCATCTTAGGATGGTAAGGATAAGAATTGTGATGCTTTATCTTAAAGCTTTCGCAAACTCTTTCATCATCTTATTTTGGAGATTCGACCCGTTATCGATAATAATCTTCTCGGGAACCCCGTATCAACAAATGATGTTATGCTTGATAAAACGAGCAACCACCTGCCTAGTGACGTTGGCATAAGATGCTGCTTCGACCCACTTGGTGAAGTAGTCAATGGCCACCATAATGAAATGGTGTCCATTAGAAGCAGTCAGCTCAATCCGACCAATCATATCAATACCCCACATTGCAAAGGGCCAAGGAGAAGTCAAGACATCCAGAGGGTTGGGCGGCACATGCATTTTGTCGGCATAAATCTGACATTCGTAACAGATCCTGGAATGATTGTAGCAATCATTTTCCATTGTTGACCAATAGTAACCCGCTCTCAAGATTTTCATGGCCATAGTATGCCTACTGGAATGCGTTCCAAAGGAACCTTCGTGAATTTCTTCTATGATCTTATTCGCTTCATGTCTATCCATGCATCTAAGTAAAATAGAATCATAGTTTCTGCTGTAAAAAACATCCCCATCGAGGAAAAAATTGGTTGCACATTTCCGCAGATTCTTCTTATCAGTGACAGAAGTATCCTCTGGATATTCTTTCATTTTGAGATATCTCTGGATATCACAAAACCATTCTTCTACTTCATAACAAAACGCTGACTCATCCAACCTTAAAATGGTGATAGATGGGGCTTCATTTGGCCATCTCACTTTAAACATGGATGATAGAGTAGCCAAAGTTGTTAGACGGTGTGGAAAGTGATCGAGAAGGGGGGGGGGGTGAATATATCACCTCCTTATTTTTCAAGGATTTAAAATCTTTTATCAAAGTTTGTTAAAAGCATCGGAAAAGTAAGGTCTAGAATCAACTTCCGTCTATTTTGAACCAACTACTAGAAAACCGGACATGTGATAAACTTGTTGGAATTTATTAGTATGAAATAGATGAATCTTAAACACATATTACTTAATGTTTTAATACACTTTTCACAAGAACAATATTTCCAATGAATTAAAACTTGTAAGCAATTTTGTCAAACGGTTGGCGTATGCTTGTTTGATGATTAATAATGGTGATTGATGAAAGTATTTGAACCATTATTTTATCATTAAACACAAAACTCAACAAGCCAATTGAATCATACAATTGCGGAAAATGTAAAAAGATAGAGAGAAATAAAAAAGCAATACGCATGCAGTTTGGTAAGGAAGTTCCCCACTGCTGTCCTCGCGTGTGGGTACGTCTCCCTCTTAATTCCAAAATTGAAATTGAGAATTCTTATAATAATTTTGCTGAATGTTTGAATACAGGGTTACACTACATACACAGAAAGAAATCCATAAGATCTTTTTCTTCTTGTAAGAACCTCCGCTTAATACGAGCCTTATCAAGATTCCCTGCAAGATCCACAAACGATCCTCCGCTTCCACGACTTGTTTGCAAAAATCCCTCTGATTTCTAAACCCCTCGCTACGGCTAAATCTGACTTGTGCGACCATGACTAACAAATCCTCAAGAACACGTCCATTCTTGAAGGACAAACCCCTTAGTTTTTCCTCGAAGCTCCCTTTAGAATCTTCAACCCAGATGAGATCCCTTGAATGCACAGTTGAACGTTATCTCTTAATCTCTCGATCCAATTGAACAAATATGTTTGATTTTCGTTGTTGTTGTTGAATTAAGATGATTGAGAAGATGATGAAGATAAATTGTCTTTCAGGCTTCTTGCTGATCATAATTTATGCTCCCAATTGTAATAAATGTGTCATATGTTTGCTTCTGAAAAACATACTTATATATGTAACAGAAAATGGTTAGAGACAGAAATTCGTATTATGAGTCGATGCATGTTAGCATGAGTCGACTCATGTTAGCTATGTAACACAGAATGAGTTGATACATGTTGTTATGAGTCGATGCAAGAAGATATTACAACATATTACAGACCCACCATTTTACATGAGTCAATGCATAACACGTATGTGTCGACACATACTGGATTGAACTTTTGATTTTTGAAGACAAAACATGTTATGAGTCAATGCATAAAAGTTCAAATTTTTTTCCAAGGACATCAACAGATCATGTGTCGATGCATGAATTTATGTATCGATGCATAAAGGTTGAAGTTTGAATTCCAGGGGCATCAACATGTTATGAGTCGATGCATAGCACAGATGTGTCGACTCATACCAAAGCAGAATCGTTTTTATGATTCTTTGCTTAAGTATGCGTCGATGCAAAGTTATTTGTGTCGACTCATAATAGTGTTTTATGTGTAAAACACATTCTTAACTCATTTTAAACATGTTATACTATATTTTTTTAGAATGTAGACATGTAGGTAAAGCGTTTTTAACATTAATTGATTATTTCACATATATTTGCTATCATTCAAAACCAATTATATGAAGGGGTTGCTCACAAACTCCCATTTTTTGATGATGGAAAATATTTGGTGATGTATGATGATACAATATATATGAATGAGCTGCTCCCCCCTAGTTTGTGCATATTAAGAATCCTTTTCTAACATTATCTTCTTCTCCCCCTTTGACAACATCAAAAAGAGAATAAGATAGATTTTAAGCAATTTTAGCACACATGACTTGAGATGCAACCTCAACAAACTTGTAACAAAAAGAACCAATGTCATTCAAACAGAATGAGTCTTGGCATAAGCATGGTAATAACTGAGTAAAAAGAAAATAATTATGGTGAAAGCATTTAACGCAGAGAATATTCAGTTTACATAAGCTATAGTAAAAATTGTTTGAATAGAACATTAACACAAACTTCAGAACAAAAGACATAAGGACATTTTGATTTCTGTTTTTACATTTTTATTCAGTATGAGTCGATTCATAACTGTATGAGCTGACTCATAACAGTAAATTTTAACAGAAGTGCAATTTTCTATAAGTTTCTGTGAACAGTTGGATATGAGACCCATTTGCAATTATATGATTATGAAAAATGAACTATCTAAATATGATTATGCATACATAATGATGTAATGCAATTTGCATATGTCAAGTTCAAACAATTTATGTAAAAGAAATATATAGACAATATTAATGGAACAATTAAGGTTAATTTATAAGTCATCATAGAATTATTAGAGAGAAAGTAGAGAGGAAAGATATTACCTCAGTTGATGAGATGTTAAGACACACGTACGAAAGCTAAAAACATATCTCAACAACATGGTGAGATATAGATATAATTTAAGTACATGTATGCTTAAGACATCAAGTAAGAGAGATCTAAAATCCCTAGCTCATGACGAATGCTGAAGAAAGGTTCCGTTGCTAGTGGTTTTGTAAAAATGTCAGCAAGTTGATTTTTAGTATCAACATGCTCAAACCTAACATCCTCCTTTTCAACATGATCATGAAGAAAGTGATGCCTAATCTCTATGTGTTTAGTGCGTGAGTGTAAGACATGATTCTTAGTAAGATTTATAGCGCTTGTGTTGTCACATTTTATTGGAATACGTTTTAATTGAATATCATAGTCTTGTAATTGTTGCTTCAGCCATAAAATCTAAGCACAACAGCTATCGGCTGCAACATATTCAACCATAGCAGTTGACAAAGCAACAAAAACCTGCTTTTTTCTATGCCAACTCACTAGAGAGTTTGAAAACAAATGACATGTTTCACTATTGCTTTTCCTATCTGAATTGCAGCCAGCAAAATCAGAATCGAAGTAACCTACTAAATTGAAATCGCTTCCCTTGAAATTCCATAGCCCATACTTAGATGTACTATTGAGATACCTAAGTATACGCTTGACAACTTTCAAGTGGGATTTCTTAGGATCCGATTGATGTCGTGCACACATGCAAACACTAAACATGATGTCAGGCCTAGATGTCGTAAGATACAAAAAGGATCCAATCATACCTCTATATTTCTTGACATCTACACTTTTACCATTTTCATCCTTATCTAAATTCCTGTTGGTAGGCATAGGGATGTCAATTGATTTTGAGTTGTTCATTCCAAATCATTTAAGAAACTCTTTACAATATTTTGTTTGACATACAATTGTGCCTTCATTGAGCTGCTTTATTTGAAGACTGAGTATTGTACCCAAAAATTTGCCCTCTCATTTTTTACAAAATCTTCTCTTACATGGGTGGCTACAAACACTTGTTGTAAGAAAAATAACAAATTTTGAAGTTGGTCAAAGTACCTTTCGATTGGCATCTCCAAAGTTCCTTTCGATTGGAATCTCCAAAATGCCTTTAGATTGGCATCTACACAATGTCTTTCAATTGACATCTGAACAAGGTCTTCGATTGTCATTTTAATGTTACTTCAATTGGTCCCAACTGAAGGAAATCGAAGAGAGAAGAACGAAGCTTTCGATCAGTCAACAAGGTACTTCTATTGGCGTTTGAGCAAGGCACTTCGATTGGTATCAGAACAAAGTATCTTTCGATTGGCCTCATGGCCAAGCCCTTCAATTGGCATGGATACCAGGCCTTTTGATTGTCCTCATGACCAAGCCCTTCAATTGGCATGGATACAAGGCCTTTCGATTGGCCTCATGGCCAAGCCCTTCCATTGGCATGGCAAAGGATCCTTCGATTTAGCATCTCAAACCAGGAAGCTTCGACAGGCATGTTAACCAAGTACCCTTCGATTGGTATGGACAAAGGCCCCTCAATTGGCATAACAAAAGGTCCATTAGAAGAAGCCTTCATAAGGCCCAATCGAAGCATGCATAAGAAGCCCATTCGAAGCATGCATAAGAAGTCCATTCGAAGCATGCATAAGAAGTCCATTAGAAGCATGCATAGTAAGTCCATTCGAAGATGGAAACTCATAGGCCATTCGAAGAGAAATGCTGGAGGGTATTCGAAAGAGTCAAGTGTCCAGGCTCATTCCAAGATTTCCAAAGAGACATGAACGTTTTAAAAGGGGAATGCTTTTAATATGTCTGATTCTTGTCTCATGGTCTTAAAAGCATGGTTAATTTAATGTCTCTTGCCATTACTGGACCATCACTCTACTATAAATACAAGGCAAAGACACAATACCAGGGGGGACGAAAGAGAGGACATAGGAGAACAAAGAGAGAGGGAGATATACTTCTGCACACGAACATATCATGCTGCCATATTGCTCATAGAAACCCCAGGATGGTCAAATCGAAACACCTTTTTGCAGGCACCTTCAGCCCAAACGAAGGCCAGATCCTTATTCCTGAGACATCCAGGAGTTCACACCAGCTTCTAAGTAAGTGTCTCCACACCCAGGAGTGTTAAATCGAAGCACCTAACAACCTCAATCCACGCCCAAAGGTGCAAAATCGAATCATCCTACTATTGGTTAACTTTCAAATCCATGTTTATAATTTCATAATGTATTAGTTCAATGCTTGATTCACGCCTAGGATATCATGTGACTCTGTTCGATTCGGTTTCAAAGCTAAGGTCCTGGATTCGACACCAGGTCCACTTGTGTTTTCTTTTTCCTCTAATGCCCATACTACAAATCTGGCCCAGATAAACCAATCCACGCTGGATCAAAGGTCCTGGGTTCGACACCCAGGTTATATTTTTGCTAATATTTGTCTTACAAGTCTAGAGTGAAAATTCCTTCCTCTCCCAGATCGAAAGGAATAACTTCCTTCCCTGGATCGAAGAAGACCTTTTCCCCTGGGTCGAAGAACCAGACCTTGGCCAGGATCGAAAGACCGTTCCTTCCCTGGGTCGAAAGAACCATATCTTGTCCAGGATCGAAAGCCACCTTCCTCAGAACCGAAGGCATCCTTTTTTTCTGAATTGAAGCTCTGATTCCCCCTTAGGATCGAAGGATCCCCACTCCTTCATATTTTATTTTGATTCTTTTTTTGTTATTTCTTTGTTAATTTTTTTTTACTTTGACATAAAATCAATCCAAAAACCACAAAAACATTAGGATAGTTTTTCTTATTAAATTAATTTCATTAATTAATCATTTTTATTTTCTTAACATTTTCTCAAAAACTAAAATTAAAAAAGATTTAGATCATTTTCCCAAATTAAAATAAAACAACAAAAATATTTTATTCTTAGGTTTTTTAGACGTTATTTTTTTTAATTCGTGCACATTTTATTTTATTATAACTGCTCATAGTCGTAATAGCTTTAGATTTAAAATTCCGTACTTTTAGTTTCTCGCATTTTTATGTAACTGTCCCGAAGCCTTGTAATAGCGTAAGATTTACCATTCCTGCACTTTAAATTCCTGTACATAAATCAACTGCCTAGATGTATGCTAACTAGGATTGCATGATAAGATCTGAAAACAAATGGTAGAACACCTAAATGTTTAAAGATAAAATAACTGAATTGAACACACTTGCACACAAGCACCTCTAAGGTACACCACTTTGGTTGCCTTTAAAAAACGGTCATGAGGCAGGAATGCTTTAGCAAAGACCCGTAAAATCAAAAAGATCATAGTCTCTCGATGACCCTACAGTTTCCTTCTCGGCAAATGATATAATCCCTAAAACAGAATTGCTAAAGCATCTCCATAAGTTGCCTTCGTGACTGTAACATCCCTTCGATTGTCCCTCAACATCCAAAGATAAGGCTACCTACTCACTAATAGTAGGATAACATTATCGAAAGGATAAGGAGGAAAAGAACAACCTTTTCGAGTACAAAAGTAGATAGCTGTTAGAAGATTGCTCAAAAATACCTTTTTGCACTTACACACAAAAACTACTTTTTAAAAGACATTTTTAAACACATTGTATATGTTCTCTACCATCCCGAGAAAGACTACAAAGTTCAACGTACTAAGGAGTTTTCAAATCATTTTCAAACACAAAGCACAAAAGCATTTTGAAAAATGAGCAAACCTCTAAGAGCCTTTGGAAAACCACAGATGGAAAGGGTGCTAGCACCTTCTCTTTCCATAATCTACCCCCTTACTCAGAAACATCTCAAAAAGGTCTTTTTCTGTTCTTTTCACCCTTTCCTTTTGTTGGATAAAAGAAAAGACGGTGGAGACTCTTGCTTACCGCACATTTGCAAACAAAAAACGCAAAAACCAGTATATAAACAGTCGGTTCTACCACCGTGTAACAGAACTGGAGACTCTGATGGGGAGAAATAAAAAAGTGGGATTTACTTTAGAGTTAGTTCATTATTTAACTGCTTTGTGTGTTTGCTTGGTTTATCTTTAAGGGATGTTTGGGTTGTTTCTATAGATCCTACACCCGGATTTGGGGCACACTTTTAGGTAAACAACAATAGATCGCGGAGACTGTACGGCATGGACCGATATGGTTGAAGCGATGACTATGTTGGTGTGACACTTTGGTTGGTACCAATATCCCTTGTGTTGAATCAAGGAGAATATGGGGCCGCCACGTGGTGTCGTGAAGCACTAACGGACCTTAGAACCTTAGTTGAAAAAACTTGGCCATTAGAAAGTAGTAAGATAGCTGGTCTCGGTGTAAAGCTGGGAATTGGTTGATACTCGATGCTACACTCATTGAGATTGGACTTTTGAGATGTTTCGGCCACAAGAAAAGATTGTTAAGCTGAAATAACTCGATAAAGGATGATCAGTGATATTGAGACTCCTTAGAACCCGATTACTATTTCTAAGACAGGTTGATCCAACTAAACTTCAAGAGGGTACTTTTCTACAAACCACATGCAAGCCTAAACCTAAGGCTACTTGTGTGACTTTTTTGCCTTCATTGTCTAACAACTTGAATTCTTTGTAGGGTTGTGTTTGTCACCTTACATTTGCAAAATCAATCTTCTCAAATGAGCTTTTGTTTTGATGAATACAAACCATTATTGACAAAGAAGGCAAAGATTTATGATCAAGCTCAAAACATCTAATGGCAAAATCTTCAGTTCAAAGCTCTTAACAACTTTCAAGGTATAATGATATTATTTACTTTGATCTTAAGATATAGATGCTCAATGGTAAATAAGAAATTTTTTATAAATCATTACTCAATTTTTTCAAAGTTAAAATTCATTTTTTACTTGAGTGCAATCGATTTGCATATTAGTGCAATCGATTGCATGCTTCAAATTTTTAGATCTTTTGCTTCTGTTTCTTTGTGCAATAGATTTACATTGCTTGTGCAATTGATTGCATACTTCAAATTTTCAAAATGTTTGCTTCTGTTTCTCAGTGCAATCGATTTACATTGCTTGTGCAATCGATTCCACTCACTTACTTTTTGCTACTGACTTCACATGCAATCGATTTACATTGCTTGTGCAATCGATTGCACACTTAAAACGTTTGAAAATATAGCTGTTGAAACCCCGTGCAATTGTTTTACACAAAGGGTGCAATCGATTGCATGCTGCACGATTTTAAAAAATAGCAGCTTTTCAAATACCTATTCATAATACCTTTTCATTGAAACTTTTCACTCAATCTTGGCATTTGTTCATGATTCATTTTCAGAACTTTATGATGTTTCAAAAGGGTGCTATGAACCTATAAATATTCATTTTAAAAATCATTTTCAACACATCTTCCAAATATATTTTCTGAATTTTCAAAATACAAACTCAAGCATTTCTTCACTTTCATACATAAGTTTTCTGCACACTTTCATACATTATTAAACAGAAAATTTTGAGCAATTATATCTTGAGTCATTGTACAATAATATTATTGGAAGGGAATATAATTCATTGTTAAATCACTCTAAGTGATCAATACTACTAAACTCACTCAAAATCAAATATTGATAGTTACTTACTAATTTTTCCAGGATTGTTGGATATAAGTTTAAGTGGTTTTAAAATCTTGTCTTTCCAGGATTGTTGGATACAAGTGTTTAGTCACTCTGAGAGGATTGTTCTCATTGTTGACATAGTGAAAATCCAAGAGGATTGTTCTTGGTGGTTTTATTGGTTAGAGTTTTGTATAGAAGGACTAGGGTGTCTTGTCTAGAGATCTAACAATAAGTAAATCTCTTTCATGTTGAAAGGGGACTGGAGTACTCTCGGACTGTGAGGGGAACCAGGATACATCTCTGTGTTCATTACTTTTCCACATTTACCGCTTTCATCACTAGTCATAAACCAGAAAAGAAAGAAACGCATTTGTAAACTCATACACTAAACTAAAAAAATAATATCCATCTCACTAAAATGGCAAAACTTTTAAAGTTCCTAATTCACCCCCCCCTTCTTAGGCGCACTCTTATACTTACAATTGGTATCAGAGCAGGTTATAGGTAACCTTCTCCTAAAAGATCCAGAATGGCTTCCGCAAATCAAAATCCCGTTTTCAGAGATGGTGGTAGTAACAACAAGCCTCCTCTATTTTATGGTGAATATTTTGACTTCTGGAAAATATGCATGAAGGCACATCTAGAAGCACAAGGAGAAGAAATTTGGGATGTCGTTGAGAATGGTCCTTTTATCCCTATAACGGTAATCAATGGCGTTGGCTCATCAAAGCCTAAAGCTGCATGGGACAAAGATGATAAGAGGAAGGTTCTCTATAATAAAAAGGAAATAAATCTTCTTCAAGGTGCACTTAGCATGGATGAATTCTTCCGTGTCTCGACATGCAAAACAACGAAAGAAATATGGGATACCTTGGTAGAAACTCATGAAGGAACCGCTGACGTTAAAAGATTGAGATTAAATATTTTGAGTCAAGAATACGAAGTATTCAGAATGCAGCCCCGAGAATCAATCCTCGACTTGCAAAAAAGATTTTTACACTTGACAAATCATTTGAAAGAACTCGGTAAAACTTTAACTAATGATGAACTTAATCTTAAAGTGCTTAGATCTTTATCTAGGGAATGGCAACCAAAAGTGACAACAATATCCGAGAAGAAGAATCTATCCACAATGACTTCCGCCAAATTGTTCGGAAAACTTCAAGAATATGAGACGGAATTTGCAAGACTTGAAAAGCATGAAATCCAAGTAAAAGATTCAAAAGACATGGCTATAAATACAAGGATAAAAAATCATGATAGCAATCAATAGGATGAATCGACTAGTAGTGAAGATGATGATCTTATCAAGAAGATTGAAAAGGCTCTACGAAAAGAAAGAAAAAGGGAAGCACCAACAAGGAATGTTATATGCTTTGAATGTGGAGAAAAGGGACATGTTAAAAGTGAATGTCCTACACTTGAAAAGAATAAGAAATATTTCAAGAGAAATAAAGATAAAAAGTCAAAGAAAGCATATATAGCATGGGAAAGTTCATCTTCCGATTCCGAAAACAATCAACGTGTTAATCTCGTATTGATGGCCTCACACCATTTCGATGATGAAGACAATGAGGTTAGTAATGGATTTTCTCTTTTTGATAGTGATGCATAAGGTGCTATAGATGAACTATTTAAAGAATGCAAAATTCTGTATAAAACTATTTCATCTCAAAAGAAACAAATTTCATCATTAGAAGAGAAATGTGAGTCTATGGAAAAAGATCTCAAAGATGAAAAAAAAATTTAGTGAGCAAAAACAAAATTTTGTATGCAAAAATTGTGAATCACTCTCTTTCCAAATTGTCAAATTAAAAAGAGTCATTGAAAGATATGAAAAAGGTCAAATTGGATTGGAAGGTGTTCTTAGCCAACAAAGATACTCTACTGATAAAAGTGGACTTGGATATTCAAAGTTTTCAAAACCAAGTTATAATAAAACTATCTTTGTTAAGGCTAGTGATCAATCATCCCAAGGGAAAGTAAACAAATCTAAAATAGCTCATCAATATCCTAAAAAGAAAACTTTTCCTAAGAAGAAAGGTTATCCTTCTAGATATAGAAGTAACTTTGAACCTACTTGTTTTTATTATGGTATTAAAGGCCATACACCTAATGCTTGCTATGTTGTAAACTTTAGTGTGGAAAGTGGGCATTATGTGTGGGTTAAGAAAGGAACTAACTATGATGGACCCAAAGCACATTGGGTACCAAATCAAACTTAATTTTTTTTGTAGGTATGCTTGAAGACCACATGAAATATTTGGTATCTTGATAGTGGTTATTCAAAGCATATAACGGGAGACATACACTAACTTTCAAATCTAGTTCAAGTCCAAGGATTATTTCACATATGGGAAATACCTTAAAAGAAGAATTCTTGGCATTGGCAAAGTTGATACACTAACTTTCATATCCATTGAAGATGTACTTTATGTTGAAGAACAAAAGACAACTTCTAAGTAAAAGACAACTTTGTGACAAAGGCTTCAACATCATGTTTTGATGAAAATAACTACTATGTGAATTTATCAAAGGATGATAAAAAGCATCATGAAACAATATGGCGATGGTTAAGCTTTAAATATTATTACATATATTTTTGTCCATTTTTATTGCATCTTTCCATTCTTTTTGATAATGTCAAAGGGGGAGAAGGATGTGGTACTTTATGCTTGTATTTTTCCTTGTCTTAATTTTTAAGGTACTCTCCAACCAAGATGAAGAAATACAAAGGATTCCAACTTTCTCATACATAGGGGGAGTTTTGCATCTTAGGGGGATAAGCTCTTTCCAGAAAGTACAACGCATAAAGCAAGATTATTTGTCATCATCAAAAATGGGGAGAATGTAAAATCAAACTTCTCAAATAAGCTTTTGTTTTGATGAAGACAAACCATGATTGACAAAGAAGGAAAAGATTCATGATCAAGCTCAAAGCATCTAATGGAAAAATCTTCAGTTCAAAGCTCTTAACAACTTTCAAGGTATAATGATATTATTTACTTTGATCTTAAGATATAGATGCTCAATGGTAAATAAGAAATTTTTTATAAATCATTACTCAAGTTTTTCAAAGTTAAAATTCATTTTTTACTTGAGTGCAATCGATTTGCATATTAGTGCAATCGATTGCATGCTTCAAATTTTTAGATCTTTCGCTTCTGTTTCTCTGTGCAATCGATTTACATTGCTTGTGCAATCGATTGCATACTTAAAATTTTCAAAATGTTTGCATCTGTTTCTCAGTGAAATCGATTTACATTGCTTGTGCAATCGATTGCACTCACTTACTTTTTGCTATTGACTTCACATGCAATCGATTTACATTGCTTGTGCAATCGATTGCACTCACTTACTTTTTTCTATTGACTTCACATGCAATCGATTTACATTGCTTGTGCAATCGATTGCACACTTAAAACTTTTGAAAATATAGCTGTTGAAACCCCTTGAAATCGATTTACACAAAGTGTTCAATCAATTTCATGCTGCACGATTTTGAAAAATAGCAGCTTTTCACATACCTATTCATAATACCTTTTCATTAAAACTTTTCACTCAATCTTGGCATTTGTTCATGATTCATTCTCAGAACTTTATGATGTTTCAAAAGGGTGCTATGAACCTATAAATATTCATTTTCAAAATCATTTTCAACACATCTTCCAAATATATTTTCTGAATTTTCAAAATACAAACTCAAGCATTTCTTCACTTTCATACATAAGTTTTCTGCACGCTTTCATACATAATTAAACAGAAAACTTTGAGCAATTATATCTTGAGTCATTGTACAATAATATTATTGGAAGAGAAGATAATTCATTGTTAAATCACTCTAAGTGATCAATACTACTCAACTCACTCAAAATCAAATATTGATAGTTACTTACTTATTTTTCTAGGATTGTTGGATATAAGTTTAAGTGGTTTTAAAATCTTGTCTTTCCATGATTGTTGGATACAAGTGTTTAGTCACTCTGAGAGGATTGTTCTCATTGTTGACATAATGAAAATCCAAGAGGATTGTTCTTGATCCAAGAGGATTGTTCTTGGTGGTTTTATTGGTTAGAGTCTTGTATAGAATGACTAGAGTGTCTTGTCTAGAGATCTAACAATAAGGAAAGCTCTTTCATGTTGAAAGGGGACTGGAGTACTCTCGGACTGTAAGGGGAACCAGGATACATCTCTGTGTTCTTTACTTTTCCGCATTTACCGCTTTCATCACTAGTCATAAACAAGAAAAGAAAGAAACACATTTGTAAACTCATGCACTAAACCAGAAAAATAATATCTATCTCACTAAAACGACAAAACTTTTAAAGTACCTAATTCACCCCCCTATTAGGCGCGCTCTTATACTTACAACATTTTTGCTTAAACGCATAGCATACACATCATAACATCATGCCACAACATTTCCTTAACCATTTCAAGGATCTCAAGGGTTTATGATGTAGGTTATGACAAATCAGACGTCTAGGAAGGGGCAAGGGGATTTATTTTCCTCTAGCTAATGCCACCAAAAGATCAAAACTCAACAACTTGAGTCAGGGGCTATGACCCACTTGATATGGTGAGCTTGACTCTCGTAGAAGGATGTTCAATGACATGAAAGTTCTTCAATCAAAGATACAAACTTCAACTGCTGACATCTTCTTGTTTACCCCGCGAGTCCTTGAAAACATTGCATACGCATATCATACACGTTATTGCATAAACAGGTTTCAAAGCAGGGTCCTCATCTTATTTGCTGTTTATTTTAGCAAGTAAAGAAATGGCTTTTGAACAAACAGTCAAAGAACTTCAAGCTCAAAGCGCTCAATTCCCACAAATGTTCCCGACTCTGACCCAGGGGAAGGAAGAGTTGAAAGCACTCCTTGTTGAGGAACTGGCCAAGAAAAGTCCTGAAGATAATAAGGACGAACGGTTGGAACAACTGCAAGCTGAGGTAGAAGCAATGAGAACCTAGATGCTGGGGCATATGGCTCTTATCCAAGGCCTAGCCCGGGGACAAGAAGAGCTGAGAGCCATTATCAACAAACTTCCTCAAGACGGATGCAACCGTGTGAAACAAACGGTCGAGGCTGGGGGTCAAGTAATTAACCAACCCCTGATGAGACAAAAAGTTAGCTCGGAGAGCAGGCATTTCCAGAAGGCTGTTACGCCAAGAGTCCAACAACAACCTCTCCAAAAACAACAGGTTAATCAGAGTAAGCCGGATACACCCAAGAGGCAATATACCAAACTCAGCATACCAATTTCGCAAGTCCTGCAACACATGTTGAAGTTGAATTCGGTCACGTTGAGGGATCCTTCTACGAATCCTAATACTTCCGCTCCTACTTACAATCCTGATGCAAGATGTGCATATCACTCCAACAGACCGGGCATGACACTTATAACTGTTGGACATTGAAATACAAAATTCAAGACCTGATTGATGAAGGATCATTGGAATTCATGCAAGATGGTCAACTGGAATTTTTCTGTCATTCCTCCAAGGCATACCATGTGAAGTGACATGTTCTGACAAGAAGGAGTTTCATTCATTAGAATTTTCAATTTGTAATTTTCTTTTGATTGTTCGAACATTTATTCATGTCAAACTTTGTTATTTCATCAATGCATTGCACATGTTTATCTTGAATTAATTTGTTTTCACTATGCTTGAACTGCTTTCTTACTTCCTTTTTGTGATATTCAACTCTCGATCAAAAGCTCTGAGCCTTTAGAGGGAGGATGACGAAAACGATACCATAATCCATACAAGGTGCTTCTGAACAGACTTTGCTGACGATGTACAGGCGTTGTTTCAAATCCCAAATAGTGGAGTTATAAGGAAGATAATCCCTAGTCAACCCCTTTGAGCCAAAGAAGTAGGAGTTTTTCTTTTCACACAAATTAAAACCCTTAATCATAACCTGGGGCAGGGTAGTTTCTCAGTCAATTCAGACACGTATTCAGTCGCAATCTTCTGCTTCGTACACAATGAATGGCATCGAAGACGTCCTTCCAAATCAAAAGAAGATGATGGTTCCGCATAATTATCAAGACAAGCAGTCATTATCTCTCGAAAATAAAAGCCCGCTAAGTCAAAACCTATGAAGGAGACTTAAGAAAAAGAAAAAACTAGGGCATCCCGCTGACTGTAATCACAAAAAAGAAACAGTTCAGGCAAAAGAAGGGATAACAAAAACCAAAAAAAGAGGTCTCTACCAATCCTCAACAAAAAGAAGGTTACAAAAATGATTGCCTATTCAAAATAAACTGTCAGTATCCAAACCATCACCGGAACATCAAGGACAAGATGCCGAACTCAATTGGGATCTAAACACGCAATTAACTGAGCATAGGACTGAAGAACATCACGAAGAATAGGTGGATACAAATAAATTTTGAGCCTTTATCCTTTGTTTATTAAAGCGTGAACTAGGCCATGTTATAACCCTTAAAAGTCCTAACTGAAGCATAGGTTAGTTCAGAAGCATACTGTTACAAAAGGTATCCTAACTCTTGTAAGATTTGCTATAAATCCTGAGTTGACATCACACTTTTACAAGATTTGTTTGTTTTACTAAAAAAAATGAATTTTCAAACTTCAAGATAGACATAAGCTTTGCATTCTTAAAATACCATTGTTTGCATATGATTATTGGTTCAACAACCAAGAAATTCGCACGACGGATATTCGATGAACATAAATCTTCTCAATGGATAGAATCACCTCCGATGGAAAGACATTCCATTGGTAGGCCTTTCATAATCAAGGGGGCATGGCATGGTATCCAGCTGATCTGGAGCAGTCAAGTCAAGATTCGAGGAATCTCTCAAAAATTCCGAATAGCCAGGGGCAGATCTCCATCTGAATCACTTGGGGCATTAAACACGAATTCCAGCAACGAATCCTATATGATCAAACAAACATCTTCTGGCAGTGTGGAAACGCTTACTACTATGAACAGTGACAATTATCCGTACTCGGTGAACGTGGACATAGTTAGGAAAGAGTATGCATGAAAAAGACCCGCTAGGTTGACAGGCCTAGGAAAAAATAAGGGCATCCTGGCGAACCAAAACGGTTCGGGAAAAATTAGGGATAAAAACAAAAAATTTGTACACCCGGCAAGTCGAAAACCTGAGAAGGCAGCTTGGGCAAAAAGGATATCCCGGTGGACTGAAAATCTGAAAAGACAGTCCAGGCAAAAGTTAGGGATTAAAGTGTATGACTACATCCCGTCATCTTGTCATTTGTTCATTAGTAGAAGACTTATCATCTTGATCACCATCTACAAAATCCCAGGTTGATATTTTCTACAATAAGTATCGAGACATGGGCATTCTACTACAAGGTCATTGCCATTTTCTTAGCATGATTCCTATTGAGCCCAGGTGTTATCATACCCTCGGTAGAGCAAAACCTCCAAATTACTGCTCCAACGAAAATTCCCCAACAAAGTTGCCAAGCTTCTCAGGATTCCCCAAGAGGATTACAGAGTTTCACTTCCTCAACGGACACATTCTGAATAAAGCAGATTCTCATCTAGAAACAGTTCAGGTACGATCCAAGACAGATGTCATCCTGACACTTACTCCATATTCTCATCTAGAAACGGTGCTGGTACGATCCCAGATGAATGTCATCCTGACACTTACTCTAGATTCTCATCTAGAAATGGTGCAGGTATGATCTAAGACGGATATCATCCTGACACTTACTCCAGATTCTCATCTAGAAACAGTTCAGGTACGATCCAAAAGTGGATGTCATCCTGACACTTACTCCATATTCTCATCTAGAAATGGTGCAGGTACGATCCAAGACGGATGTCATCCTGACGCTTACTCCAGATTCTCATCTAGAAACGGTTAAGGTACGATCCAAAGACAGATATCATCCTAACACTTACTCCATATTCTCATCTAGAAACAGTTCAGGTACAATCCAGGATGGATGTCATCCTGACACTTACTCCAGATTCTCATCTAGCAATAGTTCATGTAGATCTAAAATAGATGTCATCCTGATACTTAGTCCAGATTATCTCCTAGCAACAGTTTAGGTACGATCCAGAGATGAATATCATCCCGATACTTATTTAGATCATCTAGAAACAGTTCAGGTACGATCCAAGAACGGATGTCATCCTGACACTTACTCCAGATTCTCATCTAGAAACAGTTCAGGTACGATCCAAGAACAGATATCATCCTGATACTTATTCATATCATCTTCTAGCAACAATTCAAGTACAGTGCAGATACGATCCAAAGACGGATGTCATCCTAACACTCATTCAACACATGTTTCAAGTACAGTGCAGATACGATCCAGAGACGGATGTCATTCTGACACTCATGTTTCAAGAACACTGCAGATACGATCCAAAGACGGATGTCATTCTGACACTCATTCAATACATATTCAAGTACAATCATGACATAGATCCATCCACAAAAATCTCCAGCAGGTACAGGGGAAGAAACGTCCTGATACAAAGTCATCACTGTATCCTCAACATACAATCCTGTGACATCTATGTTCCCCACAAAACATAAACAATCAGAGTTTTGATCTCTCCTTCCCCAAGCAGGAATTACCTCCTCCAACGAAGTTCCTTCAGAGAGCTGAAATCTGTATCCCCCAACCGAGCTTTATAATTTCAAACAGTTATAAAACCTCCTCCCGGGTAGAGTTTATTTCTCAAACTACAGAAGCTCATTCCGCAATAGAGTTTATTTCTCTACAGTAGCATAATCTTCCAACAAGCATCTCTCTCCATAGAGTTATCCACGAGAAGAATCAATTCTCAAGCGGAGTCAATCCCCAGCAGGTTATCCTCAAACAGAAAGAGGAAATCCTCAGCGAATCATCTCCATTCATCATCCCCAATGGAAATGAAGGATTCAGCTTCCCAACACTCTCCAGCAGTAGTCCGGGATTTATTTTCCTAGACTAGGATACATCTCAATAACATCCCATATTTATACATCATGGCATATGCATATACATCACATACAACATAATCTCATTTATTTTGAGAACAACGATGCATTTCATACATCACGATATTTCATATGAGTAATTCTTTACCTTTTTTAGGGAAAGATCAAATCAACAAGCATCGCTACTTATGTGACTTGGTAGTCTTCTCAAAATCTACGTATGATGAAAGGCTATTTCAGCAATTTCCTCAGAAAAATGTCCTCCCAAGACCTTCTCTAGTTCAGTCAGATCGACACTAAGATCTCTCTGATTTCCATTCCAGTTGAAGAAAACTGTGAAGCCTGGATTTTGACCAGATAACAGTATAAGGTGTTGCGAAGCCTGGAATCCGACCAGATAGTAGTTCACTTCTTCAAAGACACCGTGAAACCTGGATTTTGACCAGATAACAATATAAGGTGATGCAAAGCCTGGAATCTGACCAGATAGTATTTCACTTCTTCAAGACAGTGGGAAGCCTGGATTTTGACCAGATAACAATATAAGGCGTTGCGAAGCCTGAAATCCGACCAGATAGTAGTTCACTTCTTCAAGACGCTGCGAAGCCTAGAATCCGACCAGATAACAATATAAGGTGCTGTGAAGCCTGGAATCCAACCAGATAGCAGTTTACCATATCAGTTACTATGAAGCCTGAAACCCGATCGGATAATAGTAAACTAATAATTTAAGACACTGTGAAACCTGGATTTCGACCAGATAACAACATAAGGTGTTGTGAAGCCTGGAATCTGACCAGATAGCAGTTTACTCTGTCAGTTACTATGAAGCCTGGATTCGACCGGATAGTGGTATACCTCAGATTCAAGTTGAAGCCTGGATCAAACCAGATAACAACTTAATTACCGAAGCCTAGATATGACCAGATAACAGTACACCTCAGATTCAAGTTCAAGCCTAGACCCGACTAGATAACAACTTAATTTCTTCAAATCACTGAAGCCTGGGCACGACCAGATAATAGTTCAAGTCACTGAAGCTTGAAGTACGACCAAATAACAGTTTAATCTTATTTCCCCAGTAAGTCGTTGTGAATCCTAGAGCACGCCCAGATAGCAGTCAGCCTTATCATCCTCGGCAAGTCACTGACCAGATAGTAGTTCACATCACTCTCTTGAATCAAGTGATGACTCCCCAGTAGAGTAACGGACAACTGAAGATCCTAAAACTCTATGTTCCAAGACAGAGATCAACATTCCTCATCGGACTCCTCCTCAGACAGTAGGAACAGGAATCCCCACAAAGGAGTATCTCATGAAATCAATAGTCTTCTGGATGGAATCTTTAAGCCCATCTCTGACGACTCTCCGTCATGTTCCGTGGATGGCATCTTTAAGCCCATATTGGACAGTCTCCTGTCACCTTTTCCAAATGGAACCTGTAAGCCCATTCCCGATATTATTCACCAACAGTATCACTTCAGACGAGTGCAAACTTATGGGCACTCTAGTGTTCAATCATCTTCCACCTTCAGATCATGAAAGGCAGACAAGCAAATCTACATCCTCAAGTTTAAAAAGATTGAACAGGGGCAACTATTATACCCCAAAATTTCCCCTCTCATTTTTTACAACATCTTCTCTTACACGGGTGGCTAAAAACACTTGCTTGAAGAAAAATAACAAATTTTGAAGTTGATCAAAGTGCCTTTCGATTGGCATCTCCAATGTTCCTTTCGATTGGCATCTCCAAAATGCCTTTCGATTGGCATCTACACAATGTCTTTTAATTGGCATCTGAACAAGGTCTTTGATTGGCATTTTAATGTTACTTCGATTGGTCTCAACTGAAGGAAATCGAAGAGAGAAGAAAGAAGCTTTTGATCATTCAACAAGGTACTTCGATTGGCGTCTGAGCAAGGCACTTCGATTGGTATCAGAACAAAGTATTTTTCGATTTGCCTCATGGCCAAGCCCTTCGATTGGCATGGATACAAGGCCTTTCGATTGGCCTCATGGCCAAGCCCTTCAATTGGCATGGATACAAGGCCTTTGGATTGGCCTCATGGCCAAGCCCTTCGATTGGCATGGCAAAGAATCCTTCAATTTAGCATCTCAAACGAGGCAGCTTCGACAGGCATGTTAACTAAGTACCCTTCGATTGGTATGGACAAAGGCCCTTCGATCGACATTACAAAAGGTCCATTAGAAGAAACGTTCATAAGGCCCAACTGAAGCATGCATAAGAAGCCCATTCGAAGCATGCATAAGAAGTCCATTCGAAGCATGCATAAGAAGTCCATTTGAAGCATGCATAAGAAGCCCATTCGAAGATGGAAACTCATAGGCCTTTCGAAGAGAAATGCTGGAGGGTATTCGAAAGAGTCAAGTGTCCAAGTTCATTCCAAGATTTCCAAAGAGACATGAACGTTTCAAAAAATGAATGCTTTTAATATGTCTGATTCTTGTCTCATGGTCTTAAAAGCATGGTTAATTTGATGTCTCTTGCCGTTATTGGACCATCACTCTACTATAAATACAAGGCAAGGACACAGTACCAGGGGGGATGAAAGAGAGGACATTGGCGAACAAAGAGAGAGGGAGATATACTTCTGCACATGAACAGATCATGCTGCCATATTACTCATAGAAACCCCAAGAGGGTCAAATCGAAACACCTTTTTGCAGGCACCTTCAGCCCAAAAGAAGGTTAGATCCTTGTTTCTGAGACATCCAGGAGTCCACACCAGCTTATAAGCATGTGTCTCCACACCCAGGAGTGTCAAATCAAAGCACCTAACAACCTCAATCCACGCCCAAAGGTGCCAAATCGAAGTATCCTACTATTGGTAAACTTTCAATTCCATGTTTATAATTTCATAATGTATTAGTTCAGTTCTTGATTCACGCCTAGGATATCATGTGACTCTGTTCGATTTGGTTTCAAAGCTAAGGGCCTGGTTTCGACACCAAGTCCACTTTTGTTTTCTTTTGTCTCTAACGCCCATACTACAGATCTGGCCCTGATAAACCAATACACGCAGGATCAAAAGTCATGGGTTTGACACCCAGGTTATATTTTTACTAATATTTTTATTGCAGGTCTAGAGTGAAAATTCCTTCCTCTCCATGATCGAAAGGAATAAATCCCTTCCCTGGATCAAAGATGATCTTTTCCCCTGGGTCGAAGAACCAGACCTTGCCCAGGATCGAAAGACCGTTCCTTCCCTGGATCGAAAGAACCATATCTTGACCAGGATCAAAATCTGCCTTCCTCAGGATCGAAGGCGACCTTTTTTCTTAATCGAAGCTATGATTCCCCCCAGGGTCGAAGGATCCCCACACCTTTATATTTTATTTTGATTCTTTTTTTGTTATTTCTTTGTTAATCTTTTTTTTTTACTTTGACATAAAATCAATCCAAAAACCATAAAAACATTAGGATAGTTTTTCTTATTAAATTAATTTCATTAATTAATCATTTTAATAATCTTAACATTTTCTCAAAAACTAAATTTAAAAAAGATTTAGATCATTTTCCCAAATTAAAATAAAACAACAAAAATATTTTATTCTTAGGTTTTTTAGACGTTATTTTTTTTAATTCGTGCACATTTTATTTTATTTTAATTGCTCATAGTTGTAATAGCTTTAGATTTAAAATTCGGCACTTTTAGTTTCTCACATTTTTATGTAACTGTCCCGAAGCCTTGTAATAGCGTAGGATTTACCATTCCTGCACTTTAAATTCCTGTACATAAATCAACTGCCTAGATGTATGCTAACTAGGATTGCATGATAAGATCTGAAAATATACGGTATAACACCTAAATGTTTAAAGATAAAATAACTAAATTGAACACACTTGTACACAAGAACCTCTAAGGTACGCCCACTTTGGTTGCCTTTTAAAAACAGTCATGAGGCAGGAATGCTTTAGCAAACACCCGTAAAATAAAAAAGATCATAGTCCCTCGATGAACGTACAATTGCCTTCTCGGCAAATGATATAATCCCTAAAACAGAATTGCTAAAGCATCTCCATAAATTGCATTCGTGACTGTAACGTCCCTTCGATTGTCCCTCAACATCCAACGATAAGGATACCTACGCATTAATAGTAGGATAGCGTTATCCAAAGGATAAGGAGGAAAAGAACAACCTTTTCTAGTATAAAAGTAGATAGTTGTTAGAAGTTTGCTAAAAAATATCTTTTTGCACTTACAGACAAAAACTAATTTTCAAAAGACATTTTTTAAACACTTTGTATACATTCTCTACCATCCCGAGAAACACTACAAAGTTCTCCGTACTAAGGAGTTTTCAAAACATTTTCAAACACAAAGCACAAAAGCATTTTGAAAAATGAGCAAACCTCTAAGAGCCCGTGGAAAATCACAAATAGAAAGGGTGCTAACACCATCCCTTTCCATAATCTACCCCCTTACTCAGAAACATCTCAAAAATGTCTTTTTCTGTTCTTTTCACCCTTTCCTTTTGTTGGATAAAAGAAAAGACGATGGTGACTCTTGCTTACCGCATATTTGAGAACAAAAAACGTAAAAACCAGTATATAAACAGTCGGTTCTGCCACTGTGTAACACTGAGGAAGTAGTTTTGCTCCCCCATGAGACTCATTTCAAATTCACCTTGTATAACCTTAGAAAATTCTTCGACCAAATGTAGGTTATTTGAACCAAAAATAATATCATCTACATATATTTGAACTAAAATAATGTGATTTCCTTTACGTTTAATGAAAAGAGTGGTATCCACTTTACCTCTTGAATATCCATGATCAAGTAGAAATTTACTAAGTCTTTCATACCAAACCTGAGGGGCTTGCTTAAGACCGTATAACGCTCGTTTTAATTTGAAAACATAATCTGTATATTCATTATTCTCAAAACTAGGAGGTTGTGAGACATATACCTCTTTATTTATGACTCCGTATAGGAAAGCGCTCTTTACGTTCATTTGATAAAGCTTAAAATTTTTTACACACGCATAAGCGAGCAAGAGACGTATAGCCTCAAGGCAAGCAACTGGAGCATATGTCTCATCATAATTAATGCCCTCCTCTTGGTTATACCCTTGTGCCACTAAATATGCTTTATTGCGGGTTATCACTTTGTTTTCATCAAGTTTATTTCTAAAAACCCACTTAGTGCCTATGATATGATGGTCTCGCGGACGAGGGACAAGTTCCCAAATGTCATTTCTTTTAAATTGATTGAGCTCTTCTTGCATGGCCAGTAGCCAAAATTCATCAATCAAGGCCTCTTTGGCATTTTTGGGTTCTACTTGTGAAACAAAAGCAAAGTGATAACAAAAATTACTTATCTTAGATCGAGTCATCACTCCTTTTTAAATATCTCCCAATATGTTGTCAATAGGATGGTCTTTTGAGGATTTCCAAGCTGGTGGAAGATCATTTACTTCCGCTGACTCTTCTTCCTCATCTTTTGTATGGCTTGTATATTTTTCCTCCTCATCGTCAACTGTTTTGGACTGATCAATTTCCTCAATAGTTTCCTTGAGTATGTCTTCTGTAGATACACCTGCACCATCAAAAGAAATACCTTTTTTGACATTTTTCGGATAAGATTCATCAAAAGAAACATGGACTAACTCATAAACAGTAATTAAACGCTTATTATATACTCTATATGTTTTACTTGATTGTGAGTATCCGAGAAAGATACCTTCATATGCTTTTGCATCGAATTTCCCAAGATTTTCTTTACCATTATTCAAAACAAAACATTTACAATCGAATACGTGAAGATGTGACAAGTTTGGCTTTATTCCTTTTAAAAGTTCATAAGGCGTTTTATCCAAAATAGAACAAATTAATATTCTGTTTAAAACATAGCAAGCTGTGCTAATTGCATCAGCCTAAAAGTATTTTGGTAATCCACCCTCATTGAGCATTGTTCTTGCCAACTCCTCTAAAACGCGATTTTTGCGCTCCACAACTCCATTCTGCTGTGGAGTTCGAGGTGCTGAAAAATTATGCTCAATACCATTCTTGTCACAATACTTATCAAAGAGATGGTTTTGAAATTCACCTCCATGATCGCTTCTAATTGTAATTATTTTTAATTCCATTATGTTTTGAGATAGTTTTGCAAAACTCTTAAAAGCATAAAAAGTTTCATCTTTGCTACCAAGGAATATAGTCCAAGTAAATCTAGAGTAGTCGTTAAGGATTACAAAACCATAATAATTTCCACCTAGACTTTTTGTTCTAGAAGGTACAAAGAGGTCCATATGGAGAAGCTCAAGGGGTCGTGAAGTGGAAATCATATTTTTAGATTTGAAAGAGACCCTTGTTTGCTTTCTCATTTAGCACGTGTCACATAGGTGATCTTTTGTAAATTTTATCTTTGGAAGACCCACTACTAGATCCTTATATACAACCTTATTAAGTAAATCAAAGTTAACATGCACTAGACATCTATGCCAAAGCCAAGAATCATCATTCAAGGTGACTAGACCTTTAGTGCTTGTTAATGATACATCAAAAAGGTCAAGCATACATATGTTGTTTACTCTAATACCCTTAAGCACAATATTTTGTTCAGTATTTTCAATTATGCAACAAGTGTTTGTGAAAGTAACTTTATACCCCTTGTCACACAATTGGCTAATACTTAACAAATTGTGTTTAAGCCCTTCTACTAAAGGGACATAAGAAATAGTAGTGGTAGAGGGATTACCTACACTACCTTTACCAAGTATCACTCCTTTATTATTGTCTCCATAAGTAACAAATTCCTTCTTCTTTTCTTTGAAGTCAATGAAAAGCGATATGTCACATGTCATGTGCCTTGAACACCTTCTATCTAGAAACCATCTTCTATCCACGAATGTAAGACACTTTTCCTGCAATATCAAAAGAGAGAGGTATGTACCCAATTTTTATTGGGTCCATGTGGGTAAGTGGTAACATGGTTGCCTTTAGGCCTCCATTGGTAAATGCCTTTAGGAACAAGAAATCTCCTAAACTTACATTTTTCAATGGTATGACCAAAATGATAACAATAATGACACAAACCATGATGATGATGTATTTTCTTACTTCTTCTCATTGAATCCTTTGGAATCTTTTCAACAAAAGAATATTTTTCATATGGTGGATTCAATGTTTTCTTAAAAAGTCTAGGATCGACGGTAAAAGTAACCTTGGGCTGTAAAGCTTTTACCAATTTGGCATTAAGAGTTATAACCTCTTGTTTCCAAATATGAAAAACTTCACATTACCTTCTAGAAATACATCCTCTAACATCCTTATCCTTTGAACTTTCTGCAATACCATCTTTTAGACATTTTAAGTTTTTTTTAGCTTTATAGACTTTACTCTCCAAGAATGAAAATATTTGTTTATCGGAGGATAATCTCTTAAAAGCATCTTCACCTTTGTTTTGCAGTTTTTCAAAAGCTATTTTCAGTTTAGAAAAAGACATAGAAGATAAGTTGTTAGGACATGCTTGTCTCACTTGCTTGCCGTGGTTGTTTTTCTTGTGGTAGGACTGATTTTTGGTGTGTGCCATGAGACATAAATTTGCAGTCTCATCACTATCACTCGAACTGTCATCGTTTGATGAATCACTATCGCTTTCCTACGTAATGTAAGCTCTTCTTTGTTTATTGAACTTCTTTGGTGGAGCTTTTTCTTTGTTCTGTTTCATATTTGGACAGTCCGGTTTGTAGTGTCCAACTTTACCACAATTGTAGTAAGGTCCTTTACTTATTTGATTTTTATTATCTTCTTACCTTGGCTCTTTGGATTGTTTTCGAAAGCTTATGAGATTCTTATCAGAGTGCTTGATTCCATTCTTTCGAATAAACCTATTGTATCTCTGAACAAAAAGTCCCATTTCTTTATCATCAGAATTTTCATCACTAGTTGAGTCATTATCATCTTGCTCTTTGTTTGAGGACTTGGAGCTAGAATTCATTAGATCTATTGACTTCTTCTCACCCTCCCTGTCTTTATTCTTCTCCTTATTACTCTTGTTTTCATATTTTTCAAGACTTTCCAATTCTTGTTGATGTTCTTCCAGCTTGCTAAACATAGTTGTAATGGTAAGCGTAGTGAGGTCATTGGCTTCCTTGATAGCTGTTACTTTAGGTTGCCATTCCCTGCTAAGACATCTTAAAATTTTATTAGTATCAATTTCATTGGAAACAGGTTTTCCAAGTGTATTTAAACGACTCACAAGATGAACGAATCTCTTTTGCATGTCGGAGACAAATTCTCCTTGTTTCATGCGAAAGAGCTCGAACTCTTGATTGAGTATGTTAATGTGGGACTGTATAACTTCACTAGTGCCCTCATGGAAATTTCTAAAGCATCCCACATTTCTTTAGCGGACGTGCAATGAGACACCCTATAATATTCATCAACACCAAGTGCTGATATTATAATATTTCTGCCTCTCCAATCGCACAACCACTTCTTTTCATCTATTTCATTCCGTTGATCCTCAGGTTTAGGTACTACTACACCTGCATCATTCCTCATGGTAATTTGAAAAGGACCATTCTGAATGGCAGTCCATACATTCCTATCAATGGAATTTATGTGTACTCGCATGCAGTCTTTCCATTAGCCATAGTTTTCACCATTGAAAACAGGAGCTCTATTATACACCCCCTTTGGTTCAAAGGCCATAGCGTTACTATTAGACACAAAGCACCAGCTAACCGACGCTCCGATACCACTTGTTAGACAATGTGGCAAGTGATCGAGAGGGGGGAGGGGGTAAATAGATCACCTCCTTATTTTTCTAGGATTTATAATCTTTTACCAACTTCTGTCTATTTTGAACCAACTACTAGAAAATCGGACATGCGATAAACTTGCTGGATTTTATTAGTATGAAATAGATGAATCTTAAACACATATTAATTAAAATTTTTAATACACTTATCACAAGACAACGTTTCCAATGAATTAAAAATTGTAAGCAATTTTATCAAACAGTTGGCATATGCTTGTTTGATGATTAATAACGGTGATTTGATGAAAGTATTTGAACCACTATTTTATCATTAAACACAAAACTCAGCAAGCCAATTGAATCACAAAATTGCGGAAAATGTAAAGAGATAGAGATAAAGAAAAAAACAATACGTAGGAAGTTTGGCATGGAAGTTCCCCACTATCGTCCTTGCGTGTGGGTACGTCTCCCTCTCAATTCCAAAATTGAATTGAGAATTCTTATAACAGTTTTGCTGAATGTTTGAATACAAGGTTACACTACACAGACATAAAGAAATCCCTAAGATCTTCTTCTTCTTGTAAGAACCTCCACTTGATACGAGCCTTATCAAGATTCCCTGCAAGATCCACAATCGATCCTCCGCTTCCATAACCTGTTTCCAAACCCCTCGCTACGACTGAATCCAACTTGTGAGACCGTGACTAACAAACCCTCAAGAACACGTCCGTTCTTGAAGGACAAACCCCTTGGTTTTTCCTCAAAGCCCCCTTCAGAATCTTTAACCCATCCGAGATCCCTTGAATGCACAGCTGAACCTTATATCTTGATCTCATGATCCAATTGAACAAAGTTGTTTGATTTTTGTTGTTGTTGAATTAAGATGATTGAGAAGATGATGAAGATGAAGTATATTTCAGGCTTCTTGTTGCTCAGAATTAATGCTCACAATTTTAATAAATGTGTCATATGTTTGCTGCTGAAAAACTTACTTATATATGAAACAAAAAACAGTTTGAGACAGAAATTAGTATTATGAGTCAATGCATGTTAGCATGAGCCGACTCATGTTAGTTATATAAGACAGAATGAGTCAATATATATTGTTATGAGTCGATGCAAGCAAATATTACAACATATTACAGAACCAACCATTTTACATGAGTCGATGCATAACATGTATGTGTCGACACATACTAGATTGAACTTTTGATTTTTGAAGACAAAACATGTTATGAGTCGATGCATGATGTTATGTATCGATGCATAAAAGTTCAAAAATGTTTTCCAGGGACATCAACATATCATGTGTCGATGCATGAAGTTATATATCGACGCATAAAGGTTGAAGGTTGAATTCCAGGGGCATCAACATGTTATGAGTCGACGCATAGCATGGATGTGTCAACTCATACTGAAGCAAAATCGTGTTTATGATTCTTTGCTTAAGTATGCATCGATGCAAAGCTGTTTGTGTTGACTCATAACAGTGTTTTATGTGTAAAACACATTCTTAACTCATTTTAAACATGTTATACTATATTTTTTTTACAATGCACACATGTAGGTAAGGCATTTTTAACATTCATTTATTATTTCACATATATTTACTATCATTCAAAACCAATTATATGAAGGGGTTGCTCACAAAAGTGTCTATTAAGTTGTCTCTTCCCTTGGAATATGATTGAAATTTATCTCATCAAAATATGGGGTCAGCCTCATTACATGCTCACGATACAAAATCAAATTTGGGTGATGAGTTTCCCAATCTCTGTTGATTTGAATAATCACAAGAGCAGAATCCCCATATACTTCCAAGACCTTGATTAGCAAATCAATAACAGCTTCTAACCCAAAGATACAAGCTTCATACTCAGCCATATTGTTAGTACAACCAAAGCAAATTCTATCAGTGAGAGGAGTATGGAAACCTTTAAGAGAAATAATCACAGCACCGACACCATTACCTAATGCATTGGAGGCACAATAAAACACCATCTTCTATTGTGATCCTGGTCCGGGTCCTTCCTCTGGGCCTGGAATATTACAATCGTATAAATACATGATGTCTTCATCTGGAAACTCAAACTTCATCGGCTGATAGTCGTCTTCCATAGGCTGGTGAGCAAGATAATCGGCCAACACACTACCTTTGATAGATTTTTAGGTATTATACTGGATGTCATATTATGTTAAAATCATCTGCCAATGGGATACTCTTCCCGCGAGAGTTGGCTTTTCAAAGATATACTTGATTGGATCCATCTTGGATATCAAGAGAGTAGTATGAGTCAGCATATTATGTCTGAGACGCTTTGCTGCCCACACGAGTGTGCAACAAGTCTTTTCTAGAAATGAATACCTTGTCTCACAATCATTGAATTTAGTGCTTAGGTTGTAGACGACATGTTCCTTTCTACCCGTCTCATCATGTTGACCGAGTACACAGCCCATGGAGTTTTCCAACACTGTCAGATATATTATCAAGGGCCTACCTTCCACCTGAGGCGAAATAATTGGAGGTTCTAGCAAATATTCTTTAATTCTATCAAATTTCGCTTGGCAATTGTTATTCCACCTGTCTGTCTGATCTTTTTTCAACAATTTGAAAATTGGTTCGCAAGTGGTTGTAAGATGAGAGATGAATCTAGCAATGTAGTTCAATCTCCCAAGAAAACCACGAACCTCTTTCTCTATTTTCCGAAGAGGCATTTCTTATATAGCTTTTATCTTGATAGGATCAACCTCAATTCCTTTTTTGCTTACGATGAAGCCCAACAACTTTACTGACCTCACTCCGAAGGTGCATTTGTTTGGATTCAACCTCAGTCTGAACTTCCTTAATCTTTCAATTAATTTTAACAAGTGGACAAGATGTTCCTCTTCTATCTGGGACTTGGCAATCATATCATCAACATATACTTCAATCTCCTTATGTATCATGTCATGAAAGAGAGTGACCATTGCATGCTGATACATTTCCACTGTGTTCTTCAAACCAAAGGGAATCACTTTGTATAAAAATGTTCCCCAAGGTGTAATAAAAGTAGTCTTTTCAGGCTTTTCAGGCAGTGAAAAGATTCGACCACTACGGGTAATTCGGCTTTTGCTGACAATATCAAGCATTGCGGGTTTCTCTTCTTCAGACTTGTTTTCCTCAGACTTATGAGTAACAACCTTCTTCCCCTGATAGTAGAGTTCATCTCCGTAACTCCAAGGAACTGCCTTGTCACTAACATACGCATATGACCAGGCACAATGATAAGTAGTGGATATTTCTTAGCAGGAACTGAAATCGTCACAGGCGCACAAATTGACTTTGGCTTGACTAGAATGGTTATCACATCCACTTCATCATTATCAACCTCGGGCTTAACGATCTTGCAATAAAACTGAAGAATCCCCATGGTAATCAGACTTTGAACCGCATCTTTCAACAATTGACAACTCTCTGGCTGGTTCAAGAAAACTGCACAGTCCCTTCCACTACCCAAGAATACACCTTTACTTGACAACTATTCTTCCACAAATGAGAGAGTTGTAGTTAACTGATTAACATCCATAACCAAATTCAAACCTTCATCCTCCATGATGGAACCAACAGTGGCACCCCCATGAGGTGGCAAAGGCTGATTAGTAATATTGGGCGCTAGTCCAAAGTTAATGGCCTGAGAGTCTAGTAGGTCTTAGACTTTGTGCTTTAAAGCATGCCAATTCTCAATAGTGTTCCCCTTCCCACCAGAGTGGAAATCACATTGGGAATTAGCGTCAAAGTTGTATGGAAACCTTTATGGATCAACCTTCCAAGGGCACAACAAAACTAGCTTTAACTCAAGCAACTGATGTAACAACTCAGCACAAGACATTAGAAGTGAGTCAAGCTTCCTGGGAGGACTCCTTTGGCCTTGATGATTACCTTGCTTAGACACATAAGCTTGCCTCCGAGGCATAATAGTCGGCATTGTTACAGCAGCAATTTGATGATCTGAACCCTGATATCTGCCTTTCCCTTTTCAAAAATAGGTTGTGCTAGATTCACCCTCCTTTTTCTTCTGGTGACCACCAAAAGACTTCTTGGTGTTACCAGCATTATTTCCAGCAACAACATCTTGGATCTTTCCTAACTTAATTTTGATTTCAATTTGCTCTCCATGCGTTACTATCTCGGCAAAAGTACCTGCTATATTATAAGTTGTGTAGTACTGGCTCTGCAATGTACTAATAAAAATTTCCGCCATCTCCCGCTCCAGCATGGGCGGTTAAACCTTCGCAGCCATCTCTCGCCACCTCTGGGCATACTCTTTAAAAGACTCATCCTGCTTTTGGGATAAATTCTATAATTGGGTTCTTGTGGGATTCATATCAGTTTTATACTGATAGTTCACAACAAAAGCCTCAACCAACTCTCTCCATATACAAAAGAGACTACTTTCCAACTGCATGTACCACTCGAGTGGGCCACCCGTCAAGCTATCTTGAAAGAAGTGCATCAACAACTTCTCATCATCAGAATACGCAAATATCTTCTGGTAGAAAGACTTAATATGGGTCTTTGGACAAGAAGTTCCTTTGTATTTCACAAAATCAGGCACCTTGAATTTTTTGGGGAATCATCACCCCAGGAACTAAGCCCAAATCAGACATGTCAAACCCCATTGCACCTTGACTTTAAAACACGCGCATCCGTTCTTCAAGCATACGCAACTTCTTGTCAGATTCTGTTGGTTCATCAATATTAGACATCTAGTCTTCCAAGTTATCTTCTTCCAATGGCCTAACAAGAATGCGAATAGGCCTTGGTGGTACCATGGGGTTTTCAATGCTCTGACAAACAGGAGTAGGTGGAGGAGGATTCCTCACAACTTGAATCATAGGGATACCTTGGTTACTCGCAATATTTCCGAGATTAGCAAGCTCACTATTCTGAATATTCAGACCGACATTCGAATCCAGATTCACATTCTGAGCACCTACTGAATTCTCAACCATATTCTGAGCACCCAGAGTACCATTCAGATTTTTGATGATGACCCTTTGAGGATTCACAATCAAAGTTTCACCACCATTATTCATAATTTCAGCAGGCCTCACAATCATGGCTCTCACTTTCTCTTGTTGACGAGCCATGTTCTTAATGATCTCCATTAACTGGTCAACCTGAGTATCCATCCTAGTACCCATAGCCACAACATCTGCTTGAATTTGTTCCATTTGTCTTATGGAAGTGCTTCGAGTATTATAACGATGAGAGTTTTTGGTAGCAATCTCTAAAAAGAAACCCAGGTCACATATAAAAAAACCTGCGGGAGCCACCTATCATGATATGCATGGATGAATGGTTATGCATGAAATGTTTTATCATTTCCAGGAATATCCTACAGTTCTTCGTCATGCATCAATAAGCAATAGGATAAACAAAAAGATAAAGCAACTAAAGACAAAACATCTAAATAGAAACTTCTCATAGCATAAAACCAAACAAGCATCCATACAAAATATTCTTAATACAAACAAATTCAATCATCATAAAGATCTCGTCCAACAAGACTGATGGTGATCTTATCAACAAGTAAAACTGAAAAGAAAGTGCCGAAAAGACTCCTCCGAGAAGCCTGATCACTTTGCTAATCATCCTTTAAAAATAAATTTTCAATCACAAAGCCTTTCTTCTTCATCAAAGCCAACAAACAATGGTACTTGAGCTCCCAATCTTCGGGACCCATGTTTCCCATCTCAGTTTCCTTTGCTGGAATTGCCTTGGTTTGCTACCTGGGCTTTGATCATTGTTAACTCCTTCACCACTTGAGCAACCATACATCTTTTCCTCGAAGCTTTTTCTTCAAAGCCTTAACCTCTTCGCAGTGTTTAACTTCCAACTTGTCTTTAGTTAACCGAAGCCTCTCTATATCCTGCTGACTAATCAACAGTTCATCAACTTGTCGACTAGCTGTACCAGAACCCTCGACCCTGAACTTCTTCGACTACTGAAGCAAACCATATCTTTCTAGCAACTGGTCTTTCAACCTAGCCTCCTTCATAAGCTTCTTTTTTATTTCAAGGCAAAAGAGAGATTCATGTTCATCTCTTTCTTCTTAGCTTGGAGTTTGAGATTTTCAGCCTTGACATTCTTAAGACACACCATAGGTACAAATTCCGATCCTTCTGGCGCAGACTGCATAGAAAACGATTCAACACGAGATAAAGAATCATCCACCTGACCGTCAATTAATGGGTCAAAATCAGGTTGAGGATATAGTAACCTCCCCTTCTTGTAAGGTAGCATTATATTTTTCACATGATCCTGAATCCAACTTGTATAAGTATCACAAGTTACACCTTCATTCTAGCTAAAAGAAAATTTCTCTTTATGGAGAACGTGTTCCCAAGCCACTTTCACCTTTTCAAGAAAAACTGCATCTTCCCCTTTACTGAAATAAATAGTTTCCATCACTTTCCGATCAGTGGGTCTATCCATCATCGTGAATCCTAATTGACGGCATGCCAAGATAGCATTATAGTTAATGCAACCCCTTGTTCCTATGAGCGAAAAATTAAGGGATTCTCCACACCCTATAATGATCTTTTTCAAGCCCATCACGCTTTACCAAACAATGTCATATGAAGTAAGTCCCATGATACGCTGAGACCATAAAGACGACTCGATAATATGAACAAAAGTCCCTTTTGTAGGCATGTGCATCATCAACCATTTGTAAAGCACAATTGCACAACACATAACTTCCCTTTTCTTCCCATTCCAGGAATGGATAGTGTAATAAGTGTCGACAAATAGAGTTGGTATTGGATTACCATTCTTGAAGACATATAAGGAAGATACATGCACCAACTTCTTGGAAACTGGAAAGAGAACCAAACCATAAATCATAGCTGCCAGAAGCGTATTGAATGCGGTCCAGTTCTTACCTCTTTAAAAAATCTTAGCCTTTGATACCAAATAATTCAATGGGAGACCGCTCATTTATCTTTTGTTAATCCAATTACTTTCAACTTCACCATGGGTCAAATAAAGAGCCTTGGAAATTGCCATGTAGTCTGGAGTCTCTAGTACTTGAACAAACGAAACACCATTAGTCAACTTGACATCCATAACATGTGCATATTCCTCAAGAGTCTTTGCTAATTGATAGTCCCAAATAGTAAAACATCACAACTGCAGATCATATAACTGAAGAAGTTTCCTCACAACCCACTCTTCAAAATCATCATTCACGAATGACAATAAGCTTCCATATTGTCCTCTGAAAACTCCTTCATTCGGCCCTCTCACAAGAGCTCCTATCTCTCACAATCAACCACCAAAGCACGTAAACTGATAAGCACAATGTTTCCGAGAGGCTTTGTGCTTGTCTTCATGTTACTACCCATTTTTGATGCTAATGACAACTTTAGAATAATCTTGGAAATGACATCCATATGCAGGTTAGACATGTATATATTTTTTGTACATTTCTTTTTGTAAAATAAATATGCCATGATGCAAGCACAAAAAACATGGGATAAAAGGTTTCATAATGCTGATTAATTGATGTGCCCTTTCTGAACATGCTGGGTTCATTAGGATCAAAAGTTTGGAACATAAACCCAAATGAACCTCTTGGTCAACGAAGCAGAAACTCAGAAAGTAAATATGAGAACCATCATAACAAAGCAATTTCCCACAGAACATAGTCACCATATGAACATAGTGACCATCGGAACATAGTCACCAACTGTACCTGTGATAATCAAGTGCCTCCCCACTCATGGGTGAAAACTAGGTCAGGGTAAGGTCGGGTAACCCATAATAGAGGGTACTCTTGAAAAACTATTGTCGTATCACCTAACTGAAAACAATAGCCCCTCATTTGTACTTCATCTGAGCATGGACGGCATGATGACAATAGTAAAACCTAAGTCAACTATCCGTTAATGTTCCACTCTATTCCTAGGGTTCCTATAGTTGTCACTTGGCCTGTGTATTGGGCATTTTACCTCATAGTAACACCCACCCAATCATGAAAATAGATCCAGCACAATAGTATCACCAATATATGGAAAGTGATAAAATGCAATGCAAACATATGCTCAGATAAACATCTACAAATGAATAAACTGAAAGCATAAAAATAAACACCCAAAGAAAAGAAAACAAGAGCTAAGATCGATTTCGGAATGGACCAATAATAGGTCAATATGTCCCCAGTGAAGTCGCCAGCTGAAACAACCGGCTGAACGTCAACTGATAATGAAATCAATAAAGTCTCCATCAAATGTTTTTATCCCACGGGAAGGCAAAGGTAAACATTGAGTAAACCTAAGAAGGGCGAAATCAAGGTCAAATGACCAAGAGATACGTGTAAGGGAGTCTGTTACGTAAGGGAAAGGTATTAGCACCCCACACGCCCGTAGTACTCTATGATATTCACTCTTGTTATTCTTATCTAATGGGCGTGGTTAATGTATAAGGTTTAAAGTAGAAATAAAGAGGGAATGTATGCAAAAGAAAAGGAAAAAAAAGAGATTTTTACAAAGATATGCTCAATTAGGCCCCCACAAAAAGCCTTTGTCTATGTATCCATTTTTAAGGAATCAGAGCAGCCGTAGTTCGGCTCACTTGTTTTGGTGGGTTTGTGTTTTTTAGTTAAACAATGTTAAATAATTTCATCGCTGCTCGACCTTTGGTGACTTATGACCCGTAGCAGAAAGGAACTAATACGCTCTTAGAAGAGAAAAGCCGATTGGCAAAAAATAAAGGAATTGGTTGGTGGTTTTTACCTAAAAAAAGATTTAAAAGATTTAGATGTTTTACGCATTTGCCGAGAAAAAAAGAAGGTTTTTATTTTAGATGCAAAGATGCAAAAGAAAAGAAAACATCTAAGGGAGACTATCTAAATCTAATCCCTAATGCTATCATACAATGATTGATCCTAAAGTTGAGTTTTGAAGGGAAATCCCTACCCTATGTTGACATGCATGGATAATAATCCTAATGTCTATCTCAAATGATCATCTATAGATGAATCAAGAAGTCCTAAAAGAGCATATCAAGGGTCTATCACCTAAAACTATGTCTATCATAAATCATCATCTGTAGATGAATCGAGAGCTCCTAAGGGAACACGCCGAGGATATATCATCTCAAAACATGCACACAAAGATGAAATCAAGTAAGAAAGTCAATAGGCTCAAAAGAGCTATCTCAAGAGAGCACACACAATGTGTCATGAGTAGCACATGCTAACCCAGGTCAAATGCCTAACCAATACATTAAGGATCAAGGTAGGAAAACAAATCAACAATCAAAAGGCTTAAGAGAGTACACCTAGAGAAATCATATCTAGGCTAGCATGCCTAAGAAAGTCTAACAAAACTATCCTATGGGGAACATGCAATGAGATCGAAGTCGTAACCTTAATTTCTAAATTGAGTGACTCATCGATAAAAAAAAAAAGGAAAGCGATAAAATCCTATAGGGGTCATGCACTGAGAGCAAAGTCGTGATCTCAATTTCTAAATTGAGTGACTCATCGATCAACAAGAAAAAAAGGAAAGCAATAAAATCCTATAGGGAGAATGCACTGAGAGAAAAGTCGTGATCTCAATTTCTAAATCGAGGACTCATCGATCAACAACCAAGGAAGCAAACACAAGCACAATACATATAGCAAATAAAGTGCAGAATTCCCGATACAGATCTTTAAACAATGACTTTGCCACCATGGGGGTTCCCAGAACTATCTAGAAAATTGTAGAGAGTGAAAGAAAAAAAAAGAGGTAGTGCAATACCAAACGAATAATAATTCGTAGCAAGTAAGCAAAAATAAGAAACCCGAAGAACTTCGAGTAAGCTAGCATCATCAAACAAAGCAAGTCAGAAATCGGATATCCAACATAAGCCTCGAAGCAAACGGTGTGAAAATAAATCAAAAAAATGATGTGCATCGGACACCATCATAAGAGTCATCCTGCATAAAAATACAATCCATACAAAAACACAATAAATATGTGTATTCCTCAAGTCAAGAGGATCAAAGCATAAACTTGTCCGAATCGCATCAGTATCTCGTAAGTAAAGAGAAATATAGACCAAATAGGATATCGAATTCATGTTCCCCAAATAAAGTGGAACGTGAGTTAATATCATCATGAGAATTCTGTTATCACAATTGGGTAACCGGTTACCACATAACAATTTTGAAAATTTTTGGGAATGAAATGGATGGTAACCGGTTACCCTCATGTCAGAGGCAATTTTAACATATTTTTGAGCATTTTCAATGGCTTAGATATTTAATGGAACACAAAGTCTCCATACATTCAACACATTATTTTGCATAATTCATTATTTTGATTCAAGTAACACACGATTTATATAATATCAACAATTGGGCTTTATGGAGTATCAACCATTTGATTTAATAATTAAGCACTTTCATGAAACAATCACTTAAGTTGAATAAGCAATTAATTCAATTATCTAATCTCGGATTTACAAATGATTGTCAAATCAATTCACAATTCTAGCACTTGATCTAAGTTCTCAATTCAAAATTCAAACTAGATTCAATTCATGCTTGATAAAAAAAGTGCTTCTCAAATAATCACTTATTTTAAAAGTGCTTAATTCAAGAAAACCCACCGATATAAATGAAGAGGAGGCTTAGGTATAGATATTGTAACGAACAGATCGAAGATCGGAGAAGAATTGCTCTTGGTCTTGACTTTGGATTATTGATAAAATTGTTGTTATGTTCTTGATCAAAAAGTAGAGAAAACTTTGATTTGATCCTTGAGAATTGTTAGACTTGTGTTTTTGAGAATTGGTGAATTATGAGAGCCTCCCCCCTTGAAAATTCAGATTTCAAGATTATATACAATGGCCAATTCGGCCTTGGATGAGAAATTGAATTGGGCCTCCATTTGATAGTGTAAACTTGAAACGTACAAAAAGTTCCACATCATCATCCGTACGGAATCTCGAACCGACTCCAAAACAAAAAATGAAGATCATCAATTTTTTGACGTGTTGCTGAAAGAACATGCTCAATCGGATAAATGAAGAGGAAGTTATGAATTTTTGAAGTTTCACTGACATTGTGTCAGACAAAATAATTTCCTGTGCAATATTTCTATCGCGTCACACGCGGAACAGAAAAAAAACAGGAGCCTTCGAGTCACCGTTTGACTTTGTCATCTGAAGAGAAATTGTAGTAGACAAAATTTGTGAACCAGCACCTTCGGGCTCAGCTCAATATGATAAAAATCGAATGAAATGTGAATTTTACCGTATCAAACACCAATACAAATGAATTCCAGTTTAGCACAAACATGTCTTTAGAAACTCAAAGTTCACGGGTCCTTCCTTAGTGAATCATCTTTTGACTTACAAAGACGACATCAAGATGGCATCCAAACGGAATTTTGGCAATCAAAACCATGCACATACGACATTCTAGCCGGAAGTTATGCATTTTCTATTGCACACGAAACCACGATTCAATACACTTTTCTTTGTATTTTTCACTATATAACTTCCAAGAGAACTACATATTCAAAGACCTTTCTTCGAGGATTAACTTTTGGTCCAAACACGAAAGTTGGAGAGGGCATCCAGAAGATTTCAAATCTTTAAGAATCAACCGAAAACACCATTCCCCAAACAGGAGATACATATTTTTAAACTCAGATCGGTTGAAGTATCGTTTCCAATTCGCACTGCTTTAAATTTACCGGAGACACCCAAAATTTTCACAACTCAGCATGCTTTGAAAACTATGAGAGCTTTGTTGCGTTGATGAAATGCCTCGATCCCATGTGCATGGATCCAATGATATGCATGCACGCATATGCTAACAAGAGTACAAGTCAATTAGAGTTAAGAAATAAAGATGTCAAATTTTGGGGTACAACATCTCCTTGATCAACTGCCCTCTTCATCAACCCTATTAAGCCTCCATGACCAACACAAACAGAAAAGGAAATAACCGGTCACCTTGTATAAGGCCTCTCTCCACTTTAAAATCAAGAAACTCAAGTAATTCTAATTCACGCTATCATAGGCCTTTTCGTAATTCACCTTTAAAACCAACCAACTATTTTTCCCTCTTGGCCAAATATAAGACTTCATTCACCACCATCATAGCATCCAAAATGTTTCTGCTAAGGATAAAGGAAGACTGATTAATGGATATGATCTTACCAATAACACATTTAAGCCTCAATGCTAGAATCTTGGAGATGATTTTGTGAAGACAACCAACAAGGAAAATCAATCTATATTCGAACAAAGATTAAGGATTGTTAACTTTGGGGATTAAAGCAATGAACGAGGTAGTACAAGCTTTTGTTAACTTTTCTTTCTCATGGAAATCCTTCATAAAGCAAAAGATATTCTCCTTGATAGTGTCCCAATTTTTCTTTAAGAATTCAAATGAATAACCATCTGGGCCAGTGCTTTTATACTGTCACAATTCCAAACCGATTCCTTAATTTCTTTTTTCAGAAAGGTTTCTCTAACCAACTTTTATCTTGATCGCTCACTATATTAAAGGGAATTCCTTCAAGGACATGTCTATCGTTTCAACTCTCCTTAAAGAAGATTTCAAAATGGTTCTTAATCGCCTCTTTGAGCTCCAAACCCCCTTCATTCTATCCCTCTCACCCTCCACCATATTTATGTGATTCCTCATGTACCTGTCTTTCAGAGAATTGTGAAAATAACGAGAGTTACTATCTCCATCTTTCAACCATATTTGTCTCGACTTCAGTCGCAACATACACTCCTTGAGCTCCAGCCTATTCCATAATTTCTCCAAGACCTTATTTAACTCCTCCACTAGATTCCTAATTGGACCGCTGATTTTATCTACGAGAAGGTTGTATAAACCATTTAGTTTCATGACATGCTCGTCTGCCTTCAAATAAATCAAGCCAAAAACCTCTATGTTTCACTTCCTAGGCCCACTTTTTAGAATTTTAAGCTTCTAATACAAAATATAATCCCCTCTACCCTCCACCTTGATCTTCTTCCATTCCTCTTTGATAAAAGGTCTGAAGCCTTCATGCTTCATACTTGACGGCTTAGGTTTTTTTTGAAAGTTTGAAAGAAAATAAAGTGAAGGATTTTGAAAAAAAAAAGAGAAGGATTGAATAAAAAATAAATAAATTTAGTTAGAAGAGTTTCGGAGGGTTTTGTTTTTATTCATAACATAAATTTTTTTACTTTAGAACTACAAAATTATATTAGAGGGATTTGTAAAATTTTGAAAGTATTAGTAAAATTGTTCGAGTATAATTTATGTTGCTATAAAATTTTAAAAATTAAAAACATGTTAATGATAAGAATTTTATTATTTCTGGAAAAGTTTTTTAACAATGTTAAAAGTTTTTTTATATTTAAATAAAAAATCATTTTCAAAACTCCCTCTGTAAATAATATCGAAAATACATTATGGCCCTTTAAAAATAATATTGAAGCTCCACCATTTAATATTTATTATGGTGTTGTTATGTATATATTTTTAGAGTTCGACTTTGCTTATTTATCAATGCTTCATTTGTTAGACTACGAAAACTTATCTAGAGGAGGGGGGGGGGGGGGGGGGGGGTGAATAGATCCCCAAATAAAAATTTACCTTTCAAAATTGTTACTTAAAAACTTATTTGAAAAATAATATTCGGCGGAAGGTTTTTGGCCTAGATCACTAAAGTAGTCTAAACGAACCTAGTTATTGGAAAATAGGATATGCTCAAGCCATATGGAATTAAGATAATGATAAAATCAATCAACATAATAATATCTTAATTAATAGTTTGATATTTGTAATACGGTGGGAGAACTGACTTGGGTATTTTGCGTTTTATCCAATTGTTACAGATAGGAAGAGTCACCACCGACTTTTCTTTTATCCAATAAAGAAAAGGGTGAAAAGAACAAGAAAGACCTTTTGAGAATTTTATTGAGTTCAGGGGGTAGGTTATGAAAATGGAAGGTGTTAGCACCCTTTTTATCCGTAGTTATCTACATGTTCTTAATTGCTGGCTCACTTTGAAATGCTTTTGTGAATGTTTTTGTTTGAAAGTATTTTTGAAAAGTTCCATTGTTTAGGCAAACTTTGTAATGATTCTCGTCCCTATAAGAATGTATACAAAGTGTTGACTTTTGAAAATATTTCATGAAAGTGTTGGTGTGTTTGAAAGATGTTTGTTTTTAAGTGTTTGTGAGCAAGCAACTACGAGCGCTCTACCTACTCAAAAGAAGTCTTTGTTATTTTCCTCCTCCTTTAGATAGTGTTATCTTACCATTAGTTAGTAAGAAACCTTATCATTGGACGTGAAGGGATAGGCGTGGGTCATTGTACAGTCATAGAAGGCAACAATGTAAGATACCTTAGCAACTTTTCGTAAGGCACTAAGATCGTTTACCGAAGGCAACATCGATAAGTCATTGAGGGACTACGATCTTATAATCGAGGATTTTTGCTAAAGTATCCCATGTTCGAGGGACATGACTGTTTTTTATCCGAGGTAACAAGTGTGGGTTAACCATAGAGGTGCAAGTGTGAAGTGTATTGTTTTCAAATATTTTATCTTGAATTAGGGTGGTCTAGTATTGATTTTAAGATCTTTCCATACAATAATATGGAAAGTGACAAATCGCGGAATTTATATGTCCTACGCTATTACAATACTTTTTGGAGATGGGAGATACAAATTTACAAATGGGGATGACAAGTAAAAATAAACCCTAATTACTATTACAAGGCTTTAACAATTACAAAATTTATAATGCAAAAATAGTAAAATGCGCAAGAAAATGTAAAGTGAAAAGAAATTGTTTTTTAGGTTTTTTTGATAGAAAAGGTTTTGTAGTTTCAATTATTTTAGAAAATAACTTGAATGTTTTATCTAGAAAAAGGTTTTGTATAGTGTTAGGTCATCTCCAAGCAATGAAATAGGTCAAAAGTAACTTAAAAATCTCAAAATTAGGAATTTTGATGCCTGAGCTGACACGGGCCGTGTCAGTGGACACGGGCACCCGTGTAAGAATCAACCATTTCTCCTTTACACATTTCTAGTTCAAGCCAAATTGAGACTGGCCGTGTCGTGTGACACGGGCACCCGTGTTAGCCCATGTCCTGCTGATGCGGTGTATTCGCAAGCGTACGAATCGCGTCAGAGTAATATAAAAGATTATCGATCCACAAAGACTAATCATCAATCTATTGTTTCCTATTGTTACAGTGTTTAGCTAAGTCAATATTAAACAGGGAATTAAGCATGCAAGAAAGTAAAGTGCGGCGAAGTAAACTTCAGATATAAAAGCAGGGTCGAATGTAATTCACATAGTCAGATGATATTCGTAATGCTTCGGAATAGAACTACTTATAGGGTAATATTTTCTACTAAAGAAAAGAACTAATTTAACAGGAACTGTCGCTTTCGCGAAATCAGAACCGAGTTTACTCTCAAATCAGACCTTCTTATCGTCACTTATAAAAAGGCGCGCATTGCGTTAAAGTAATAAACCTATTTTTAAGAAATAAAGTGCTTAACCAAGTTGAAAAGTATTTTGATCTGGAATTTCTAATAAAAAGGGGACCTAACTTTAACCCTATAAACGCGTTCAAAAATAGTTTCAAAATTGATTTCTTTGATAATAAAAATCCATAACTAACCGGACAAGACACTTTTGTTTCCTTTGACCAGTTAGAACTAACCGAGTTTAACAAAGGGATGGACGACTTTCGATCTTACCCAACAACAATAAAGTATAGAAAACTCGTATTAAAAACCAAAATAGCCCATAAGCATTTCTATTGACACATTATTTGGAATAACGATCTAACAAGATTCCTTACATTCTAGCCCAGTATGGTTCAGCCTGACATGGGAATGTAAACAAACATGTTAAAATAAATCATGCGAGAAAGTAAATAATTTAAAGTGCGGTGCGGGAAATAAACAAAGTAAAAGCAGTGCAGAAAATAAACAAAGTAAAAATAGCTACGGGAAATAAACAAAGTAAAAGCAGGTGCAGGAAATAAACAAAGTAAAAGCAGGTGCGGAAAATAAACACAGTAAAAGAAGGTGCGGGAAATAAACAAAGTAAAAGCAGGTGCGGGAAATAAACAAAGTAAAAGCAGGTGCGAGAAATATAAATAGAAACTGCTCAAAACGGGGAGGTTTTAAATCTGGTACAAACTGGAAGTAAAGTGCGACTGAAAATAAACAGCAGCTAAAAATAAATGTGTCAGGATAAACTTATTCCGAAGTGCTCCAAACTCGATTATAGACTCAATCAACAGTGCAATAATTCTGGGATGTGAAGAATTATCGCTTTACAATGGTGAAATTATATGGCTTAAGTTCGTAACTATGGTTGGATCAAGTTTGCAACTAAGCTTGGGTGGATTGAAATGAAATTAGGAACTTCTATTTATAGAGGATGAAGAATGCAGGAAATCACAGGAATGACCCCCCAACCCCTTTTGGGGGGGAAAACATCGTCCAAAGGTGGTGCCTGCCATGAGTGTAAATGAAAGGAAGTGGGGAACATGGAAGTTGAGGTCAGCAGGAGGTGGTCCACGTCATGGCCTACCCTATGGATGGCGCCATGGTGGACGCCATGAGTGCAAATGTGACCTAAACTCCTCTTTTTTAGCCTATTTTCCTTCATTTCTTCAGGAGAGCTCTGGATAATTGAAATACCTGAAAAGGAAATAAAAGATAGGCATAATACGAGAAAACAATAATAAAAAACCTAAATAACATGTGAAATCAGAGTCAAAAACAAGTGTAAAGTAAGTGTTATCAAATTCTCCCACACTTAAACCTTTGCTTGTCCTCAAGCAAAAACTCTAAATAGATTAAGAAGAAAAATGGTGTTAGTGAACAAGATGGGCTGCAAGGGGCCTCTGGAATTAAAACAGGGATTTATTGATATGTACTGACTAATTCAAACCAAGGATATCGTAGTGACACTCTTCCATAAAATGGACATAAGCTTCGTTCTTTTACGAACCAGTCCATATCATGCCACTATGCTTAGGCCTATATTTTTACTTTTTTCAAATCCTTTTTCATTCAGGCACAATCACATTAAGCCCGTTATTCGTACATGCTCATATTAAAGTGACCGGGTAGTGACTCTGATCATAAAACACAGGGCTCTGGTACAAAAATTTGGTTTAACCCGTTTTATTGACACATTTATAGTTGCAGAGGATTGGATCGTAATCCGCCCTACCAAGTTCAGCACCAGATACCTCTTAACCAACTAAAGATGGGTAAAAAAATGTCTTTTTCTTTTTCTTCTTCTTTGCTTTTGCTTTTGCTTTATTTTTCAACATACAACTTTTGTTTAGTTAAATGACTTTGTGAGGGTCACCTATCTTAGGGTTGTAGTTTATAATAAGAACATAGAATATAAATCATTCACTTATCTTTGGTCCCCTATGTAGAGCATGCTTAGACCGGAGTTGACTGCTAGGGTAAACTTTTCAAGGATTTAAGAATGAAAATTTGAAGGCCATGACATAGGGGGTATCAGGATCGAATTCCTAAATTTACGAAGCTTAAGGTGTAAAAACGATGTCGATGCTTCAAAAGGGCTTTCCCAAGTTATACTACATCCTATCTCAACCAGGTCTTATAGCCCAACTAAGTTCAAAACAGTGTTTTTCTTAGAGAAAATTTTGGTTAGGCTCAAGAAATGGGGGAGTGGATATACACTAGACCACACAGATATATATGACTCGTAAAACACATGTATTGTTTTGAAAAGAAAGCAAACAAGAAAACTAAAGAAAATAAATAAGTAAAATAACGAGAAGGAAAATGCCGGAAAGGAAAAATAAAGCGAGAAAAATAAAGCGAGTAAATCTCCTCCCACACTTAAATCAAACATTGTCCCCAATGTTACGAAATAAGATAAGGAAAGAGTCACATGGTAAAGTAATAAGGCTGGCTGGGTCCCTCACCATCCTGCGGTGAATGTCTAGGATGACGGGATCGGCTGCAATGACGACTGCTCTAAGAAGCCTCGAACTGGTCAAATCTGGCGGACAAGGCAATCTGTGAACTCTGAATCTCGCGAAGGTTGCCTAAAAGGGAACCTTGAGTGGCCTCCGTGAGGGCAGAGTGCCTCTGAAATTGGGCTTGTTGCCTATGTTGCTTGCGGGATATCTCCAATTGAGATTCCATAAGACTTTGAAAAGAACGGTCCGTCTGTTGTCGTGACACCTCCATAAAACTCATGTTATCTTCCAATTTCTTCTCGTAGGTGCAAACAACAATTCTTCATTTGGTGCTTCTAAGGATTGGTGTATTGAATTTTTTTCTTTTATGTTTATAATGCGAAGATCATCAATTTCCTGTTTTAGGAGGTCAGCCTCAGTAGAGTGAGTAGCATCGGAAACCATAACCTGAAGAGAGAGGTCTTCAACTATCTGACGAAGTTGGGCTACCTCTCTACGCAGCTCAACAACCTGTGCATAGATGTCGGGTTACTGCAGAGAGATATTATTAGAGAATACAGTGGTCCTTTATTGCGATGGACATGGATGATACTGAGGTACCAGAGGTGATTTTCACTCGTCCACGGTCTCTCCAAGACCTTCTAAGGCATATGTCCAATTGGCAGGGTTATGGACATTGGTCATCATGGGATCAGGCAAGGTAAAATAATGAACGGTTTCATTATCAATCAGGAGTCTATATTGGTTAAGATTAAAGTAGACTCTTCTCATCATCCCACGATCCAAACAGAAATTAATGTCCATTGTAGTATATCCACAATAGGAGGTAAGGTGAGATAACTTACTTGTATGACCCAAAGCAGAAGCAATCTGAGTCATTGTCCCTCCCACATGGAGGATACCTTCAGCAGACTTAGAAGTCATCATGAGATTCCACAGCAGAAAATTTCCACAGGCTACAGGGCGAGACTGGGTCACACAGTAGAGGAAAAAGATCTCCTCCTCTCTAACATGGGTATCAGTGTCGGCCTTCCCTAGGAAAGTGTGAGTAATAACCATCTGAAAATACCTGAAAGCGGGGTTGTGAATAACAGGGAATAGCTGAGTGGAAGGATCAAGGCTCCCTCCAGCAGTAATATCTCTCCAGAATTTCTCTATGTCCCTAGTAATGAAATAGCCAACTGGTAGCTCAGGTATAGCATCGGGTGTGGTCTGGAAGCCTAGCAAGTTTCCAAACTCCCTCTGGGTTAAAAAATATTCTATCTCAAATAGTCTGAAAGTGAGATACCCATCCTGGCCATTATAGGGCTCAAACTCGAATGAACTGAGGAATTATAAGGTGAGGTTCTTGTAGGTCACATTTAGGTCATCTGCATACTCGTCCCACTTTAGCTGGTTGCATAGATACTTGATACTGGCTTCAAAGCTAAGAGCTTCCATGCAAATCTGGTCTGGATATCTGGTCGGTGCCATGGGTCGCTGTGAAAGGACCGCATAACGTTGTCTCTGAGTGTCATCTCGGAAGGAAACATGCATGTCATCGAAATGCTCCATCCTGAAAAATGTAGTTAGCAAAGAAGGCTAGCAGGTGATGCCTTAAATCATAAAATTTTCAACTGTTAGTATAAAGATAAAAATAAAATTTGATAAAGTAAAAAGTAAATAAATGCAAAAAATAAAAATAAACCCATGGGTTGCCTCCCATGCAACGCTTGTTTAACATCGTTAGCTTGACGAGTAAACTTCATATATCGGAAACTGGTACTGGTGGATCAATCAAAGTGTGGCTGGAGTAGTTGGTGGGAATGTCACCTCCTTCGTAGTGCTTCAACCTCTTCCCATTGATGATGAATGAGCTACAAGAATTGTTCTTGATCTCGACTGTTCCAGGTCTTACGATTCTAGAGACCTCAAAAGGACCAGTCCATCTTGAACATAGCTTGCCAGGAAAAAGTTGCAACCTGGAATTGAAAAGGAGAACAAGGTCGCCTATATTGAAATATTTCTTTACAATTCTTCTGTCATGCCAAGTTTTGGTTCTTTCTTTATATATTATAGCATTCTCATAGGAAGACTGTAAGAATTCCTCAAATTTATGAATGTCAAGGATGCGCTTTTCACCAGCAGTCAAATATTCCAAATTCAGGGTCTTAATGGCCCAATAGGCTTTATGCTCTAACTTGAAGGGTAAATGACTAGATTTTCCATAGACTAACTAGTAAGGGGTTGTTCCAATAGGGGTTTTAAAAGTTATTCTGTAGGCCCATAGTGCTTCATGTAGCTTCTGAGAGCAATCTTTTCTGGTAATTGAAACGGTTTTTTCTAAGATTTGTTTAATCTCCCTATTAGACACTTCTACTTGGTCGTTAGTCTGTGGATGATAAGGTGTTGCTACTTTGTGCTCTACTCCATACTTACTCAAGAGCTTATCAAAGATTCTGGATATGAAATGTGATCCTCCATCACTTATAACGAGAGGGGTTGTTCCAAACCTCGGAAAAATGACATTCTTAAATAACTTGACTACCACTCTTGTGTCGTTTGTGGGTGATGCAATAGCCTCAATCCATTTAGACACGTAGTCCACAGCTGCCAAAATGCACCTATTTCCCATTGAAGGTGGAAATGGTCCCATAAAGTCTATACCTTAAACATCAAAGAGTTCAACTTCCTGGATATTCCTCATTGGCATCTCGTCACGTCTTGATATGTTCCAGGTGCATTGGCATCGGTCACACTTGACAATGTAGGCATGAACATCGCGCCATAAAGTTGGCCAATAGAGGCCTGCTTGAAGAATCTTGGCGTGCATTTTAGATATACCTGCATGTCCACCATAAGGTGCAGAATGACAGTGTCTGATGATGTCTTCTATTTCCTCTTCTGGGACGCAACACCTGAAAATGTTATCTATTCCTCTCTTGAATAGGAGTGGTTCATCCCAGTAGAAATGTTTAACATCTTTGAAGAACTTCTTTTTCTGTTGGTAATTTAGATCAGGGGGTATGATATCTGCAGCTAGGTAGTTTACAGAATTAGTGTACCAAGGTAAGCTCTTCATTACTGGAATTTTTTCAAAATCTTTATCTCTGTAAGGCTCAAAATCATCAGTCTTAGCTATAAGTCTGTCATAGGTGAAATCATCATTTATAGGCAATAAGTCAGGTTTTAAGTGTTCGAATCTAGAGAGGTGGTCAACGACAACATTCTTTGTGCCTTTCTTATCCTTAATGTCTAGATAAAACTCTTGGAGTAACAGGATCCATCTAAGTAATATAGGTTTAGCATTCTTTTTATTTAATAGATAACGTATGGCAGCATGATCAGTGTAAACAATGATCTTTGCTCCAACTAGGTAGGACCTAAACTTATCTATTGCAAAAATTACTGCCAGTAATTCTTTCTCTGTTGTTGCATAGTTGAGCTGGGAGGTATCTAGGGTTCTACTAGCATAATATATAACATGTAATTTCTTGTCTTTTCGTTTTCCTAGAACAACACCAACTGCATAATCACTGGCACCGCACATGATTTCAAAAGGTTGTGTCCAATCTGGGGGTTGCATGATCAGAGCTGAAATCAGTGCTTGTTTCAAAAATTTAAAAGCTTCGAGACATTTCTCGTCAAAACCAAATTCAACGTCCTTCATTAGAATATTAGTCAAAGGTTTTGTTATTTTAGAGAAGTCTTTTATAAAACGCCGATAAAAACCAGCATGTCCAAGAAAACTTCTAATCTCCATAATGGTTTTAGGTGGGCTGAGGTTTTCTATAACTTTAGTTTTGGCTCTATCGACCTCAATGCCTCTTTCGGAGACAACGTGTCCTAATACTAAACCTTCATTAACCATAAATGGCATTTTTCCCAGTTTAGCACTAGGTTCACCTCTACGCATCTTTCAAGGATTTTTTCGAGGTTGGAGAGACAATCTTTAAAATTGAATCCATACACCGAGAAATCGTCCATGAAAACTTCCATTATTCCATCTAGGTAATCTTCAAATATAGAAATCATACAACGTTGAAAAGTGGCAGGGACATTACAGAGTCCGAAGGGCATTCGTCTATAGGCGAACGTTCCATAAGGACAGGTGAAGGTTGTTTTCTCTTGATCCTCAGGGTGAATAGGTATTTGGAAAAGTCCTGAGTATCCATCTAGATAACAAAAGTGAGAGTGTCTGGCTAGATGTTCGAGCATTTAATCTATAAATGGAAGAGGGAAATGATCCTTCATGGTTTCTTTGTTTAATTTTCTATAATCTATACACATACACCAACCTCCTTCTGTTTGTTTAGCAATATCCTCACCTTTCTAATTTTCTATGACTATGATGCCTCCTTTCTTTGGAACCACATGCACAGGGCTCACCCAATTACTATTTGATATTTGGTAAATCATACCAGCCTCTAGTAACTTAAGAACTTCTCTTTTAACAACATCGCTCATTATAGGGTTTATTCTTCTTTGATGTTCTCTTGAGGGTTTTGAGTTTTCCTCTAACAAGATCCGGTGCATGCACACCGATGGGCTTATTCCTTTTAAATTGGAGATGTTATACCCTAAAGCCGAGGGATATTTTCATAAGATATCTAAGAGATGAGTTGTCTCGTCTTGACTTAAAATATTGTTAACTATAACAGGACGATTCATCTCTTTATCTAAGAATTCGTATATGAGGTTCTTAGGAAGTTCCTTCAGTTTTAAAGATGGTTTCAAAGGGCAAGGCATGGGATCGGGAGTAAGCGATAAATATTCATAGAGGTCATCATCGATGTAAGGTTCTAAACTTTTAATTCCATCGTCCTCTATAACGGGGGTCGAAGGTAACTTGATATTTTTGTTAGATTCCTCTCGCTTAAGTTCCAATATACACTCTTCAATGACGTTGATGGCTCAACAAGCATCTCCTATGACTGGTGCTATTAAGAAATTTGAAAGAATAAATTCTATCTTTTCATCACCCACCTCAAATGTTAATTTTCCTTTCTTAACGTCAATTATGGCCCTGCCTGTTGATAGGAATGGTCTACCTAAGAGGATTGGGATTTCTTCGTCTTCTTTAATATCCATAACCACGAAATCAGTTGGGATATATAGCTGCCCATTCTTAACTGGTATGTCTTCTAGTATGCCTATAAAATACTTAACTGATCTATCAGCCAGCTGGAGAGACATTTTAGTCAGTTGCAATTCTCCTAAGTTTAACCTTCTACAAACTGCTAAAGGCAAAAGGCTGACGCTAGCTCCTAGATCTAAGAAGGCTTTGTCAATAGTATGATTTCCTAAGATACAAGGAATGGAAAAACTTCCTGGATCCTTTTCTTTCTTGGCAAGTTTATTTTCTGAAATAAAATTGCATTCGATAGGTTCGGGATCATCAAGTCTACGCTTGTTGGTCAGGATGTATTTTAGGAATTTAGCATAAGATGGTATCTGAGTGATGGCTTCAGTGAAAGGAATCTCTACATAGAGTTTTTCTATAACTTTAACGAATCTCTGGTATTGATTGTCAAGTTTGGTTTGTTTAAGTCTTTGCGGAAATGGGACCGGGGGTTTGTACGGGGGTGGTGATTTATTAGTTTTATCTTTTAATTCTGGTTCTTTTTTCTTTTCGGGTTCCTCTGGTTCCTCCACTTGGTCTGTAGGCAAAACATTTGTCTTAGGTTGTGAGGGTGTACTCATGGCTGGATTCTTTGGTCCATCGTAAGTAGTCCCACTTTGTAAGCAAATGGAATTAGCTGGCCCTTTAGGATTTGGTTGAGGTTGTCTAGGGAATTGTCCTCTAGGTCTAGTTTGTGGGGCTTGTGTTTGGGCTATCTGCGAGATCTGGGTTTCAAGCATCTTGTTATACGTAATTATCTGATCAACCTTAGTTCCTTATTGCGTGATTAGTTCGTTTACGTGAATATTCTGATTTACGAACTCTTTGTTTTGCTGGGTTTGAGCTGAAATGAAATTTTCCATGATTTTATCAAGGTTTGGTTGGGTGCCACAACTTGCATAGGTTGATTTGGTCTTCGGGCTTGAAAACCTGTAGGTCTCAGAGGTGCAGAGTTTTGTATTGGGCTATTGTTTTTATAAGAAAAGTTTGGGTGATTCCTCCATCCGGGGTTGTAAGTGTTTAAAAATGGGTTTCCTTTGGTGTAGTTTACTTGGTCTGAGCAAGGCTCATTCAACAAGTTACATTCTGCAGGTTGATGTCCTTGGGTCCCACAGAGTTTGCATTCTGAAGCTACTGCGGCTACAATATTAGGGTTTTAAGACATGTTTTGAACTTTTAAGGAAAAAGCGTCCATTTTAACTTGCATCATGTCTAGAGAATTTATCTCATGTTTTCTTCATTTATCTCCTTTTTCTCTACCGTAGCTCATTTTGTTCCCCATTGGTAATGGTTTTGGGCTATGTCCTCAATGAGAGCGCATGCTTCTAGGTAAGGTTTATTCATCAATGCGCCACCAGCGGCAGCATCGATAGACATCTTTATGTTGTGATGGAGTCCATTATAGAAGGTGTAGATGATTAGCCATTATTATAGGGCATGGTGTGGACAGGCTCTTAACAGGTCCTTATATCTCTCCCATGCTTCAAAAAGTGATTCTCCCAGGTTTTGGTTAAATCTAGTGATTTGGTTTCTAAGGACAATAGTTTTGATGGGCGGAAAATATCTTGCGAGAAATACTCTCCTAAGGTCTTCCCAGGTTGTTATTGAATTGGGTGGAAGGGAATCCAACCAATCTCGTGCTTTATCGAAAAAGGGAATAATCTTAGTCGTATTGCCTCGGGCAAAGCACCATTGCATTTTAAAGTGTCTGCTAATTGTATAAAAGTTTTTAAGTGTTGATTCGGGTTCTCAGTAGTGAGACCACCGAATTGGTTTTGTTGCACCAATTGTAGCAATGAGGGTTTTAGTTTGAAATTATTTGTGGTTATATATGGGTTTAAGATACTTGAACTAGGTTCCTCATCTGACGGTTGGGCAAATTCCTTAAGAGGTATTTGGTTACAATTCTCGGCCATAGTTTTTCTAATTCTACGGAGAAAATGGATGTAACGTTCAGGTTCTGCTAAAGGATTGAATAAGGTTCCGGTGCTGCGAGATCTTTGCATTAACCGGACTGTAAAACTTAGTCTAGATGGTGCGACTATAGGGTGCAAAATTTGACGAAATTGATCCCTAGCAACAACGCCAAAATCTTGATGTGGTGTATTCGCAAGTGTACGAATCGCGTCAGAGTAATATAAAATATTATCGATCCACAAAGACCAATCGTCAATCTATAATTTCCTATTGTTACAGTGTTTAGCTAAGTCAATATTAAACAGGGAATTAAGCATGCAAGAAAGTAAAGTGCAGCGAAGTGAACTTCAGATATAAAAGCAGGGTCGAATGTAATTCACATAGTCAGATGATATTTGCAATGCTTCGGAATAGAACTACTTATAGGGAAATATTTTCTACTAAAGAAAAGAACTAATTTAACAGGAACTGTCGCTTTCGCGTAATCAGAACCGAGTTTACTCTCTAATCTTACCTTCTTATTGTCACTTATAAAAAGGCGCGCATTACGTTAAAGTAATAAACCTATTTTTAAGAAATAAAGTACTTGACCACGTTGAAAAGTATTTTGATCTTGAATTTCTAATAAAAAGGGGACCTAAATTTAACCCTATAAATGCGTCCGAAAATAGTTTCAAAATTGATTTCTTTGATAATAAAAATCCCTAACTAACCGGACAAAGCGCTTTCGCTTCCTTTGACCAGTTAGAACTAACCGATTTTAACAAAGGGTTGGACGGCTTTCGATCTTACCCAACATCAATAAAGTACAAAAAACTTGTATTAAAAACAAAAATAGCCCATAAGGATTTCTATTGACACATTATTTGGAATATTGATCTAACTAGATTCCTTACATTCTAGCCCAATAAGGTTCAGCCTGACATGGGAATGTAAACAAACATGTTAAAATAAATCATGCGAGAAAGTAAATAATTTAAAGTGCGGTGTGAGAAATAAACAAAGTAAAAGCAGTGCATAAAATAAACAAAGTAAAAGCAGGTGTGGGAAATAAACAAAGTAAAAGCATGTGCGGGAAATTAACAAAGTAAAAGCAGGTGCGGGAAATAAACAAAGTAAAAGCAGGTGCGGGAAATAAACAAAGTAAAAGATGGTGCGGGAAATAAAAAAAGTAAAAGCAGGTGCGAGAAATATAAATAGAAACCTTCTCCAAATGGGGAGGTTTTAAATCTGATACAAACTGGAAGTAAAATGCGACTGGAAATAAATAGCAGTTGAAAATAAATGTGGCAGGATAAACTTCTGTCGAAGTGCTACAAACTCGATTACAGACTCAATCAACAGTGCAATAATTCCTCGATGTGAAGAATTATCGCTTTGCAATGGTGAAATTATATGGCTTAAGTTCGCAACTATGGTTGGATCAAGTTTGCAACTAAGCCTGGGTGGATTGAAATGAAATCAGGAACTTCTATTTATAGAGGATGAAGAATACAGGAAATCACAGGAATGCCCCCCAACTCCTTTTGGGGGGGGGGGGAAACATCTTCCAAAGGTGGCGCCCACCATGGAGGCCATGGCGCCCGCCATGAGTGTAAATTAAAGGAAGTGGGGAACGTGGCAGTTGAGGTCAGCAGGAGGTTGTCCATGTCATGGCCTACCCTATGGCTGGCGCCATGGTGGACGCCATGAGTGCAAATTTGACCTAAACTCTTATTTTTCAGCCTGTTTTCCTTCATTTGTTTAGGGGAGCTCTGGATAATTGAAATACCTGAAAAGGAAACAAAAGATAGGCATAATACGAGAAAATAATAATAAAAAACCTAAATAACATGTGAAATCAGAGTCAAAAACAAGTGTAAAATAAGTGTTATGACCTTCTTGTTTTGCCAAATTTCTAACCCAGATGAATTAACACGGTCCATGTCATGTGACACGGGCACCCGTGTCGACCCTTGTCCATTCTTTTTACTAAGTTTTCTTTCTGATTTGTCCTGTTGTATCCTTTTGAAAATGAGATCAAATGATGTATGGATAAAGATATTACAGTTTTGAGAAAATTTACCTTTTGAAGTGAAAACTTTAGAACATGTGTGAATGTTTGCAGGTGCAAAGTGGTGATTAATTGAGCTCCTTTGGACCTCCTTAAAGTTGTTCTAATCCTTATTTTATGTTAAAAGTTGTTGAATCACTCCAACCAAGTCAAGTTGCAAAGTACTGTTTTTGAGTTTGGAAGATGGTGATAATGGTGTTACAGAAGTTTCTCTTATTTTTGAAAAACTTCTATATGATGTATGTGAAGTATTTGGATGATTTGTTTAGGCAAAAAATTGCAAGGTGTAAGAGGTTCAAAGATTTGGACTTCAAAGCTCAAAAATGGAGGTTTTATGGATAATTCTGGTTTTTTGAGAGTATAGGGGTTTTGAGGGCTTGTTCATCTCTTTCTATCTTGCAAATGATCTCTCTATTTATAGGAAAGAAGTTTTAAGACAAGGGTTGATCAGATTTTCGAGATCACATGTTGTGGCTAGGTTGGATTGTAAATGAAGCAAGCTTGAAGATCATAGTTCCAATACTTTGTACTTTGCTTCATAGAGTTGTTGAATAATTTAAGCATGCTTGTCTTATTTTGTATGTTGAGTGTGTGTAGAAGGAACAAGTTAGAGGCTCAAGAAGAGGTGACTTTATGATTAAAGCTACTTTGCAAGAATGGCAATATTAACTTTGCGCCAAAAATGGAAAGATCACTTGGGCAATGCTTAAATCAAATGGACCATAGCTCAAAAGTTTGTGTAAACATTTAATTATGGTGATATTTGAAAGTTAGAAGGCCTGCAAAACAAGATTATGCAACATATCAGGTAGATTGGATTATGTGTTCTTCACCAAATGACTTGTAATTTAAGAATGGATGCCCAACTTCATGCCTTTGGATCTCGTAGCTTAAGTATGATAAATCCATGCTCTTAGATGTTTTGGAAAGCTTGAAACATTATCTACAACTTTCATGTTTACCACTTTGGCTAAATAAAACTGGAACTTAATTAAATTGGCTAAGAAGTTAAGATAAAAATTGACCAAAACTTGTTGAAAATTTCTCTAAGTGTTAGATAAAAATGTCATGACTTCATGGTCCTATATCTTCAAATCTAAGCATTTTTTGGACATCAACCGTCTAATATAAAGTTGTAGAATTACTCAAGTTCTACAACTTTCATGTTGAAAGTTTTCTTTGAATCATCTTGCATCTTGGTGAAAAAATGTCATGGTAATGAAATTATCAAGTGTAAAAACACTTAGAAAATTTCTAAGTATTGGAAACTTTGACTTTTTTTATGGACTTTCTTGACTTTCTTCATTCTTGATGATCAAGTTTGACATTTTTTAAGGTCTTGATGAATTTTGATCTTTGAAATTTAATGTTGACCAAAAAGTCAAAGTTTGACTTTTTTGTGTATCGGTTGACTTTTCGTCAGTTGATCCAAATTTCAACTATCAAACCTTTTGTCCTAAGAAATGATTCGAGCCATGAAATTAGGTCAACATGTTGTGTTTGAGCCCTTGAGATTATGGTTCAAGTCATTAGGTCATGTATTAGGTCAAAAGCCAATGATCAGTCAAAACCCTAATTTGGAGGCTCAATGCTTGGGAGGTGAGCTTGTCTGATCAAACTCTTGAGAACCCTTGAGCCTTTGAGATCTTTGGTGAGAAATATATTGATAAAAGAGAGGGAAAATTTTGGGGTGCAACAAATTCCCCTGTTCAATCTTCTTAAACTCGAAGAGTTAGATTAGTATATTCGCCATTCGTAACTTGAAGGTGGAAGATGATTGAACACTAAAGTGCCTAGAAATTTGCACTCGCTGGTGCACTAAGTAATGCTTTTGGTTGATTGTGTCTAGAATTGGCTTAAATATATCATTTGGAGAGGTAATGAAAAATTGTCGGAGATGGGCTTATATATGCCATCCAAAGGTGAGAGAGAATCATCAGAGATGGGCTTATAGATGCCATCCAAAATGATTGTTGGTAAGTCTAGTGCTTGACTTAATCTTTAAGAGATGTATCTGGAAAAGAGTCTACATGCAAATAATAGTTCAATGGATAATGAAGGAATCTGTGGCTACTACTACTTCAACAGGTAATGAAGGAATCTATGACGCCTACTACTTTAACGGGTGATGCAGGAATCTATGACGACTACTACTTCAATGGGTAATGAAGGAATCTATGACGACTACTACTTCAATGGGTAATGAAGGAATCTATGACGACTACTACTTCAACGGGTGATGAAGGAATCTATGGTGATTACTACTTCAACGGGTAATCAAGGAATCTGTGGCGACTACTACTTCAATAGGTAATGAAGGAATCTATGACGCCTACTACTTTAACGGGTGATGCAGGAATCTATGACGAGTACTACTTCAATGGGTAATGAAGGAATATATGACGAATACTACTTCAATGGGTAATGAAGGAATCTATGACGACTACTACTTCAACGAGTGATGAAGGAATCTATGGTGATTACTACTTCAACGGGTAATGAAGGAATATTTGGTGACTACTATTTCAACAGGTAATGAAGGAATATGTGATGACTACTAATTCAACGTGTGATGAAGGAATCTGTGATGACTACTACTTCAACGGGTAATGAAGGAATATATGGTGACTACTACTTCAACAGGTAATTAAGGAATTTGTGGTGACTACTACTTCAACGGGTAATGAAGGAATCTATGAAGACTACTACTTCAACAAGTAATGAAGGAATCTATGATGACTACTACTTCAATGGGTAATGAAGGAATCTATGATGACTACTACTTCAATGGGTGATGAAGGAATATGTGGTGACTACTACTTCTACTTCAACGGGTAATGAAGGAATCCATGACGACTACTACTTCAACAGGTAATGAAGGAATATGTGGTGACTACTACTTCAATGGGTAATTAAGGAATCTATGATGACTACTACTTCAACAGGCAATGATGGAATCCAAGCTTTATTTCATCTTAGAGAGATATTTTTCAGAATGACTCCCTAGGGCAAGTCTTTGATGGAAATACTTGTCAGATTTTAGTCTCTGGAGAAAATTGTCTGATTATGTAGATAGTTGATGATATTCATATGTTGATTGATCTTTCCTGAAAAGGTAGAGAGTTAGTGGTATGCAATGTCATGATATATGAAATGCATTGTTTAATGATTTTCTCAAAATAAATGATATTATTATGTATGTTTCGTATCATTATGTCATGATGTATGAATGTTGTTGAAATGTATCTTTGTCTGGGAAAATAAATCCCTGACTATTACTGTTGATGAAAAGTATGTATATCTTCATCTTTTCCTTGAATACTTCCGTTGGGGATTCCTGTTTGCTGTTTAAGGAAACCCTGCAGGGGATGTTGATTTATGCTTGGGGAGTAGAGTTCAAGAACCTTGGTTATCCATTGCTCTACTAGGGAATTTAATTCTCATATACACTGACTGGGGATAAAAGAGATGATTAAACTTCTTATTTGTCTGAGGAGAGTAAAGTTAACTGATATTCTGGTCGAATTCCAGGTTTTACAACAACTCTCTTGGGATAATATCAACTCTACTAGAGAAGAGGAGTTCTTTCAGTGATGTGTAGTAGTCTGAGGAATAGACTCAAGCTGGGGAGATAGTATTCTGTTGGGGAAATAAACCCTGTTGAGGAAAATATTATGGAGATTTCACTGGGGAAACAAATTCTTCTAGGGAAGAACTTTGCAAGGTTTCTCTTTCAGTTTCGGAAGTCCAAACTCAGATGGGGAAGAGAATTTTCGGGAGATATACAGAATGTAACTATGAAAGAAAATTATGTATGAATTTACTCTGTGGGGATTTATGGACAACATGAGCGTTATCCTGGCTCCTTGAGTAAGTATCTATTCCTATTCTTATGTGTATATTTGTTAACAATTAATAATTTTTATGTGCATATGTTCATTAAACTTTAGTCATTGGACGTTTTTGCAATCAAAACGTAAAAAACAAAAAGTTTGCACTTCAAAGTATATTTGTATTGATAATTTGCCTATAAACAGGCGTTTTTGTACAAAGAGACGAAAATACTAGTAAGAGGAAGTCATCGTGAAATGAAAAGGATACAAAGTGAAAATAAATATATATAGCCATGTGGAAGTGATCTCATTGGGTTCCAACTCTGTTATTGCCCTTATGTCTTCGAGCATATCATCCCTTATCGTCGAAAGAAGTTCATTGAACTGATCTCGTACTATTTAAACTTTTCACTTTGGTAATAAAGTTGGTTGCAAGTGATTCAATGGGACACAATCATACATTTTAATCCCTAACTTTTGCCTGTACCTCCCTTCCGGATTTTCAATCCACCGAGATATCCTTTTTTGCCCAAGTCACCCTTTCAGGTTTTCGACTTGCCGGGTGTATAATCTTTTGTATATATCCCTAATTTTTGCCCGAACCCTTTTGGTTCGCCGGGATTCCTTTATTTTTGCCTAGGTATGTCAACCTAGCTGGTCGTTCTTATGCGTAGTATTTTTTGACTATGTCTGCATTCACGAGGTGAAGAAAATCTTCACCGTCCATAGTGGTTAACATCATAGTACCGCCAGAGAATACTTTCTTGACAATAAATGGACCTTCTTAGGTGGGAGTCCATTTTCCCCTAGGATCACCTTGTGGTAGAACGATGCGCTTTATTACTAAGTCACCAGTATGATATACCCGAGGATTGATCTTGTTAAATGCCTCGATCATACGTTTTTGATACATTTGACCATGAAAGACAGCAACCAAACTCTTTTCATCGATCAAGTTCAACTGATCCAACCTAGTCTGAATCCATTCACCTTCACCTAATTTTGCTTATTTTATAATCCTTAGAGAAGGAATCTGAACTTTGACATGCAGGACAACTTCTATGCCGTTGACTAAAGAGAATGGGGTTGCCCCAGTTGATGTTCGTGTCGAGGTACGATAGCCTTGAAGAGAAAAAGGTAACATCTCATGCTAGTATTTATAGGTCACCACCATCTTTTGCATAATCTTCTTTATATTTTTGTTGGCAACTTCCACTGTGCCATTCATCTTAGGTCTTTACGTAGAAGAATTATGATTCTTTATCTTGAACTGCATGCAGAGTTCAGTAATCACAACATTGTTGAGGTTGGTATTGTTTCCAGTGACAATCTATTCGGGGATGCCTTACCGATAAACGAGGTTATGTCTGATGAACCAAGCTACAACATTCTTGGTAACTGAGGCAAATGAAGCCGCTTCGACCCATTTAGTGAAGTAGTCAATGGAGACAAGGATGAAACAATGCCCATTAGATGCAGTGGGCTTTATTTCTCCAATTATATCAATGCCCCACATTGAAAATGGCAAAGGAGCAGTCATGAAATTCAAAGGAACTAGAGGCACATGAACCTTATCATCATAAATTTGGCACTTATGACAAGTCATCGGGTGATGGTGACAGTCAGTTTCCATAGTCGACCAATAGTAACCAGCTCTCAGAATCTTCTTGGCCATTGTATGTCCACTAGAGTGAGTACCAAAGATACCTTTATGTATGTCTTTCGTAAGTTTCTATGCTTCCTTCTTGTCCACACAGCGGAGCAGAGTTGAATCATGGTTGCGCTTGTACAAAATCCCATTGCTTAGGAAGAACTTGGCTGAGAACCTCCGCAGGAATTTCTTGTCATTGATTGAAGCTCCCTCAGGATATTCTTGTGCTTCAAGATACCTCTTAACCTCATGGAACCAAGGCTTCTCCTAACCAGTGTCGACCCCATAATAGTGCGCCTATTCTTCAAATATTTTGATAGTAATTCTGGGAGCTTCGTTGTCCCAATTGACTTTGAACATAGATGACATAGTTTCTAAGGTATCTGCCAACTAATTTTCTTCCCTTGGGATATTTTCAAAGGTGACCTCCTCAAAGTAAGGGATCAGGGTGAGCACAAGTTCTATGTCAGGGACCAAATTTGGATGTTTGGTATCCCATTCTCCTTTAACTTGGCTGATTACCAGGGCCGAATCTCTGTATACATTTAAGAATTTGATTCTTAGGTTAATGGCATCCTTTAGACCCAATATGCATGCTTCATACTCAGCCATGTTGTTGGTACAGTCAAAGCAGAGTCTGGCAGTGAAAGGTGTATGGAAACCTTTGAGAGAAATGATCACAACACCAATTCCACTACCTAGTGCATTGGAAGCTCCATCAAAAACCATAGTCCATTGGGATCCTTGTTCAGGTCCTTCATACGGTCCGGGCTTTTCACAATTAGTTATCGGCATGATATTCCCGTCCAGGAATTCAAAGTTCATGGTCTGGTAGTCATCAACAGCTTGATGGGCCAAATAATCCGCCAATACACTTCCTTTGATTTCTTTTTATGTAGTGTACTGAATGTCATATTCAGTCAAGATCATTTGCCATCGGGCTATTCATCTGGAGAGAGCTGGCTTCTTGAAGATGTACTTGATGGGATCCATCTTAGAGATCAAGAGAGTAGTATGAGTCAACATATACTGTCTTAGTCGGTGAGAAGCCCATGCCAAAGCGCAACAAGTTTTATCGAGCAGTGAATATCTTGTTTCACAGTTGGTAAACTTTTTGCTAAGGTGGTATATCACATGCTCTTTTCGACCAGACTCGTCATGTTGACCCAGCACACACCCTATTAAATTCTCTAACACGGTCAAGTACATAATCAGAGGTTTTCCTTCAACTGGAGGCATTAGGATTTGAGGTTCTTGTAAATACTCCTTGATCTTGTCAAAAGCTGTTTGGAAATCGTTATTCCATATGACTACCTGATATTTCTTCAGTAGTTTGAAGATTGGCTCACAAGTAGCAGTTAAGTGAGAGATGAATCGGGAAATATAGTTGAGTCGACCTAAGAAACGTCTGACCTCCTTCTCAGTACTGGGAATTGTCATTTCTTGTATGGCTTTGACTTTTGCAGGATCATCTTCAATACATTTTCTGCTGACGACAAATCCTAGGAGTTTTCCCGATCTTACCCTGAAAGTGCATTTGTTGGGATTCAGCCCCAGCTTGTATTTCTTCCACCTTTCAAATAGCTTGTGTAAATGATCAAGGTGTTCTTCCTCAGTTTGCAATCTTGCAATCATATCATCAACATATACTTCTATTTCATGATGAATCATATCATGAAATAGAGCCACCATATTGTGTTGATAATTGTGCCTGCATTCTTCAACCCAAAAGGCACGACCTTATAATAGAAGGTGCCCCACTGTGTGACAAAAGTAGTCTTCTCCATGTCCTCAAGCGCCATTTTGATTTGGTTGTACCTAGAGAAACCATCCATGAAGGAGAACACTTTATGTTGAGCAGTTTTATCAACTAAGACATCAATATGTGGTAGTGGGAAATCATCTTTGGGGCCTGCCCTATTTAATTCCATGTAGTCTACGCACATATAGACCTTTCCGTATTACTTTGATACTGGGATAACATTTGCAACCCATTGGGGATACATTGTCAATGCCAAGAAAATCGCATTGAATTGTTTCATTACCTCAGCCTTGATCTTTTCAGACATATTTGGCCGCATGCGACGAACCTTTTATTGACCAAAGAACAACCTTCTTTCATTGGAAGATGATGAACTACGATATCAGTATCAAGCCTCGACATATCTTCGTATGACCAAGCGAACACCTCAACATAGTCATGCAACATCTGAACCAATCTTCTCTTGACACTGTCTTTCAGGTTGACACCAATTTTGACTTCATTCTTATCTGCCTCAGTACAAATATTTATCACTCCAACTGATTCTTCATGGGGTTGAATGGACATTTCCTCTTGTATCAGGAGTCTGGCAAGTTTCCTAGGTATTTTACAATCTTCTTCACCTTCGTCTTCGACTTGATATATTATATTTTCGAAGTCATAAACGACAATAGCACAATTGTTGTCAATGAGATCCGAAGTGGATGTGGATATGCAAATACGTGTGTGTGCATGTAAGGTCACATGGCTATTTGAAAATGCAGTAAAGTAAAATAAAGGAAAGGAGCGCAAAATTTGAATGCAAAATAGTCCAATGTTTTCATTAAAATGAGAATATGACATATGAAAATGACAAACCCTTAACAAATTGAACATTGTGCCTTGGGCAAGCCACATGGTTTAAAGTCATTGTTTTTAGAGGAAATTACAGATAAATTTCTCAAAGTAATAAAAACAGGAAATAACAATTACTCCTGGCTGAAGGAGAATAAGATGAAGTCTTTGGTCTTCCAGTTGTTTAGTCTATCATCAATAGTTGGGAATATCCAGTTGTCTAAGTCACCATCGCTATCAGTGTCTTCCAGTGCATTGACTTCATTGTTGCTAATACAGAGAGGTGGTTTCCCAATACGAGCATGTCGAACCACTTTTTGAGCCTTGGAAGTTAAACCCAACCCAAATTTCTCCGACTTGTAGGGGATATCAGGAAGTTGTCCCCAAATGGTACATCCTCCGTCTTCAACAACAGCACGAGCATCCTTGAGAAAGACCATTCTTGGTGTATCTTTAGCAGCTTTGGGAGTGGCATTAGTGGCCTTGGTAACATCAATCATTGGAGGGACCACTTCAAATACTTGATAAGGGGTTTCAATTAATTCACCATCCATTTCAACATATTCGAAAGAATTCAAATGACTGATCATGAACTCCTCCTCTCTGCAGACTGTGACAATTTTTCCTTTGACCGGGTACTTTCGATTTTGATATAATGTAGAGGTAACTTCACCTGCCCCATGAAACGATGGGTGTCCGAGCAAGCAAGAATAGGCCGGGTGAATATCCATTACATAGAATGTTGAGTTAAAGACTTGAGATCCAACTTTGATAGGAAGATCAACCTCTCTATGGACCATTCTTTTCAACCAATCAAAGGCTCTTACTACGATATCACTTAGTTTCATCATAACCCTTCACAGTCCAATCTGTCCAAAGCACCTTTTGGTAAAATGTTGAGGGAGGACCTTGTATCCACTAACACATGTGCTAAAGTGGTGCCTTTACACTCGATGGAAATATGTAGAGCTTTATTGTGATTCTTCCCCCGTCGGAGTCAAATCTACATCTGAAAATCCCAAACCATTGTTAGCAGTCAGGCTTGCTACTCAGTTCTCAAATTGGCTAGCAGTAGTTTCTTGTGAGACATGTGCATTTTTCAGGAATTTTAACAGTGCTTGAGCATGTGCTTCAGAACACAACAATAAAGACATCATGGATATCTTTGAAGGTGTTTGCCCAGTTGTTACACTATCTTGTAGTTACTTTTTTGAATTATTTTCAGAATCTCCTCCATCTCTTGGCTAGACGGGTCTTCAATTCTATATCTTTTGTGGGCGCCTCTGTCCTAGCATGCTCAGTCACTTTTCCTTTCCCTCGAGTATCAACAACAGGTTTAACGGAGGTAATATGAATGGGTGTAGTAGTGGTTGTTGGAGGAGAGATCTCTGGAATGAAGATCCTTCCCGTTCTAGTGACTTTACTTGATCCAGCAATGTTTGTAGTTTCAACAGCTTTATCTTCAACAACCCATGGCTCTTATTTGATGCTATGATAATACACTTCCGCCCCATAGTTCCAAGTTACTGCATGGCCAGCAGAGTAGGGGACTGGCCCCAGTGTGGTGATAATCAGGGGAGCTATTCTTTGTTCAGTAGGAATCCTAATAGGACCTTTGGAGGTTATCCTAATAGGAGTGTTTGAAATAGTAATTATGGACACGTCTTCAAACTCTTGAGACACACTTTTGGTCAAACTTTTCATAGATGGAGTTCTCTCAAATAGAATTTCCCGGCTATCAATTAGGTGTTAGACACCTTTATTCAGCCATATACAACCATTAATTTGTGCAGCACAATGGTAATAGTCTTCAAGGCAGCCTGGAAATACTTCGACTTTCAACAAATTCTTTTTAACAGTCTCCAAAGGAGTGGTCAAATCATTGATGGAGGAAACAAAAGAGGCATGTTAAATGGTATTGACACCCTTACCATGAATGGGCATGGGTGCAGTGATCACATTGGGAGTTGGTGGAGGGTCGAACTCAATTGTTTTGTTGTCGATCAAGTCTTGGATTTTATTCTTTAAAGACCAACAGTCATTAGTATCATGTTTGGGACTGTTTGAATGGTAAGTACATTTTACATTGGGATTGTATTTAGGAGAGGAGGTATCAAGGTTTTGGGGAGGATCCCTTAGTGTAATCAGTTCCTCTTTTAGAAAATGTTGTAACGCTTGGAACAATGGCATATTGATCTTAGTATACTGCCTTTCTTCAAGCTTCGTCCTACGCCTATTCCTTTGTTGTTGTTGAACAAATGTAGGATTGGAAATTAAAACTGCCCTACTGAATGATGATGGTCCTTCTTAGCATGGATCCTTTTCCCATACACATCATTAGTTTCCCTTTTTCCATTAAATGGTTTTTTCACAACATTAGAGGTGGAGGTCATTGGTACCTTCCCGCTTTTAATTCAACTTTCCACCCTCTCGCCAGTTAAGATCAATTTAGTAAATCTGGAGAATGAACTCCCAATCAGCAAGTTGAAAAATGGACCAGTCAATGTTCCCGTAAACATGTCTACCAATTCTCTATCAATTAAAGGTGGTTGCACCATGCCAGCCAGGTCTCTCCAGTTTTAGGCATACTCTTTGAAGCCCTTATTTGAACCCATGATCATGCCTTGCAATTGCACTCGGGTCGGTGCCAAATCAGCATTATATTGGTATTGAAGGTAAAAGGCAGCAACCAGATCCTCCCATGTATGGATGTTTGTCCCTTCTAATTGGTAAAACCACTCCAACATAGTTTGAGATAGACTCTCTTGGAAAAAGTGCACCCATATTTTTCTATCAGCGGTGTGCAGCTGAATCTTACGAACATATGATCTTAGATGAAGCTTCAGACATGAGACACCATCATACTTGGCAGAGATATGGATCTTAAATTTGTGGGGAATAACCACTCCAGGAACCAAACCCAAGTCTTCAAATTCCAAGCCAGGCACTGCTTGGATCTCTACAAATTTTATTCTATCTTCTAGTTGCTTGTATTTGACGTCAGTCAGTGGGTATTGCTCATCAGAATAATCCTCGTCCTCAGAAATTTGGTTATTCCCACCCCTAGCATGGGTGCTTCTAGCATATACATCTTGATTATCATCCTCCTCAGAGGAATCCTCTTTAATTTGAACTTGTCGGGCGGGGTCTTTGAACCTTTTCCCCATGTTGATCACAACTTTCTTCTTGGTCTTCTTCTTCATGACGAGAAGCGTCATCATTTCTTGTTGGCCTTTTGCCAAGTTGAGAAGAGTTTCTTGGAACTGAGTATGTTGAGTCTACAAGTCCTTGACGGTTTGTTCGATCTCCATCTTATACTGAAATAAATAGTAGAAAGATGAGGAAACTTGTGTCGGAAAACCTGCTTATGGTATGATGCATGTTATGCAGATGCCATGTTTTCAAGGACTTTAAGGAATTTAAGTTTGCTAGACAAAAATAAGACAAAAAACATCAATTGCATTAATAAGTTCCAAAATTACAAATGCCTCTTGGGTTTACAATGGAAGTAAAAATGGGTCTTAAAGAGACGACAAAATAAACTCCTAAAACAAAAAGACTCAAGTCTCCCACGAACGTATCCTCTTTGGTGCAATGTAGGCATTCAGGCTTCACTCCTCGTGAAGTTTCCGTATGAGCTCCAACACTTTCTTCTCGCTTGCATAAAATTAAACTTCAAAGGTATCTCGTTCCCCCTTAAGTTAAATCCACGATCTCTGCAATTCCTACAATTCGGTAGGCATGTTAGGATGGAGGATGGTATGAGGAACATCCCCTTGAGTAATAGGCTCCACAACTATTGGTAGAATAGAGGGATATGGCATCATGATATTTTGAGCACGAGCTCATACCCATTTGAGATAAGGCTCAAGAGGATGGATTTCTTATGCCCTTAAGTATTTCTATCAACCTTGCTTACCATGCCCCAAGCATGCACAAACCTTTGATGATAACCTTGGATATCATTCTCATAGTCCAATATAATACCTTGAATGAGCGCGTCATGGGGACCATCTCTTCGAGCATAGCCAAACTGTCGTAAGGCTAAAGAAGGGTTATAAGTGATACCTCCCCTAATGCCCAAGAGTGGAACATTAGGGAACTCTCCACATGTATTCTTGAGATCGAGAGCACCAACAGATATCAAAATGAGAGACTTACATCAACCTTTGAGACCATCTCAAGCCTTGCTCATTCTTCAATACTGAATAAGGAAGGTGAAAAATAAACCACCTAGACAGCAAAGGCAAGCAACACATAAGAGTCCCTCGTTTCCTCATAGTGCAAGTATGAAGAGAGTGCAAAATGTCTCCAAGCAATGTAGGCACAGGGTTGCGGGTAAGGAAAATTTTGACGGCATTCACATCTATGAGTTGGTCAGGGTTAGGAAAAATCACCAACCCATAGATTAAAATATCCAAGATCTCCTCAAAAGCTTCTAAATCCATAGCATCCCAAAATAGTTGAGCCTTCTCTATCAGGAATTTAGCCATAAAGCCTTTGACCCTACTTCTTGTCTCCCAATTAGTTATAATGTCTGAAGTCTTCAAATGTAAGGCATTAGCAATAACCTCGGGTCTGGGAACTTCCTCTAGACCGGTGAAGGGTATTTTATCAATAATAGGAACTCCTAGTAGTTGAGATAATTCCTCCATTGTAGGCACCAATTGATAATATAGAAAGGTGAAACAATGATATACGAGATCAAATAACTGAAAGAGCACCTTCAACCTGTCTTTGTCAAAGCTTGAGGTAGCCAGGTTAAGAAGTCGACCATATCTTTTGGTGAACGAATAATTTTCAGGAACCCTTGACGCTAACTCTTTTAGTTGAGGAGGTACCCTTACGAAGTTGATTCAGATGGTATTTCTGTGGGTGGAAGCCATATCCTATAAAATAGACCAAAGATAAATCCCCAAGTCCTTGAAACGGTTAGTGAAAATGCTATGGCATGATCTTATGATGTTTATGAATAAATAATCATACACAAACAAGCACACAAGATCTTAGGCTTAGGCTTGCATGGGGTTTATAGGTAAGTACCCTCTTGAAGTTTAGTTGGTCCAACATGTCCTAAAAGAAAGTAACCGGGTTCTAAGGAATCTCAATATTACTGATATTTCTTCATTGGGCATTGATTCAGCACAAGCTTCTTTATTAGAGACTGAAATATCCCGAAAGTCCGATCTCATTGAGTGTAGCATCGAGTATCAACGAACTTTAGTATTACACCAAAGCCGACTATCTCACTACTTTCTAATGGCCAAGTTGTTCAACTAAGGTTCTACGGTCAGTTAGTGCTTCACGACACCACAAAGCGGCCCCGTATTCTCCTTGACTCGACCCAAGGGACACCAGTACCAAAAAATGTGTCACACTAATATAGCCATCACTTCAACCATGTCGGTATTACTCTGCACAGTCCCCGTGATCTATTGCTACTTACCTAATAATGCCCCCAGATCCGGGTAAAGGATCTATACAAAACCCAAAACACCCTTTTAAGAGTAAAGGAATCAAGTCAAAAAATGAAAGAATTTAAATGTAAACCAATCTTTAAGGTAGCCCCACTTTTAAGTAAGTCCCCATCAGAGTCACCAGTTCAATGATACGGTGGGAGAACTGACTTGGGTGTTTTGCGTTTTATCGTAACTGTTGTGGATAGCAAGAGTCGCCACCACCTTTTCTTTTATCCAATAAAGGAAAGGATGAAAAGAACAGGAAATACCTTTTGAGAATTTTCTTGAGTTCGGGGGGTAGGTTATGAAAAGGGAAGGTGTTAGCACTCTTTTCATCCGTAGTTATCTACAGGCTCTTAATTTCTAGCTCACTTTGAAATTCTTTTGTGAATGTGTTTGTTTGAAAATATTTTTGAAAAGTGCTTTTGTTTAGGAAAACTTTGTAATGATTCTCGTCTCTATAAGAATGTATACAAAGTGTTGACTTTTAAAAATATTTCATGAAAGTGTTGGCATGTTTGAAAGATGTTTGTTTTGAAGTGTTTGTCAGCAAGCAAATACGAGTGTTCTACCTACTTAAAAGAAGTATTTATTCTTTTCCTCCTCCTTTAGATAGTGTTATCTTACCATTAGTTAGTAAGAAACCTTATCATTGTACGTGAAGGGACAGGCGTGGGTCTTCGTACAATCATAGAAGGCAACATTGTAAGATACCTTAGAAATTTGTCGTAAGGGACTAAGATCATTTACCGAAGGCAACATCAAAGGGTCATCGAGGGACTATGATCTTGTAATTGAGGGTTTTTGCTAAAGTATCCCACATTCGAGGGACATGACTGCTTTTTATCCGAGGAAACAAGTGTGGGTTAACGCTAGAGGTGTAAGTGTGAAGTGTATTGTTTTCAAATGTTTAATCTTGAATTAGGGTGGTCTAGTATTGATTTCGTAAGTGTTTGTTGGCAGCGATTTTAGTAAAACACTGACTTGATAATGTTTTGCTAAATGTCTTGACATTTGAAGCAAACTGGTTTTGAATGATGTCAAAGCAGATGTCTTGACATATTCCTCCTGATCTGAACGTGACTTCATATTTGTTTCCTGTTTTTATGTGCACCATTATTCAGGATTTGTGACTCATAGTTTGCGAAAAATATGGATGAATATTTTTCTATTTGCATTATCCTTATGGATTATATCTTGGCCTGTTTTCATGGAAATATTAAAGGGATTGGAATATTTGTTTTTTAGCCCAAGCCCACTGATGTGCCTTTCTAAGGACTTGCATCCTTATTTATCATGCTGCAAGTTTTAAAAGAAGAACATATTATTTATGTTTTAGAAGTCTAAGTCTTTTTAATTGTAATACACATTAAGTATTGGTTTAATACTTGAGTTGTAATTTGAGTTGTTAATTGTGGATCATTCATAAGCTTTTAAGTATTGAATGATTGAAGTTCTTAAAACTTAATATTTATGTTGTTCTTCACTGTTAGTGATTGAAGGGATTTGAGGAGGGCCTCATACCTAGGTGTGTCTTAGGTAGAAGTATAGCACGGGTAGTGATTAAGTGATTAGATCATAAACTGGTTGTATAATGAGGGTCTATGAATTGATACTATTTAGTGGACTTGTCCCTGGCTTGGTAGCCCCCAGGGTAGGTGTTGTTGTACACTGAACTGGGTTAACAATCCCTTGTGTTTTGATTGCTTTTAATATTGTTGCATTTTATACTGTCCTCAGATATTTGTGTCGTGACATCACCTTCGACATCTCATATCTGATACCAGAATTTCAATTGGTATTAGAGCAGGCATCCTGCTTTATATCTGGGTGAGATCTAGGGAAGATACTTTTCTTGTACTATGGAAGGAAGATTTGTGAGCAGACCACCCATTCTGGATGAAAGAAATTATGACTATTGGAAACCACGTATGGTGGCCTTTCTAAAGTCTCTGGATAGCAAGGCTTGGAAAGCTTTCTTAAAAGGATGGAAATACCTTGTCAAATTGGGAGAAAATGGAGAACCTACTTCTGAGTTAAATCCAGAAGAAGATTGGTCTAAAGAAGAGGATGAAAATGATCTTGGAAATTCTAAAGCCTTGAATGCTATATTCAATGGAATTGACAAGAACATTTTTAGATTGGTAAAAATATGTGAAATAGCTAAGGATGCCTAGGAGATTCTTCAATCTACCTATGAATGCACATCTAAAGTGAAGATGTCAAGACTTCAGTTGCTCACCACCAGATTTGAAAATATGAGAATGAAGGATGATGAAAGTATTAATGACTTCCATATGAACATTCTTGAGATTGCTAATGCTTCCAGTGCTTTAGGATAAAAATTCCAGAAGAAAAATTGGTGAGAAAGATGCTTAGGTCTCTTTCCAAGAGATTTGATATGAAAATGAATGCCATAGAAGAAGCACAAGACATTGACAAGATGAAAGTGGATGAACTTGTTGGATCACTTCAGACATTTGAATTAAGCATCAATGAAAGATCTGAAAATAAGAACAAAATCATAGCTTTTGTTACCAATACTGAAGATGGAGAGGAGGACTGTTATCTAGATACAAATAGTTATGCTCGGAAGACAATTTAACAAAGTGATAAAAAGGATGGATAGGAACCCAAGATCAAATGTCAAGAACATCTCATCTGACATCCTTAAGTCAAATGAGTTTGGAAGAAAAAGGGCTAAAGAAAATTCCACTCAAGGGAAAGGAATACAGTGTCATGGATGTGAAGGTTTTGGTCACATTAGAGCTTAATGTCCTACATATCTTAAAAAACAGAAGAAAAATCTATCTAATACTTGGTCTGAAGAGGATTCTGAGAGTGATCTTGAAGAGGAATCTGCAAAGTATGTTAAAGCATTGACAGGAAAATATGTGTCTGATGAAGATTCTAGTGATGGAGAATAAACCTTTGATTAACTAGCTTCCTCGTACAAAGAATTGTGTCTCGAAAGTGTAGAAGTTTGCCTAGAAGGGGAGAAACAGAAAGCACTCATAATCCAACAGAAGGCAGAAAGGAAAGAGCATCTGAAAACTATTTCCAATATGGAAAGTGATGTGACTTCTCTGAATTCAAATCTTGATAGAATGGTAAAATCTCTCAAGATGCTGAATAATGGGTCTAACATATTAGATGAAATTCTTCAAGTGGGAAGAGTGATAAGAGACAAGATTGGTCTAGGGTTTAATGAGAAAAAGGAACCTGTTTCTGAAGAACCTTCATCAAATTCCACTCATGCCATGTCTAAACCAAAGATGTCGAATCAAATGTATGAACATCATGGAAACAAAAGACATCATGGAAAACATCAGGGTAAGAAAAAACATCAGGGTAAGAAAAAATGTACTCACATCAGAGAGAAATCCCAGCCTTTGAGGTGTCATCACTGTGGAAGGTTTGGTCACATAATACCTTTCTGTTTCAAGTTGTATGGGTATCCTAAAACTACTCCTCTTCCCAAGACTGTTCAGATCTCTCAAAATTGAAAAATAAGAAACAATGGGTTCCCAAGTATAATGTTGCTAGTTTCATAGCTCATACTCTCTTAGATTATCAATTAAAGATGACTGGTATTTTTACAATGGCTGTTCTAGACACATGACAGGTGTCAAGAATCTGTTGGTAGATATTAAATCTCATTATACCAATTATGTGACTTTTGGTGATGGAGCCAAAGCTGAAATCAAAGGAGTTGGAAAGCTAGAATGTTTAGGAGTCCTAAAACTTGACAATGTGTTACTGATTAAAGGGTTAACGGCTAAAATAATAAGTATAAGCCAACTATGTGATCAAGGATTCAAAGTTAACTTCACCAAGGCAGAATGTCTCATTTTCAATGAGAAGAATGAAGTTATTATGAAAGGAATCAGATCTAAAGACAATTTTTATTTATGGGTTCCCCAAGAGTTTAGCCTCTCCTCAACATGTGCTTTAGCCAAAGAAAATGAAGTTAAGTTGTGGCATCAAAAACTAGGACACTTGCATCTGAAAGGAATGAAAAGAATAATATTTATTGAAGCCTTGAGAGGGATTCCTAAGCTCAAAATAGAAGAAGGGAGAGTTTGTGGTGACTGCCAAATGTCACATAAGAAGGTCCAACATCTTACTAAATCAAAAGTTTTGGAACTTCTTCACATGAACTTGATGGGACCTATGCAGGTTGAAAGTCTTGGTGGAAATAAGTATGCCTATGTTGTTGGAGATGAGTTCTCTAGGTACACATGGATAAGTTTTATCAGAGAAAAATCAGAAACTTTTGAAGTGTTTAAAGATATCTATCAAAAACTTCAAAGGGAAAAAGATAGTCATGTCATCAGAATCAGAAGTGATCATGGAAAGGAATTTGAGAATAATAAATTTGTTGACTTTTGCTCTTCTGAAGGAATCAATCATGAATTTTCCTCTCCTATTACTCCTCAGCAAAATGGGATTGTGGAATGCAAAAATAGAACCCTTCAAGAATTTTCCAGAGCTACGATTCATGCTAAGAAGTTACCTACCACTTTTAGGCTGAAGCTATGAATACTGCGTGCTATATCCATAACAGAGTCACTCTAAGGAAAGACACCTCAGCCACATTGTATGAAATATTGAAGGGAAGAAAACCTACTGCCAAATACTTTTATGTTTTTGGAAGCAAATGTTACATCTTAGCTGATCGTGAACAAAGGAGGAAGATGGATCCCAAGAGTGATAAAGGAATATTCCTGGGTTACTCTACAAATAGCAGAGCTTACAAAGTCTTTAACTCCAGATTAAGGTTATGATGAAATCCATAAATGTTATTATCAATGATAGAGGATGGAATGATGAAGAAGATATCTTAGAAGATGTTGGAACATCTTGGTTTGATACTCCAACAGAATCAAATGATGGAAGTATTGATTATAATCCACCTCAAGAAGAGCCTGACCCTAGTCATCTCAATAAAGGGCCTTCAATTAAAACTCAGAGAGATCATCCTAATAAGCTTATCAGAGGAGATCTAAATAAAGGAGTTACTACTAGATCAAGAGAAGGGATATCAAACTTTTGCTTTGTTTCAAAAATTGTGCCTAACAATGTCAAAGAGGCTTTAACTGGTGAGTTTGGGATTAATGCTATGCAAGAAGAGCTAGATCAATTTAGTAGAAATGACGTTCGGGATCTAGTTCCAAGGCCTGAAGGGACAAATGTGATTGGCGCTAAATGGTTGTACAAGAATAAATCTGATGAAAAAGGGATGGTCCCTAGAAATAAGGCAAGATTAGTTGCACAAGTTTTCCTAAACATGTTTACAAACTGAAGAAAGCTCTGTATGGATTAAAGCAGGCTCCAAGAGCTTGGTATGAGAGATTGACATAATTTCTTGGTGAGAGTGGGTATAAGAAAGGTGGCATAGACAAAAATCTTTTTGTCAGGGAAGAATAAGGGGTGATCATGATTGCATAGATTTATGTTGATGATATTGTGTTTGGTGGAATGTCAAATGAGATGGTTCAACATTTTGTCAAGTAAGTGCAGTCAGAATTTGAGATGAGCCTTGTTGGTGAGTTAACCTACTTTCTTCATCTGCAAGTTAAACAAATGGAAGATTCCATATTTTCATCTCAGAGCAAGTATGCTAAGAGTATAGTAAAAAAAAATTGGGATGGAAAATGTCAGTCACAAAAGAACTCCTTCTCCCACACATCTGAAGTTGTCTAAAGATGAAAAAGGAGTAAGTGTGGATAAAAGTATTTACATAAGTATGATAGGAAGTCTTCTATACTTCACATCTAGTAGACCTGACATTTCCTTTACTGTAGGGGTATGTGCTAGATACCAAGCTGATCCTAAAGCTAGCCATGCAAACCATGCGAAGAGAATTCTTAAATATGTGAATGGGACAAGTGACTATAGTATACTATATTCTCATGGATCTAGTTCTGATTTAACTGGTTATTGTGATTTTGATTGGGCAGGAAGTGCTGATGATAGAAAAGTACATTAGGAGAATGTTTCTTTCTGGGAAATAATCTCATATCTTGGTTCAGTAAGACGCAAAATTGTGTGTCTCTGTCCACTGTTGAGGCTGAGTATATTGCTGCAGGAAGCAGTTGTTCTCTGTTGGTTTGGATGAAACAAATGTTAATAGAATATAATGTCAAACAAGATGTCATAACATTATTCTGTGACAATCTAAGTGCCATAAATATATCAAAAAATCCTATTCAACACAGCAGGACCAAACACATTGATATCCGTCATCACTTTATATGAGAGCTTATTGAAGAAAAGGTTGTTGCCTTAGAACATGTAGCTACTGAATTACAATTGGCTGACATTTTCACTAAGGCTTTAGATTCAAACCATTTTGAGAACTTAAGAGAAAAACTAGGGATCTGAATATATGAGGTTTTGTAGCAATTAAGGGTGTGTGGGAATATCATTAAAGTAATATTATATTATTTATGTTTCCAACAAATCAAATTTTGAAAGCAATCATTTCAAGACTGTCTCAAAGTTTATCCCACACGCTACAAAATCACTTCCTTCTATTTTCACAAACTCTTCATTTTCCTTTACAGAAAAAGAACCCTTGTCATTCTTCATCTCTTTGCTCAAAAATCTTCAAAGATGTCTCAACATCATGCATCGTCTCCCTTAAAATCTATCAACCATCATGAGGAGCTCTCCCTTGACATAGTAATTGACATTAATCCTCTAACACCAATTCTACCTCTTGAGAAGAAGGTCAAGAAACCCAGATCTTTACCTGCAAAGAAATCCAAAGACGAGTTTGACACTTCTAAAGGTAATGCTTCTATTGCTACTGATGATAGGACAGAAGAAGACATTGTTAATATTGATAGAAGTATTAGAAGGCTGGTAAATAGGGGGTTAATTGAAGGTTTTGATGTGCATGGAATTTCAACTCTCTTTCCCGAGTTCCTGCTTTGACTGACAAAGGAAGTGATCCTAAAAATGTTGATGTATCATCCACCTTCAAGAAAGATGTTGCTGAAAGCAAACTTGGAAAGCTTGCTACTTATGCTCTAGAAGAAGTGGAAGCTGATGTTGAACAAGATGTTGAGAAGGACTCTCCTGTTAAGGAAGACGCTACTAGCTCAAAAGCTATAGAGAATCAAAATATTTAGAATGTGGTTAATGTTGATGAGCTGTCTGACAATGAGCTCATTTCTAATGTGGTGCCTGGAATTGCTAAAAGGCTCAAGACTAGAAAAAGAAAAAATGTGGATGTCACACCCCCTTCCAAGAGAATCAAGAAGAAGACTATGTATGGTCCCCCAAAGCCCTGGAGTAAAGTGGTTTCTCCCTCTTACAAAAGAAAAGCTAGACCTGATAGCTCCACAGATGATGGTGATGATGATGCTGTCCAGAATATCTCACCTGTGAAGAGATCATGAAGTAAGAAAAAAGCTTCATTAGTAGAAGAAGTTGACTCTGATTATGATGTCGAGGAAGATGTCTAGGACATCTCTCCTTTGAAGAAATCTGTAAGCAAGAAGCTTTCTGTTAGGGTGTCTGATGCTCCTCTTTACAACATTCCATTCCATTCTGTTGGAAATGCTGAAAAAAGGAAATATGTATTTCAAAGAAGAATTGCCCTTGAAAGAGAATTGGGAGTCAGTGCACTGGAGTGCAAAGAGATTATGGAGCTGATTTCTTCTACTGGATTGATGAAGACTGTCACCAGGTTTGCAAAATGTTATGAGACTCTTGTTAAGGAATTTATTATTAATATTCCTATTGACTGTGATGATCATAAAAGTAAGGAGTATATGAAAGTGTTTATTAGAGGTAGGTGTGTAGAATTTTCCCCTGCTGTCATCAATAGATTTTTCGATAGGTCTGAAGATGATTATTATGAGCTGGAAGTAACTGATAATCAAGTGTGCAAAGTCATCAATGCAAACCAAGTGAGTGAGTGGTCCATGAAGAATAAGCTTCATGTTATCAAGCTAAGTGTGAAATATGCTATATTGCATAAAATTGGAGCTGCTAACTGGGTTCTTACTGTTGCACCCTAAAATTTTTTCTCCAATTTTATTCAAGGCATGCTTATTAAGGTTCTCAATTGCTCAAGGTTGACCAACAATTTATTAGACAAATTCTCCTCCTAAGCAATGGCCTTTGAATTTTCACCAAGATATGTGAGCTCCAAAGGTCTCAAATGTTTTCCATGGTCCTAATATGTCTTCAAGTTTGTCCATGCCAAGTTTCATGCCCTAAAACTTCTCTTTTATCCTCAAGGTCAATGGGATGTAAGTTGAAAGCTAAAAATTTCCTAAGAGGTTTTGGGTCGTAGCAACTTCGACAGCAGTATGTAGTCTATTCTGATTCCCAACGAAGCGCTAGGATCGAAGAAATAATGTTTAGAAAGAAAGTGTGAGGAGGATTTTATGAAGTCTTCAATTGATGAAGAGCTAGTAAAGAGCTTCACTATGTTGAACCATTATTGAAGGGCTCATTTTTGAACTAGGGAAACGTGAGCTATTCGAAGCGTTACAAAAAAAAAACATTTTGAATGACATGGTGTTTGAATGGGCGCTTCAAAAAGAAGAATATTTTGAATTCAAAAGCTTTGATCTTATCCAAAGAAACACGCGGAAGTCTAATGGTTCGAAGGACATGCAACCTTCAAACATGGCGTGATCGAAGGACAGTTAGGGACGGATCTGCCAAATATAAGTCATCTTAGAGTTCTTGGATCAATGTGTTTCAGGCATGTACCTAAACAAATGAGGAAGAAGTTTGGGTGATTGAAGTAAAGTCTTGGTGCTCATAGGTTATCCTTTGATTGGTGCATACTAGTTGTATTCACCAATCGAAGATAAACTAGTGATCAGTAAAGATGGCCTTGTAGATGAAAGCAAAGGGTGGGATTAAAGTCAAAACTGTGTTTGAAGGAGATGAGCATAACGAAGCTTCAACACAGTTACAACTGTCAAAATTGCGTTCGAAGGAGATGAGCATAGCGAAGCTTCGACACAGTCACAACTGTACAGCTGAGTTCGAAGGAGATGAACATAATGATTCTTCGACAAGTCAAGATAAAGAGGTGATACTTCGATTGGTCAGGAGATCGAAAGGAACGAGAACTAACTTCGACTAGGCTGATTTGATATGAGAGTTTTTCAGATCAAGCAACCAATGCAGATGGTGACTTAACCCACGAAGCCATGATCATGAAGCCTTGAGCAATTTGAATTGGATCTTAGAGCCATAGAAAGGAGAAACGTTTGGGAGCTTGTCGAAAGAGCCAACATAACAAACCATTAGTGTGAAGTGGACCTACAAGGGTATGTAAGCTTTCGATTCCCATCAAGTTGGTGGCCCAAACAACTCATAGCAAGCTGTCAAAACCGTGTGGAGTATTTTTGGATCAAATCATGGCTTAAAATAGAAAGAATACATATATTTCCAAATCAAATATTTCCTTTGATAACATATGATATGGTACTATATTTGTTACCCTAATTTGGTCCCATATATATGTACAAGCAAATCAGACCTAGGGGACACGCTACAACTACCTGAAAAAAGCTCCCAAAAATTCCAAAAAAAATTCAAAGAAGAAGTGAAACTCATATCGCATGATTCAACTTACCTCGACCCATTCCAAAGGTTCCATCATCATCCTGAGGATCCCAGGAGTACGTACCAATCCTCCTTGATGCTTAAATCATCCTAAAACATGCAGATCTCATTGCTCCGGTAGGGTAAAATTCTCATGCTCTAATCTTTCAGTTTATGAAATTTAAATGAATTTGATGCATAGATCCACATTCATGTTGTTGTTTAGATTTGTTTTGATGTAGCACATGAAAGGTTTAAGGCAAGAATCAAGAAACACCATTGTTAGGGCAGCCTGCGACGTTTTGGTCGTATCTCCCTGTACAAGCACTTTCAGTCTAAACCAATGCCTTGGTTGGATTCGCAACATGCGATTGGGGGGGGGGGGGGGGGGGGGTAGGCACGATCTGTGGTCTCGAATCTTTCTATTTTGCAGGTTAGGTTGTTGGAATGGTCAGAGAAGAAAGTTGTCAAACACCGTGGATGGTGGTTTGACCCCACTAGAGCGTGCGCGTTTAACACCTCAGCATTTTATGATGTTTCAAATATATTGTTTTCTTGTTGTTTGTATTAATGAATGAATAGATGGCCTAGTGGTGAAGGATGCGTGTGTAAGCTTGGAGAGTCTAGGTTCGATCCCCAGGTTTTTGCGTTTTTTTCTCATTTTTTCCAGATCCAGTGTAGCATGTTTCAGCGTACCTACCACGCCCCTTCAACTCTCAGCCACCAGATTTATACAGATCTGATCCAACACACTCAAGAATGTCCTCCATGGTGCAACCCCAGGAGCCAGGCCTCACAGGATCAGGTGCAACATTGGGCTCCCTGGTCTGGGCCTTACAAAAATTTCAAAAGCGCACTCCTTTTTTCACTTTAGTACCAGACCCAATTTATTTTCTTTTCTTCACTATTTTATTTATTTAATTTTCTTATGTTTAAAATTCATTTTATTTAATTAAAATCAACAAAATCATAAAAAATATTAGACTTAGGATTTTCTAATTAGTTTTAATTTTGTAAATTAATTTAGTTAATTTTTTTGGTTTTATTTCATTAATTTAAAAATAATTAGAACTAGGTTCATTCAATTCAATTATTTTCTTAATAAAAAATGCCAAAAAATATTAGGTTTTTGTTTAGATTTAATCTTGGTTAATAATTTTATTTTTTATTTTTAATTTATTAAATTTAGCTTATTTTAATTTAATATTTTCCTAAATAGGCAAAAAACAACAAAAAATAATGTTCTTTTACTTAGAAACATTTTTAGGGTTTTAGACGTCTTTTCCAATTCGTGCGCATTTATTATTTCAGCATTATTATTTTTTATTATTAATGTATCTTCTTATGGGTTGTAATAGAATAACTAGGACATTTACTATTTTTCCCCAATTTTAGACTTGTAAATTCCCCCTCCCCGAAGCCATGTAATAGTTAGGTTTTAATTTCCGCACTTTAATTTCCCGCACTGATATTGAACTGTTATATGTATGACTAATAGGATTGCATGACAAGAATTAAAAACAAAATGCTAGAAAACTTAACACAAGAATAAAATAATTGAAAACAACACAATTGCACATGCGCACCTCTAGGGTATCCCACTTTGGTTGCCTTCAGAAAACAGTCACAACTCTCGAAACGTGAGAGATCTTAGTGGCTATCCTCCGGTTTAAAGATTATAAGTCCCTCGATGACCCTCTCGACGTTGCCTCGGTAAAAATGATCTTAAAACCCTAGGGTAGTTACTAAGGTTTCTTGCCCAGTGGCCTTTGTGACTGTATAAACGTCCCTTCGATTGACCCTTAAACATTCAACGAGTAAGGCTACCTACTCACTAATAGTAGGATAGCACTGTCTAAAGGAAAAGAGGAAAAGAACAATCCTTTCGAGTAAAGTAGATAGTTGTTAGATGCTTGGTTAAACAATTTTTTACACTTACACAAAACAACTTTCAAAAACATTTTCAAAACGCTTTATCAACACTCTTGAGGACTAATATAAGAGTTATCATAAAGCAAGCTGCTTTACTATTGGCATTTCAAAAATAATTTCAAAACACACAAAGCACAAGGTATTTAAAAATGAGTTAAGCATCTAAGAGCCCATAGAAAACTACGGATGAAAAGGGTAATAACACCTTCTCTTTCCATAATATACCCCCTTACTCAGAAATAATCTCGAAAGGTCTTTTTCTGTTCTTTTCACCCTTTCCCTTGTTGGATAAAAGAAAATTTGGTGATAGCTCTTGGTTACTGCAACATTTGAAAATACAAACGCAAAACCAGTATAACAGTCGGTTCTGCCACCGTATCACAGAACTGGCGACTCTACTGGGAAGAAGAATGAAAAGTGGGGTTACCTTAGAGTTTAGTTCATTTTAAATTGCTTTCCTTGTTTGCTTTGTCTGCTTTACTTATGAGGGTTTGTTTGGGTTGTTACTAAAGATCCTACATCCGGATTTGGGGCACCTTATTAGGTAAGTAGCAAAAAATCATGGAGGTTGTACGGTGTAGACCGATACGAACGAAGTGGTGGCTACATTAGAGGGATACTCTGGATTGTACTAACGTTCCTTGAGTAAGTTAGGGTTAACATTAGGCTTCCTCATAGTGTCACTAAGCTCTAAGTGACCTTTAGAACCTTTAATTGACTCATCCTAGCCATTAGGGAGTTGTGAGATAGCCGACTTTGGTTCCGACCAAGACTGGTTGATACTCGATGCTACACTCATTGAGAATAGACTTTCGGGATACTTTGGCCGCAATACTTCGGTGCTTAAGCTGAAACAATGCCTGACAGAAAGGTCAATGATATGAGACTCCTTAGAACCCGGTTACTATTAATAGGACAGGTTAAGCTAACTGAATATTTAAGAGGGTACTTACCTACAAACTCCATGCAAGCCTGAACCTAAGGCTATTTATGTGACTTGCTTGCTTTCATTATCTAACAACTTGAACTCCTTGCAGGGTTTTGTTTGTATTCATTATCTAACAATGAGAGTTCCTTGCAAGACTTATTTGTAGTCATTATCCAATAACATGGACTTCTTGCAAGACTCACTTGTCTTCATCACCTTACACTTTTTCTTGATGCATAACATACATATCATAACATCATGCCATAGCATTTCCTTAACCATTTCAAGGATCTCAAGGGTATGTGATGTAGGTTATGATAAACCAGATGTCTAGAAAGGGGCAAGGGGATTTATTTTCCTCTAGCCAATGCCGTTAAAAGATCAAAACACGATAACTTGAGTCAGAGGCTATGACCCACTCGACATGGTGAGCTTGATTCTCGTAGAAGGACATTCAACGATATGAAGTTCTTCCATCAAAGTTGCAGTCAAAATTCAACTTCTGACATTTTCTTGTGTTTACCCCGCGAGATCCTTGAAAACAGTGCATACACACACCATGCATCATATCATGATAGGTTTTCCCCATGCAGGTTTTCACATCCGCTTGCTGTTTATTTCAGTAAAAATGGCTCTCGAGCAGACTGTCCAAGATCTCCAAACTCAAGATGCTCAATTTAAGGAAATATTCCTGAATCTATCCAAGGGGAAAGAAGAATTGAAAGCACTCCTCATTGGGAACTTGACCAAGAAAAATACTGACAACAACAAGGATGACCAGTTGGAACAACTGCAAGCTTAGATGGAAACGATGAGAATCTAGATGTTGAGACAAATGGTCTTATCCAAAAGTTAGCTCGGGGACTAGAAGAGATAAGAGTCCTCATCAACAAGCTTCATAAAGATGGATGCAATCATATGGAGCAAACAACTAGAATTGGGAATCGAGTCTTTAATCAGCCTCAGTTGAAGCAAGAAGATTTGGTTGAGAAAACACCTTTCAAAATGGTTGCTACGCAAAGAGTCCAACAACGACTTCACCAACCACGACAAAGCAATCAGCATAAGCAAGACACGCCCAAAAGGCAATTCACCAAAATCAACATGTCCTTGGCTCAATTATTGCAACACATGTTGAATATGGAGTTGATTACGTTGAGGGATCCTCTTCGGAATCTCAATATCTCCGCTCCTAGCTATCATCCTGATGCAATATGTGCATACCATTCCAATAGTCCTAGACATGATACGAGAAGTTATTGGACATTGAAAAATAAGATTCAGGACTCAATCGACAAAGGAGTGTTGGAGTTCACACAAGATAGTCTGACTGAATTCTTCTGCCATCCCTCAAAGGCACACCACCTGAAGTGACAAGTTCAGACATAGAGGCTTTTTGTTCATTATAATTTTCTAATTGTAATTTTCTTTTGATTGTTAGAACACTTATTTATGTCAAACTTTGTTATTTCATTAATGCATTGCATATGTTTATCTTGAATTAATCCATTAGTTTTCACTATGCTGAAACTATGTTTTTACTTCCTTTTTGTGATATCCGACTCTTGATTAAAATCTTTAAGCCTTTAGAGGAATGATGACGAAAAAGATACCATAATCTCTACAGTATGCTTTTGAACAGACCTTGTTGACGGTGTACATGCGTTGTTTCAAATCCTAAATAGTGGAGTTATAAGGAAGATAATCCCTAGTCAACCCCTTTGAGCCTAAGAAGTAGGAGTTTCCTTTTTCACACAAATTGAAACCTTTAATCATAACCAGGGGCATGGTAATTTCTCATTTAATTCAAGGGTGCATTCCAATCCCAAGATTTCCCTTCGTACATGACGAGTAGTGTCAGAGGTATCCTCCCAAAACAAAAGATGGTGATAGTTCCACATAATCATTAAAATAGGCAGTCATTATCTCTCAAAAGAAAAGCCCGCTAAGTCAAAACCTATGAAGGAGATTTAAGAAAAAAAGGGGGCATCCCGCTGACTCTAATCACAAAAGAAACAGTTCAGGCAAAAAGTAGGGATAATAAAAAAAAGAGGTCACTACAAATCCTCAACAAAAAATATTATAAAAATGATGATTGCTTTCTCAAATAAACTTTCAGTATCTGAACCATCACTGGAATATCATGGAAAAAATTATAGACTCAATTGGGATTTAAACGCACAATTAACTGAGTATAGGACTGAAGAACATCACAAATAATGGGTTGAGTACAAATAAATTTTGAGCCTTTATCCTCTGTTTCTTAAACCGTGAATCAGGCCTCACTACAACCCTTAAAAGTCCTAGTTGAAGCATGTGTTAATTCAAAAGCATACTGTTACAAAAAGGTATCCTAACTCCTGTAAGGTTTGCTATAAATCCTGAGTTGAATTCATATTCTTACAAAATTCTATTTGTTTACTAAAAATTCATTTTCAAAACTTCAAGACAGACATAAGCTTTGCATTCTTTAGATGCCATTATTTGCATATGACTAATTATTCAACAACTGAGAAATTCACACAACGAATATTCAATGAACTGAATTTCTCTCAATGAACAAAATCACCTCAGATGGAAAGACATTTCCAATAACAATCATTTCATAATCAAGGGGCATGTCATGGTGTCCAACTGATATAGAGGTAGTCGATTCAAGATTCAAGGAATCTCTCAAAAGTGCCAAATAGCCAGGGGAATATCTCTATCTGAATCACTTAGGGCATTAAATATGCATTCCAGCAAAGGGTGACAAATGATCAAGCAAAAATCTTTCTGGAAGTGCTACAACACTTACTACTATAGAGAGTGACAATTCTCCGCACGCTGTGAACGCAGACATGGTCGGAAAATACTACGCATGAAAAAGACTCGTTAGGTTGACTGGCCTAGGCAAAAGTAAGGGCATCTTGACGAACCAAAGGAGTTAGAGTAAAAATTAAGGATATATAAATAAAACTGTACACCCAGCAAGTCGAAAACCTGAAAAGGCGGCTTGGGGAAAAAGGGTATCCCGGTGGACTGAAAATATGAAAGGACAGTCCAGGAAAAAGTTAGGGATTAAAACATACGACTATGTCCTATCATCTCTTCATTTGTCTATCAGTAGAAGGCTTATCACCATGATCAACATTTACTCAAGACTCCAGGAGTTGGGATAACATTCAAACCATCCACAAAATCCCCTCTTTCTATCGCCAGAGTAACCACCACTAGAGGATTATCTTCGCAGAGTTCATCATCAGTAAGGATACGTTCCCAAATAGGTATGAAGACACAGACATCCTCCTATAAAGTCATTTCTACATTTTCAGCATACAGCCTAAAGATATCAGGTGTTCTAATACCCCCTGCAGAGCAAGGATCTCCAATCATTTCCCCGACATCTTAAAGAACTCCCTAGCCTAGTTCACAAACTTTTTGGGTTTCCCAACACGGCTTCATAAAAAATCCCCAAGTGGTTTATGGAGTTTCCTTTCCCCAATAGAGTTTATTTCTCTAGCAACGGAAATCCATCTCCCAACAGTTCAACTTCAACAAAATTTGAAGACTTACAATCATGGATTTATTTACCCCAGCTCAACAAAACTACAATAGAACAACTAATACGTTCATACATTACATTCATTCCTCATTTTACAAGCGTCATAGCATATGCAACACAAATGCATATATCGTAGTCTCATTTATTTTGAGAACATCATTACTCGATGCATTTCATGCATCATTACATTGTATACAGCTAATTCTTTACCTTTTCAGGAAAGTTCACAAGCCAACAAATATCACCATCAATTTTCAACAGTTCCAGATTAATTCCTGAAACAAGACAAGGCAGTTATCTGTTAACAATTGATTGTAGATTAATTCCCGAAACAAGACGGGGCGACTATGTACAAGACCAGGTTAGAGATTAATTCCTGAAAACCAGACAGGGCAACTATCTCAACCACCAACAAAAAAAGTTCCAAATTAATTCCTGAAACCAGACACGGCTACTATCTGTGAACAACTGATTGTATATCAATTCCCGAAACAAGATGGGGCGACTATCTACAAGGCTATGTTAGAGATTAATTCCTGAAACCAGACAGGGTAACTATCTGTGAACAACTGATTGTAGATCAATTCCCGAAATAAGACGGGGCGACTATCTACAAGACTAGGTTAGAGATTAATTCCTGAAACTAGACAGGGCAACTATCTCAACGACCAACAAGAGCAGTTCCAGATTAATTCCTAAAACAAGATAGGGCAACTATTTGTGAACAACTGATTGTAGATATATTCCCGAAATAAGACACGGAGACTACCTATAGGACCAAGTTAGAGATTAATTCCTAAAACCAGACAGGGCAACTATCTCAACGACCAACAAAAGCAAGTTCCAGATTAATTCCTGAAACCAGACAGGGCAAATATCTGTTAACGACTGATTGTAGATCAATTCCCGAAACAAGACGGGGCGACTATCTACAAGACAAGGTTAGAGATTAATTCCTAAAACCAGACATGGCAATTATCTCAATAACCAACAAGAGCAGTTCCATATTAATTCCTGAAACAAGACAGGGCAATTATCTGTGACCAACTTATTGTAGATCAATTCCCGAAACAAGACGGGGCTATTATCTACAAGACCAAGTTAGAGATTAGTTCCTGAAACCAAGAAGGGCAACTATCTCAACGACCAACAAAAACAGTTCCAGATTAATTCCGGAAACCAGACAGGGAAACTATCTATGAACAACTGATTGTAAATCAATTCCCAAAACAAGATGGTGCAACTATCTACAAGACCAGGTTAGAGATTAATTCTTAAAACCAGATAGGGTAACTATCTCAATAACCAACAAGAGAAGTTCTAGATTAATTCCTGAAACAAGACAGGGAAACTATATGTGAACAACTGATTATAGATCAATTCCTGAAATAAGACCGAGCGACTATCTACAAGACCAGGTCAGAGATTAATTCCTGAAACAAGCCAGGGCAACTATCTTTGCGACCAACAAAAAACAAGTTCCGGATTAATACCTAAAACAAGACAGGGTAACTATCCGTGAATAACTGATTGTAGATTAAGACCTGAAACAAGACAGGATAACTATCTAGATGAGAAAATTTAAGATTAACTACTGAAACAAGACGGGGAAACTATCTCTCTTTCTCTAAGGTCAGAGATTAATTCCGAAAACCAGACAAGGCAACTGTCTCAACGACCAACAAAATCAAGTTCCAAATTTATTCCTGAAACCAGACAGGGAAACTATATGTGAATAATTTATTGTAGATCAATTCCTGAAACAAGACGAGGCGACTATCTACAAGACCAGGTTAGAGATTAATTCCTGAAACCAGACAGGGCAACTATCTCAACAACCAATAAGAGCAGTTCCAGATTAATTCCTGAAACAAGACAGGGCAACAATCTGTGAACAATTGATTGTAGATCAATTCCTGAAACAAGACAGGGCGACTATCTACAAGACCAGGTTAGAGATTAATTCCTGAAACCAGATAGGGAAACTATCTCAACAACCGACAAAAGAAAGTTCCATATTAATTCTTGAAACTAGATAGGGAAACTATCTGTGAACGACTGATTATAGATCAGTTCCCGAAACAAGACGGGGCGAATATCTACAAGACCAAGTTAGAGATTAATTCCTGAAACCAAACAGGGAAACTATCTCAACGACCAACAAAAAACAGTTCCATATTAATTCCTGAAACCAGACAGGGAAACTATCTGTGAACAACTGATTATAGATCAATTCCCGAAACAAGATGCGGCGACTATCTATAGGACCAGGTTAGAGATTAATTCCTGAAACCAGACAGGGCAACTATCTCAACGACCAACAAAAACAGTTCCAGATTAATTCCTGAAACCAGACATGGCAACTATCTAAACGACCAACAAAAATAGTTCCAAATTAATTCTGAAACCAGACAGGGCAACTATCTATGAACAATTGACTGTGGATCAATTCCCAAAAAAAGACGGGGAGACTATCTACAAGACCAGGTTAGAGATTAATTCTTGAAACCAGACAGGGCAACTATCTCAACGACCAACAAAAGCAAGTTCCAAATTAATTCCTGAAACCAGACAGGGAAACTATTTGTGAACAATTGATTGTAGATCAATTCCTGAAACAAGACGGGGCGACTATCTACAAGACCATGTTAAATAGCTTTTGTTGAAACTAGACAGGGCAACTATCTCAACGACCAACAAAAGTAAGTTCCAGATTAATTCCCGAAACCAGACAACGCAACTATCTGTGAACAACTGACTGTGGATCAATTCCCGAAACAAGACGGGGTAACTATCTACACGGGTTCATCCTGAAGCAATCTTACACGGTTTCCTTCTCTTATATCTCCAAATGAAGCTTTACATGGGCTCAACCTAAAGCAACCCTACACAGGCTCCTTCTATAATATTTCCATATGACAATATACCTCAAGTTCAAGTAGAAGCCTGGACCCGACCAGACAACATATTGACTTTTGAAGCCTGGACCCGACCAGATAACAATTAATTTCATATTCCCCAACAAATTACTGTGAAGCCTGGAATATGACCAGATAACATTCGATGTTATTATCTTCAGCAACTTACTATGAAACCTGGATTTCGACTGGATAAACAACTAACTTTCATCTCTCCAATCCATAGATAACTCCTCAGTAGAGCCATGGACAACTAAATCTCCTAGACTCTATTCCCCATAGATTTTTCCTCAAGTAAAAGAATAGAAATCAACATTCCCCAGCGGAGTCCTCCTCAGACAACAATTACAGGAATCCCCATAAAGAGACCTCTTATGAAGTCAGCATCTACTTTGGATGGCATCTTTAAGCCCATCTTTTACAACTCTCATTAATCTTCTCCAAATGGAATTTGTAAGCCCATTCCTAATATCATCAACCAACGACGTTACTTCATGTGAGTGCAAATTTCTGGGGACTAGTGTTCAATCATCTTCCACCTTCAGATCACGAAAGGTAGGCAAGCCAATATAAATCTTAAGGTTTAAGAAGATTGAACAGGGGAAGCTGTTGCACCCCAAACTTTTCCCTCCTATTTTATTCAAGGAATGCTCATTAAGGTTCTCAATTGCTCAAGGTTGACCAAGAATTGATCATACAAATTCTCCTCCTAAGCAATGGCCTTTGAATTTTCACCAAGATATATGAGCTCCAAAGGTCTCAAATGTTTTCCACGGTCCTAATATGTCTTCCAGTTTGTCCATGCCAGGTTTCATGCCCTACAACTTCTCTTTTATCCTCAAAATCAATGGGATGTAAGTTGAAATCTTAAAATTGCCTAAGAGGTTTTGGGTCATAGCAGCTTCGACAGCAGTATGCAGTCTATTCTGATGCCCAATGAAGCACTAGGATCGAAGAAAGAATGGTTTGAAAGAAAGTGTGAGGAGGCTTTTATAAAGTCTTCGATTGATGAAGAGCTAGTAAAGAGCTTCACTATGTTGAACCATTATCGAAGGGCTCGTTTTTGAACTAGGGAAATGTGAGCCATTTGAAGCATTACAAGGAAAGACATTTCGACTGACGTGGTGTTTGAATGGGAGCTTAGAAAATAAGAATATTTTGAATTAAAAAGCTTCGATCTTATCCAAAGAAACACGTGGAAGTATAATGGTTCAAAGGACATGTAACCTTCAAACATGGCGTGATCGAAGGACAGTTAGGGACAAATCAGCCAAATATAAGTCATCTTAGAGTTCTTGGATCAATGTGTTTTAGGCATGTACCTGAACAAATGAGGAAGAATTTTGGGTGATTAAAGTAAAGTCTTGATGCTCATAGGTTATCCTTCGATTGGTGCATACTAGTTGTATTCACCAGTCGAAGATAAACTAGTGATCAGTAAAGATGGCCTTGTAGACGAAAGCAAAAGGTGGGATTGAATATAAAACTATGTTCGAAAGAGATGAGCAGAACGAAGCTTTAACACAGTCACAACTGTCAAAATTATGTTCGAAGGAGATGAGCATAACGAAGCTTCGACACAGTCACAACTGTACAACTGAGTTCGAAGGAGATGAACAAAAAGATGCTTCAACAAGTCAAGATAAATAGGTGATACTTCGATTGGTTATGAGATCGAAAGGAACGAGAACTAAGTTCGACTAGGCTGATTTGATATGAGAGTTTTTCAGATCAAGCAACCAATGTAGATGGTGACTTAATCGAAGAAGCCATGATCATGAAGCCTTGAGTAATTCGAATTGGAGCTCATAGGCATCGAAAGGAGCTTGTCGACAGAGCCAACATAATAAACAATTGGTGTGAAGTGGACCTACAAGGGTATGTAAGCTTTCGATTCCCATCAAGTTGGAGGCCCAAACAACTCATAGCAAGTTTTCAAAATCGTGTGGAGTATTTTTGGATCAAATCTTGGCTTAAAATAGAAAGAATACATATATTTCCAAATAAAATATTTCCCTTGATTACATATGATATGGTACCATATTTGTTACCCTAATTTGGTCCCATATATATGTACAAGCAAATCAGACGTAGGGAACACGTTACAAATTCCTAAAAAAAGCTCCCCAAAATTTCAAAAAAAATTCAAAGAAGAAGTGAAACTCATATCACACGATTCAGCTTCCTTCAATCCATTCCAAAGGTTCCATCATCATCCTGAGGATCCCAGGAGTGCATACCATCCCTCCTTGACGCTTAAAGCATTCTAAAACAAGCAGATCTCATGCTCCGGTAGGGTAAAATTCTCATGCTATAATCTTTCAGTTCACGCAATTTAAATGGATTTGATGCATAGATCCATATTCATGTTGTTGTTTAGATTTATTTTGAAGTAGCACATGCAAGGTTTAAGGAAGGAATCAAGAAACACCATTGTTAGGGAAACCTGTGACATTTTGGTCGTATCTCCCTATACAAGCACTTTCAGTCCAAACCAATGCCATGGTTTGATTTGCAGCATGCGATTTGGGGGGGGGGGGGGGTAGGCACGATCTGTTGTCTCGAATATTTATATTTTGCAGGTTAGGTTTTTGGAGTGGACGAAGAAGAAGGTGGTCAACCACCGTGGATGGTGGTTTGACCCTACTAAAGCGTGCACGTTTAACACCTCAACATTTTATGATGTTTCAAATATATTGTGTTCTTGTTGTTTGTATTAATGAATAAACAGATGGCCCAGTGGTGAAGGATGTCTGTGTAAGCTTGGAGAGTTTGGGTTTGATCCCCAGGTTTTTGCGTTTTTTTTTCTCATTTTTTTCTTGATCCAGCGTAACATGTTTCAGTGTGCCTACCATTCCCCTTCAACTCTCAGCCACCAGATTTGTACAGAACTAATCCAACACGCCCAAGAATATCCTCCATGGTGCAACCCCATGAGCTAGGCCTCACAGGATCAGGCACAACATTGGGCTCCCTGGTCTGGGCCTTACAAAAATTTCAAAAATGCACCCCTTTTTTCACTTTAGTACCAAGCCCAATTTATTTTATTTTCTTCACTATTTTATTTATTTAATTGTCTTATGTTTAAAATTCATTTTATTTAATTAAAATCTACAAAATCATAAAAAAATATTAGACTTAGGTTCATTCAATTCAATTACTTTCTTAATAAAAATGCCAAAAAATATTAGGTTTTTGTTTAGATTTAATCTTGGTTAATAATTTTCATTTTTATTTTTAATTCATTAAATTTAGCTTATTTTAATTTAATATTTTCCTAAATAGGAAAAAAACAACAAAAAATAATATTCTTTTACTTTGAAACATTTTTAGAGTTTTAGACGTCTTTTCCAATTTGCGCGCGTTTATTACTTTAGCATTGTTATTTTTTATCATTAATGTATCTGCTTATGGGTTATAATAGAATAACTAGGACATTTACTATTTTCCCCGAATTTTAGACTTGTAAATTCCCCCTCACCGAATCCATGTAATAGTTAGGTGTTACACCCTAAAATTTTCCCTCTCATTCTACTAAACACATGCCCATTGAGGTCCTCAACTTGCCCAAGGATGCCCAAGAATTGATCAGACAAATTCTCTCCTAAAGCAATGAACCCCTAATAGGGTTTCCATTTTCATCAAGATGGGTGATCTCCAAAGGTCTCAAATCTTTTCCATAGTCCTAGTATATCCTCAAGACCGTCCATGTCAAGTTTCATGCCTTGCACAAGAAGTTTGCTCAGTCAACTACTCAAATGTCTGGAAATCAACTGTACTAGGTCAAAATACAACTGTGACCCACATACAGTCAAACTTTAAGATTTTTGGTCAACAAAATCATTTTTAATTAATATACATCATTTGATCAAGGGTTGATCATGATTCCTCAAGGAATGCTCCTAATTAATCAAAACTCAAAATTTTCTAAATTAGGGTTTCTACAGGAAAAGTCAACCAAACTTTGACCAGGCATAAGTTTCTCATACTCTATAATAAATTTCTCATCCAAGGCTCATTTTGAAGAGAATACAATTTCCCACTATTCATCTTCAGCCCTAAAGTTCAATAAATTCACTAATGAAAATATATAAAATCAGACATTATAGGTCCTTTTCAAAAGTCAACAAAAATACGTTTTGGGTCAAAGCTTCTTACATGAACATGGAAGATCCAATGGAGATGAAACCAAAAGGGTTGTTTAGAGGACATCCTAAGCTTTCTAAAGAGTCCAAGAACACCCTCTTAGGGTCAAAATTAAGAGAGATATGCATTGCCAAAGTTGGCCATTTTTGGAAATTTGCACAAAGTCAACAATGCTCAAAATTGCATTTTTTTCCACATGGGCCCATATTTTTCAAGATTGAATCTTATCCCTAGCATGGTCCACGACCCATGGGACCCTCCTTGCCTCATTTATTTATTTATCTAATTTATTTTGATTTTATTTATTTAAAATTCAAATTAGATCAAATTAAATCAAAAATAAATCAAAAAATGGGATAAGATTTGTTTTGGCATTGATTGAATATCTCATGAGCTGTTAAAATAGCCAAACAAATCGTGCAAGTTTGAGAATGGGAAGAAATCTCCATGTTTGGAAAGATTGGAAGAAAACTTAAAGACCATAACATCTTTTGATTCTTTCCAAATTCTATTACCCTAGATTGATTCACTACTTATACTAGGACACTCAAGACCTAGAGGACAAGGGAACAGATGCGCAGCTAGCCTCAAAACAGAGAGAAAAATTACAAATTTTCCAACAAAAAGTACAGATTGGTTTCACTTTTGGAGGCCGATTCAAGTTGTTCTAAGGATCAAACAATAATCCTTGGACATCTAGGAAGCTATCACGATTATTCCCAAAGCTTGCAATGTCCAGAACCGCGCCCTTGCACTCACGGTTTGTTCTTATCTTTTCTAATCTCGATTTTACTCATTCATCCTTTATAAATATGATTTGACCGTATATTTATGTTCATGATCATCATGTGAATGTTTCTAGATATTTCAATTTAAGCTTAATTGCAGGTATAATCATTTGTCATTATTAGGGTTCCGAAGCTTCAAATTGGGGAACCCTACCTAGAGGAAAAATTGGACAAAATTAGGGGTACTATCATGCTCAGGAGATCGTTTATAGTCAATCCATGTCTTTGGTTTGAATTTATGTTGCTTGTATCGTGTTTTAGAATGTTGCAGGTTTGTAGCTACGATCAAAATCTGTCATTATAGCCTATAGTGACGGGAATAACTGTAGGTAAATGTCCATCACCTAAAACAATGGATCAATGAAGAAGGTGATGGTGTGGGGTTCATTGATTGGCCCATTCAAATCTCCGGGGACCCACAGCGCGAGCATTTTGAAACGTGTCCATTGATCTGTTTTCATATTATAATATTTTGTTTTGCTTATATGTATGAATGATCCGGATGACGCAGTGGTAGAGGCAATGGGTGTTAAGGCTTGGCGTGTGTGTAAGGGCAGGGGTTTGAACCCTGCCTCTTACATATCATTTTTCCAATTTATTCTTGCAGATCTGGTGCTCCAAGGTTAAGCGCGCATGTTATGTACCATCAAATGTTCATCGTTGGATCTACACAACCATAGATCTAACGTTCCAGGTCTAAATGCCCCTGGTGAATCTCCAGGGAGCACTGGATCAGACGCAGTCATTGGGCAAGCAATCTTGGGCCTAACACAAATTTAATTCCACACCCCCAAATTGCTTCTCATATCAGGCCCATTTCAATTTTTGTTTTAATTTCTTTATTACTTTTTTATTGTTTTAATTGTTTATTCAAATTGTCTTAAAAAACCATTTTTTAATTAAATCATAAAATCAAGAAATCACAAAAATGTTAGAATTAGTTTTTTTATTAAAATTAATTTTGTTTAAAAATAAATTAATTTAATTAGGGTAACTTGATTTGTTTTCCTTAATTAAAATTAATTATAAATTAGTACTAATTTGCAAAATTCAACTTTACTTTATTTTTTTAAATAAAAATACAAAAAATATTTTCTTTAATTAAGTAGATTCTGTAGGATATTTAATCTATTCCCGTGTCATTCCTCGCACGTGTTTACCTATTTATTTTTCCAATTATTGTATTTGTTTCGAGTTTGTAATAGCTTTTTAACTTATGTTTATTACTATTTTCATTTATTGTTTTCCCCAAGTTTGGTTATGTAACCCCCTCCCCAAGGCCTTGTAATAGCTATGTTTAAACTTCTCGCACTTTTACTTGTCGTCATTATAATTTGTTTAGATGTATAGATAATAATATTGAATGCAAAAGATAAATCAAATGTTTAAAACAGTAGAACACCCTAACTGTGCAAAGATAAATAAACTGAAATCAAACACTTGCACATGGTCACCCCTAGGGTATCTCCCACTTCAGTTGCCTCGGAAATATGGTCACTATTCTCGAACGTGAGAATTCTTAGTGACTGTCTTCTAATTCAGAGATCACAAGTCCCTTTCGAAGGTTGCCTTGGTAAAACAAAATGCGATCTTAGAACTTTAGGACATTTACTAAGATATCTTACCTTGTTGCCTTAAGTGACTGTAATCGTCCCTTTCGATTGTCCCTCAAACTCCAACTATGGAGCTACCTACTCCTTAATAGTAGGATAGCACTATCTAAAGGAAATAAGAAAATGAACAGTCTTTTTCGAGTAGGTAGAAACTCTTAAGTACTTGCTCAAAATGACAACTTTTTACACCCTAAACTTTCACACTCTTTTCAACTAAAGTTTTCAAAAACACTATATCAGACTCTTGAAGACTGATACAAGAGTTACCACAAAGTGAATCGCCGCACTAAGGCAGTTTCAAAACTTTTTAAAAGCACACAAACACACAAAAGCAATTTAAAAATGAGCAAGTACCTAAGAGCCCATGGAAAACCATGGATAGAAATGGTGCTAACACCTTCCCTTTCTATAATCTACCCCTCATACTCAGAAACATCTCGAAAAAGTTTTTTTTTGTTCTTTTTCCCTTTTACTTTATTGGATAAAATAAAAGATGATGGCGACTCTTGCTTACCGTGACATTTGCGAACAAAAAATGCAAAACCAATAGTAACAAAAAACAGTCGGTTCTGCCACCGTATTACATTAGGTTTTAATTTCTGCACTTTAATTTCCCGCACTGATATTGAAATGTTAGATGTATGCCTAATCGGATTGCATGATAAGAATTAAAAACAAAACACTAGGAAACTTAACACAAGACTAAAATAACTGAAAACAACACAATTGCACATGCGCACCTATAGGGTATCCCACTTTGGTTGCCTTCAAAAAACAGTCACAACTCTCGAAATGTGAGAGATCTTAATGGATATCCTCTGGTTTAAAGATCATAAGTCCCTCGATGACCCTCTCGATCTTGCCTCGTTAAAAATGATCTTAAAACCCTAGGGTAGTTACTAAGGTTTCTTTCCCAATTGCCTTTGTGACTGTATAAACGTCCCTTCGATTGACCCTCAAACATTCAACGACTAAGGCTACCTACTCACTAATAGTAGGATAGAACTGTCTAAAGGAAAAGAGGAAAAGAACAATCCTTTCGAGTAAAGTAGATAGTTGATAGATGCTTGCTCAAACAGATTTTTACACTTACACAAAACAACTTTCAAAAACATTTTCAAAACGCTTTATCAACACTCTTGAGGACTGATACAAGAGTTATTATAAAGCAAGCTGCCTTACTATTGGCATTTCAAAAATACTTTCAAAACACACAAAGCACAAGGTATTTCAAAATGAGCTAAGCATCTAAGAGCCAGTAGAAAACTACAGATGGAAAGGGTGTTAACACCTTCCCTTTCCTTAATCTACCCCTTACTCAAAATAATCTCGAAAGGTCTTTTTTTGTTCTTTTCACCCTTTCCTTTGTTGGATAAAAGAATAGTCAGTGGCGACTTTTACTTACCGCAACATTTGCTAATACAAACACAAAACCAGTATAATAGTTGGTTCTGCCACCGTATCATACCTACCAATCATACTTCAACCATTACAATTGGCTTAGGAAAGTTTATCTATGCTGCTGGAAATAAGAAACGGTTTGATTATGGTGCTTACATTTTTTATCAGACTATTAAGCATGCAGAAACATGTGCTATCAAAACTCCTATTTCCTTTCCATCTCTTATTTGTGGAATTATTCTTAATCAACATCCTAGAATTCTGAATCGTAATCGTCCCTTTCGATTGTCCCTCAAACTCCAACGATGGAGCTACCTACTTCTTAATAGTAGGATAGAACTATCTAAAGGAAATAAGAAAATGAACAGTCTTTTTCGAGTAGGTAGAAACACTTAAGTACTTGCTCAAAATGAAAACTTTTTACACCCTACACTTTCACACTCTTTTCAACTAAAGTTTTCAAAAACACTTTATCACACTCCTGAGAACTGATACAAGAGTTACCATAAAGTGAATCGCTGCACTAAGGCAGTTTCAAAACTTTTTAAAACCACACAAACACACAAAATCAATTTAAAAATGAGAAAATACCTAAGAGCCTATGGAAAACCATGGATAGAAAGGGTGCTAACACCTTCCCTTTCTATAATCTACCCCCCGTACTCAGAAACATCTCGAAAAGGTTTTTTATGTTCTTTTTCCCTTTTCCTTGGTTGGATAAAATAAAATACGACGGTGACTCTTGCTTACCGCGACATTTGCAAACAAAAAACGCAAAACCAATAGTAACAAAAAACAGTCGGTTCTGCCACCGTATTACAGAACTGGCGACTCTGTTGGGGAGAGTATGATTTATAAAGTGGAGTTTACCTTAGGATCTAGGTCATTTCAATTGCTTCTTTGGCTTGTCTTGTTTAATTTACTTTTAAGGGTATCTGTTTGGGTTGTTTGGATCCTAAACCCGGATCGTGGAATTACTTTTAGGTAAGTAGCAATAAACTGTGAGGGAGCTGTGCGGGGTATACCGACATGGTTGAAACAGTAGCTACGTTGATGCCACACTTGGGTGTGTACCGGTATCCCTTGAGTAATCAAGGAGAATATGGGGCCGCTGCGTGGTATCATAAAGCGTCAACTGACCTTAGCACCTTAATTGACCAACTTGGCTTTTTAGGACATAGTGAGATAGTCGTCTTTGGTGTAAACCCAAATTCAGTTGATACTCCATGCTACACTCATTAAGGTTTGACTCTTGAGTTTTGTTTGGTGGCAAGTCAATTGTATAACGGAACAAAATTTGGGGGAAAGATCGTTGGTATTGAGATCCCTTAGAAGCCGGTTACTATTATAGGACAGGTTGAACCAATCCAACTTCAAGTGGGTACTACCTTAAAACCCGTGAAAGCCTAAACCTAAGGTTGTTTGTGTAACTTTTTTGCTTTCAACTTGAATTACCCGCAGGGTTTTATCATCTGACAACATGATTTCCTTGCAGGATTTGTTTACAGTCATTATCCAATAACTTGGATTTCTTGCAAGGGTCACTTGTTTTCATCACCTTACTTTTTTGCTTAACGCATAGCGCACACATCATAACATCATACCACAACATTTACTTAACCATTTCAACGATCTCAAGGGTTTGTGATGCATGTTATTATAAATCAGACGTCTAGCAAGGAGCGAGGGGGTTTATTTTCTTCTAACCAATGTCGTCAGAAGATCAAAACTCAACAACTTGAGTTAGGGGCTATGACCCACTCGATATGGTGAGCTTGACTCTCGTAGAAGGACACTCAATGATACGAAGTTCTTCAATCAAATCTACAAACTTTAACTGCTGACATCCTCTTGTTTACCCTACGGATCCTTGAAAACATTTCATACATATATCATACATATCATTGCATAAGCAGGTTTCAAAGCAGGTCTCTCATGTTCTCGCTGTTTATTTCAGCAATGGCTCTTAAATAAGACCACAGAGATCCCCAAACTTAAGAGGTTCAGTTCAGGGAAAAGTTCCTAAACCTATCCAAGGGGCAAGAAGAGTTGAAAACACTCCTCGCTGGGAACTTGGTCAAGAAAAGTCCTGAAGACAATAAGGACGAATAGTTGGAACAACTGCAAGCTGAGGTAGAGGCAATAAGAACCCAGATGCTGGGGCAGATGGCTCTTATCCAAGGCCTAGCCCGGGGACAAGAAGAGTTGAGATCCATCATCAAACAACTTCATCAAGACGGATACAACCGTATGAAGCAAACAATCGAGGCTGAGGATCTGCTCGATAGTAAGCCCCTGATGATACAAGGAGTTAGTTTGGTGAAGAGTGGACCTTTCCAAATTGCTGATACGTCGCAAGCCCAACAACAATCTCACCAACCACAACGGGGTAATCAGCAAAAGCAAGACAAGCCCAAGAGACAATTCACCAGAATTAATATGTCACTAGCCTAAGCGTTACGACACATGTTGAAGGAATAATTGATTACGTTAAGGGCTCCTTTGTGAAATACCAATACTTTTGCTCCTAGTTACCACCCCGACGAAAGGTGTGCATACCATTATGATAGTCTTGGATATGATACGAATGGCTGTTGGGCATTGAAAATAAGATTCAGGACCAGATCAATTAAGAAGTGTTGGAGTTCACACAAGGTGATCAGACTAAAGTCTTTTACCATCCCTACAAGGCACACCATCTAAAGTGACAAGATCAGACAAGGAGGCTTTTGTTCATTAGAATTTTTAATTTGTAATTTTCTTTCGATTGTTTGAACATTTATTCATATCAAACCTTTTTATTTCATCATTACATTGCATATGTTTTCCTTGAATCAATTCATTCATATTCACTATTTCAAAACTATTCTCTTACTTCCTTTTGTGATATTCAACTCTTGATTAAAAGCTCTAAGCCTTTAGAGGGAGGATGACGAAAATGATACCACAATCTCGACAGTATGCTTTTGAACAGACCCCGCTAACGATGTACAGGTGTTGTTTCAAATCCCAAACAATGGAGTTATAACGAAGATAATCCCTAGTCAACCCCTTTGAGCCTAAGAAGTAGGAGTTTTCTTTTCACTTAAATTAAAACCCTTAATCATAACCTGGGGCAGGTTAGTTTTCTCAGTCAATTCAGACGTTTATTCACTCGCAATCTTCTGCTTCGTACACAATGAATGGCATCGAAGACGTCCTTCTAAATTAAAAGACAGTGATGGTTCCGCATAATCGTCAAGACATGCAGTCATTATGTCTTAAAATAAAAGCCCGCTAAGTCAAAACCTATGAAGGAGACTTAAGAAAAAAATTGGGGCATCCCGCTGACTGTAATCACAAAAAGAAATAGTTCAGGCAAAAGACAGGGATAGTAAAATCAAAAATAAAGAGGTCCTACAAATCCTCGACAAAAAAGATGACTGCCTATTCAAAATAAACTATCAGTATCTGAACCATCACCGGAACATCAAGGACAAGATGCCAGACTCAATCGGGTTTTAAACGCACAATTAACTGAGCATAGGACTGAAGAACATCATGAAGAATGGGTGGGTACAAATGAATTTTGAGACTTTATCCTTTGTTTCTTAAACTGTGAACCAGGCCACGTTATAACCCTTAAAAGTCCTAGCTGAAGCATGTGTTAGTTCGAAAACATATTGTCACAAAAGGTATCCTGACTCCTGTAAGGTTTACTATAAATCATGATTTTATATCACATTATTGAAAATTTTCTTTTACTACAAGAAACACAATTTTCAAAAAAACAATTCAAGACAAACATAAGCTTTGCATTCTTAAAATACCATTGTTTGCATATGACTATTTGTTCAACAGCAGAGAAATTTGCATGACGAATATCTAGTGAACAAGAACCATCTCAATAAAAAGGATCACCTCAAGTGGAAAAGCACTTCCAACCCAGGGGCACGGCATGATCATTGTCCTCCACCTGGGGCAGTCAAGTCAAGATTCAAGGAATCACTCAGAGATACCAAATAGCCAGGGACAGATCCCCATCTGAACCACTTGGAGAATTTGACATGAATTCCAACAATGAATCATGTACGATCAAATAAACACCTTCTAGCAGTGTGAAAACACTTACTACTAAGGACAATGACAATTCTTCGCACCTGGTGAACGTGGACATAGTCAGAAAAGACTACGCATGAAAAGACCCGCTAGGTTGATTGGCCTAGACAAAAATAAGGGCATCCCGGCGAACCAAAAGGGTTCGGGCAAAAGTTAGGGATATACATATAAAAAAATTATCCACCCGGCAAGTCGAAAACCTGAAAAGGCGGCTTGGGCAAAGAAGGGTATCCCGGTGGACTAAAAATCTGAAAAGACAGTCCAGACAAAAGTTAGGGATTAAAGCGTACAACTACGTCTTATCACCTCGTCACTTTTCTAATCAGCAGAAAGTTTATTACCCTGATCTGCATTCACCAAGGACTCCTAGAGTTGGGATAACAGTCAAACCATCTACAAAATCCTCGGTTGATATTTTCTACAACAGGTATCGAGACAGGGGAATTCTACTACAAGGTCACAGCCATATTCTCGGTTTACAACCTATTTATGTCAGGTGTTCTCATACCCTCGACATAGCAAAATCTCAAAGTTACTGCTCCAATGAAAATTCCCCAATTAAGTCGCCAAGCTTCTCGGGATTCCCCAGCGGAAGTAGAAGAACCAATTTTTCTACAACAGTCAGGAATTCAATTTCCAGTACTCTACAGCAGTGGTCAGGGATTTATTTTCCCAGACTCGGATATGTCACAATAGCATTTCATGTTCATACATCATGACGTGTGCATACATATTGCATACAACATAATCTCATTTATTTTGAGAACATCATCATGCAATGCATTTCATGCATCACATATACTTAATCAGGTACCTTTTCAGGAAATATGGTTATCATCAACAATTCCAACAGTTCAAGATTAAATCTATGAAGCCATACATGTCATATCTGCAGACAACTAATGGAAAATCGGTTCCTGAAACTAAACGGGTCAACTAATCTACGTGATCAAATGAGGCAACCCTACTACCCAGGCTTTATCCGAAGTAACCCTACTACCCAAGTTCCTTCTTGCAACCCTACCATACAGGCTTTTATTTCAAAGTAACCCTACTACCTAAGTTCCTCCTCACAGTCCTACCACCCAGGCTTTCATTTTGAAGTAACCCTACTACCCAGGTTCCTTATCATATCCCTACTATCCAGGCTTTTATTTCTAAGTAACCCTACTACCCAGGTTCTTTCTCAAAGCCCTACTATCCAGGATTTTTTCTCGAAGTAACCCTACTACCCAAGTTCCTTCTCATAGCCCTATTATCCAGGCTTTCATTTCGAAGTAACCCTACTACCCAGGTTCCTTCTCATAGCCCTACTACCCAGGTTTTATTTCGAAGTAACCCTACTACACAGGTTCCTTATCATAGCCCTACTACCCAGGCTTTTATTTCAAAGTAACCCTACTACCCAGGTTCCTTCCCATAGCCCTACTACCCAGGCTTTTAATCCGAAGCAACCTTACCACCCATGCTTTATTTCGAAGCAGCCCTACTACCCCGACTTTATTTCGAAGTAACCATACTCCCCAGGTTCCTTCTCATAGCCCTACTATCTAGGCTCCTTTTCATGAATTACCTAACACAGTTTTACATAGACTCGTCTTGAGAAAGCCCTATACAGGCTCCTTTTCTTTTATCTCCGGACAACAGTTTACAACACTGTAAAACCTGGACCCAACCAGATACGGTCAATTTCACATTTCCCCAGTAAGTCACTGTGAAGCCTGGAATACGACCAGATAGTAGTCAGCCTTATCATCCTTAACCAGTCACTGTGAAGACTGGACTCGACCAGATAATAACCCATTTTTGTCTAATCAATCAAGAGTTAATTCCTCATTAGAGTAATGGACAACCGAAGCTCCTAGACTCTATTTCCAAGGACATAAACCAACATTCCCCAACGAAGTTCTCCTCAACGGCAGGTACAAGAATTCTCGCAAAGGAATCTCTTATGCGACCAATATCTTTTCTGGATGGCATCTTTAAGCCCATCTCCGATGATATTCCGTCATATTCTCCAAATGTAATCTCTAAGCCCATACTCGACGTCATCAACCATCAGTATTACTTCATGCGAGTGCAAATTTCTGGGCACTCTAGTGTTCAATCATCTTCCACCCTTAGATCACGAAAGGAAGACAAGCCAATCTAAACCCTCAGGTTTAAGAAGATTGAACAGGGGAAGCTGTTGCACCCCAAAATTTTCCCTCTCATTCTAATCAACACATTCCTATTGAGGTCCTTAACTTGCCCATGGATGCCCAAGAATTGATCAGACAAATTCTCTCCTAAAGCAATGAACCCCTAATTAGGGTTTCCATTTTCATCAAGATGGGTGAGCTCCAAAGGTCTCAAATATTTTCCATAGTCCTACTTTGTCCTCAAGACCATCCATGTCAAGTTTCATGCCTTGCACAAGAAGTTTGCTCAGTTAACTGCTCAAATGCCTGAAAATCAACTATACTAGCTCAAAAGTCAACTATGACCCACATACAGTCAAACTTCAAGATTTTTGGTCAACATCAAAATTTCGAAGTAATATCCATCATTTTATCAATGGTTGATCATGATTCCTCAAGGAATGCTCCTAAATCATCAAAACTCAAATGTTGTTAAATTAGGGGTTCTACAAGAAAAGTCAACCAAACTTTGATCAGGCATAACTTTCTCATACTTTATTAGAAATTTCTCATCCAAGGATCATTTTGAAGAGAATCCAATTCCCTACAATTCATCTTTAACCCTCAAGTTCAATAAATGCACTCATGAAAAGATATAAAATCAGACATTATAGGTTCTTTTCAAAAGTCAACAAAAATACCTTTTAGATCAAAGCTTCTTACATGAACATGTAAGACCCTATGGAGATGAAACTAAAAGGTTTATTTAGAAGACATCCTAAGCTTTCTAAAAAGTCCAAGAACACCCTCTTAGGGTCAAAATTGAGAGAGATATGCGTTGCCAAAGTTGGCCATTTTTGGAAATTTGCACAAAGTCAACAATGCTCAAAATTGCATTTTTTTCCACATGGGCCCATCTTTTTCAAGATTGAATCTTATCCATAGTATGGTCCACGGCCCATGGGACCCTCCTTGCCTCATTTATTTATTTATCTAATTTATTTTGATTTTATTTATTTAAAATTCAAATTAAATCAAATTAAGTCAAAAATAAATCAAATAAATGGGATAAGATTTGTTTTGGCATTGATTGAATATCTCATGAGCTGTCAAATAGCCAAACAAATCGTGCAAGTTTGAGAATGGGAAGAAATCTCCATGTTTTGAAATATTGGAATTAAACTTAAAGACCATAATATCTTTTGATTCTTTCCAATTCTATTACCCTAGATTGATTCACTACTTATACCAGGACACTCAAGACCTAGAGGACAAGGGAACAGATGCGCAACTAGCCTCAAAACAGAGAGAAAAATTCCAAATTTTCCAATAAAAAGTGCAGATCAATTTCACTTCTGGAGGCCGATTCAAGTTATTCTAAGGATCAAACAATAATCCTTGGACATCTAGGAAGATATCATGATCATTCCCAAAGCTTGTAGTGTCAAGAACCACGCCCTTGCACTCACAATTTGTTCTTATCTTTTCTAATCTCGATTTCACTCAATCATCTATTATAAATATGATTTGACTGCATATTTTTGTTCATGATCATCATGTGAATGTTTCTGGATATTTCAATTTAAGCTTGAGTGCAGGTATAATCATTTGTCATTGTTAGGGTTCTGAAGCTTCAAATTGGGGAACCCTACCTAGAGGCAAAATTGGACAAAATTAGGGGTACTATCATGCTCAGGAGATCGTTTATAGTCAATCCATGTCTTTGGTTTGAATTTATGTTGCTTGTATCGTGTTTTAGAATGTTGCAGGTTTGTAGCTACGAACAAAATCCGTCACTATAACCTATAGTGACAGAAATAATTGTAGGTAAATGTCCATCACCTAAAACAATGGATCAATGAAGAAGGTGATGGTGTGGTGTTCATTGATTGGCCCATTCAAATCTCTGGGGACCCATAGCACGCACATTTTGAAACATGTTCATTGATCCGTTTTCATATTATAATATTTTGTTTTGCTTATATGTATGAATGATCAGGATGGCGCAGTGGTAGAGGCAATGGGTCTTAAGTCTTGGTGTGTGTGTAAGGGTAGGGGTTCGAACCCCGCCTCTTACATATCATTTTTCTAATTTATTCTTGCAGATCTGGTGCTCCAAGGTTAAGCGTGTATGCTATGTACCATCAAATGTTCATCGTTGGATCTACGCAGCCATAGATCTAACGTTCCAGGTCTGAATGCCCCTGGTGAATCTCCAGGGAGCAGGGAGCACTAGATCAGACGCAGTCATTGGGTCAGCAATCTTGGGCCTAACACAAATTCAATTCCACACCCCCAAATTGCTTCTCAGATTAGGCCCATCTTAATTTTTATTTTAATTTCTTTATTACTTTTTTATTGTTTTAATTATTTATTCTAATTGTCTTAAAAAGCCATTTTTTAATTAAATCATAAAATCAAGAAATCACAAAAATGTTAGAATTATTTTTTTTATTAAAATTAATTTTGTTTAAAAATAAATAAATTTAATTAGGGTAACTTGATTTGTTTTCCTTAATTAAAATTAATTAGTAATTAGGACTAATTTGCAAAATTCAACTTTACTTTATTTTCTTAAATAAAAATACCAAAAATATTTTTCTTTAATTCAGTAGATACTGTAGGATATTTAATGTATTCCTGTGTCATTCCTCGTGCGCGTTTACCTATTTATTTTTCCAATTATTGTATCTGTTTGGAGTTTGTAATAGCTTTTTAACTTAGGTTTATTACTATTTTCATTTATTGTTTTCCCCAAGTTTGGTTATGTAACCCCCTACCCAAGGCCTTGTAATAGCTAGGTTTAAACTTCTCGCACTTGTACTTGTCGTCATTATAATTTGTTTAGATGTATAGATAATAAGATTGTATGCAAAAGATAAATCGAATGTTTAAAACAGTAGAACACCCTAACTGTGCAAAGATAAATAAACTGAAATCAAACACTTGCACATGCTCACCCCTAGGGTATCTCCCACTTTGGTTGCCTCGGAAATATGGTCACTATTCTCGAACGTGAGAATTCTTAGTGATTGTCTTCTAATTCAGAGATCACAAGTCCTTTTCGAAGGTTGCCTTGGTAAAACAAAATGCGATCTTAGAACTTTAGGACAGTTACTAAGAGATCTTACCCTGTTGCCTTAAGTGACTGTAATCGTCCCTTTTGATTGTCCCTCAAACTCCAACGATGGAGCTTCCTACTCCTTAATAGTAGGATAGCACTATCTAAAGGAAATAAAAAAATGAACAGTCTTTTTCGAGTAGGTAGAAACTCTTAAGTACTTGCTCAAAATGACAACTTTTTACACACTACACTTTCACACTCTTTTCAACTAAAGTTTTCAAAAACACTTTATCACACTCTTGAGGACTGATACAAGAGTTACCATAAAGTGAATCGCCGCACTAAGGCAGTTTCAAAACTTTTTAAAAGCACACAAACACACAAAAGCAATTTAAAAATGAGCAAGTACCTAAGAGCCCATGGAAAACCATGGATAGAAAGGGTGTTAACACCTTACCTTTCTATAATCTACCCCTCATACTCATAAACATCTCGAATAAGGTTTTTTTTGTTCTTTTTTCCCTTTTCCTTTATTGGATAAAATAAAAGACGATGGCGACTCTTGCTTACCATGACATTTGCGAACAAAAAATGCAAAACCAGTAGTAACAAAAAACAGTTGGTTCTGCCACCGTATTCAATTAGGTTTCAATTTCTGCACTTTAATTTCCCGCACTGATATTGAACTGTTAGATGTATGCCTAATAGGATTGCATGACAAGAATTAAAAACAAAACGCTAGGAAACTTAACACAAGACTAAAATAACTGAAAACAACCCAATTGCACATGCGCACCTATAGGGTATCCCACTTTGGTTGCCTTTGAAAAACAATCACAACTCTCGAAGCGTGAGAGATCTTAATGGATATCCTCTGGTTTAAAGATCATAAGTCCCTCTATGACCCTCTCGATGTTGCCTCGGTAAAAATGATCTTAAAACCCTAGGGTAGTTACTAAGGTTTCTTTCCCAGTTGCCTATGTAACTGTATAAACGTCCCTTCGATTGACCCTCAAACATCCAACGACTAAGGCTACCTACTCACTAATAGTAGGATAAAACTGTCTAAAGGAAAAGAGGAAAAGAACAATCCTTTCGAGTAAAGTAGATAGTTGTTAGATGCTTGCTCAAAAAGATTTTTACACTTACACAAAACAACTTTCAAAAACATTTTCAAAACGCTTTATCAACACTCTTGAGGACTGATACAAGAGTTATCATAAAGCAAGCTGCCTTACTATTGGCATTTCAAAAATACTTTAAAAACACACAAAGCACAAGGTATTTCAAAATGAGCTAAGCATCTAAGAGCCAGTAGAAAACTACAGATGGAAAGGGTTTTAACACCTTCCCTTTCCTTAATCTACCCCTTACTCAAAATAATCTCGAAAGGTCTTTTTCTGTTCTTTTCATCCTTTCCTTTGTTGGATAAAAGAATAGTCAGTTGCGACTTTTACTTACCGCAAAATTTTCTAATACAAATACAAAACCAGTATAATGGTTGGTTCTGCCACCGTATCATACCTAACAATCATACCTCAACCATTACAATTGGCTTATGAAAGTTTATCTATGCTACTGGAAATAAGAAACTGTTTGATTATGGTGCTTACATTTTTTATCAGACTATTAAGCATGCAGGAACATGTGCTATCAAAAATCTTATTGCCTTTCCATCTCTTATTTGTGGAATTATTCTTAATCAACATCCTAGAATTCTGAGTGGTAATGATGTAGTTTGCAAGAGGGAGTCTACTCTTATCCTTCACTTCAAGCTATTTTCAGGAAAACATGTCCCAGACATTGTTTTAACATCTACATCTTCTGAAAACAAGACCTCAACTAAGGATGACATGATTACTGAATTAAGGGAAGCCTGCAAAAAACTTGATGATATGATCAGAGTTAGCTCAGCAAGAAAGCTAATTTTTGAAAAGATGATCAAGGAGCTGCAAAAATACAATAGTTTTGATAATAGAGTGAGAACTGAAGGTGGAGATTTTGATGATGAAGGATGTTCTGACTCTGCCAAGTCTACTGGTCCTGAAGACAGTTAGACCATTTGTTGTTTCTTTGTTTTGACCCTTTTGTTCCTTTTTGGCACTTGTATGTGCTTGACTCTTGGATTCTATGGTATGTACTTATTTGGCATATTCTATTACTGCTGTTCTCTTGAATGCATGTTTTATTTGGCATATTATGTCTAAAAAGGGGAGAGAAATTGACTGACCTCTGACTGACTGACCACTAATTGAGGGGGAGCATTATGTCTCTGAATATGTTTTGACATCTCCCTCTGCTATTAGCTAACTTAGTTGCTTTTGCTAACTGCTAACTAAATTTTGTTTTTTCCTGTGCTACTGCTATGATAATGTGCTCAAATAATGTTTTAGCCAAAATTTACCAAAAGGAGAGTTTGTAAGTGTTTGTTGGCAGCAATTTTGGTAAAACACTGACTTGATAATGTTTTGATAAATGTCTTGACATTTGAAGCAAACTGGTTTTGAATGATGTCAATGCAGATGTCTTGATATCTTTCTCCTGATCTGAACGTGACTTCATATTTGTTTCCTGTTTTTATGCGTGCTATTATTCAGGATTTGTGACTCATAGTTTGCGAAAAATATGGAGGAATATTTTTCTATTTGCATTATCCTTATGGATTATATCTTGGCCTATTTTCATGGAAATATTCAATGGATTGGAAAATTTGTTTTTCATCCCAAGCCCACTGCTGCGCCTTTATAAGGACTTGCATCCTTATTCATCATGCTGCAACTTTTAAAAGAAGAACATATTATTTATGTTTTAGAAGTCTAAGTCTTTTTAATTGTAATACACTTTAAGTATTGGTTTAATACTTGAGTTGTAGTTTGAGTTGTTCATTGTGGATCATTCATAAACTTTTAAGTATTGAATGATTGAAGTCCTTAAAACTTAATATTTTTGTTGTTCTGTACTGTTAGTGATTGAAGGGATTTGAGGAGGGCCTCATACCTAGGTGTGCCTTAGGTAGAATTATATCACGGGTAGTGATTAAGTGATTAGATCGTAAACTGGTTTTTTACTGAGGCCCTATGAATTGTTACTATTTAGTGGACTTGTCCCTGGCTTGGTAGCCCCTAGAGTAGGTGTTGTTGTACACCAAACTAGGTTAATAATCCCTTGTGTTTTTACTGCTTTTAATATTCTTTCATTTTATACTATCCTTAGATATTTGTGTCATGACATCTCCTTCGACATCTCATATATGATACCAGAATTTCAGATTTTAAGATCTTGCCATACAAACCCTAATTACTAGCAATAATATGGAAAGCGATAAATTGCAAAATTTAAATATCCTACGCTATTACAATACTTTTGGGGGATGTGGGATACAAATTTAGAAATGGGGATGATAAGTAAAAATAAACCATAATTACTATTACAAGGCTTTGACAATTACATAATTTATAATGCAAAAAGAGTAAAATGCGCAAGAAAATGTAAAGTGAAAAGAAATTGTTTTTTAGTTTTTTTTATAGAAAAGGTTTTGTAGTTTCAATTATTTTAGAAAATAACTTGAATTTTTTATCTAGAAAAAGGTTTTGGTATAGTGTTAGGCCATCTCCAAGTAATGTAATAGGTCAAAAGTAACTTAAAATTATCAAAATTAGGAATTTTGACGCCTGAGTTGACACGGGCCGTGTTAGTGGACACGGGCACCCGTGTCAGAATCCACCCTTGCTCCTTTACACATTTCTTGTTCTATCCAAATTAACACAGGCCGTGTCGTGTGACACGGGAACCCGTGTCAGCCCCTATCCTGCCTTCTTTGCATGTTTATGACCGACATGGGCCGTGTCGTATGACACGGGCACACGTGTCAGCCCCCGTCCTGCCCATTTTGCCAAATTTCCAACCCAACTGAACTAACACGGGCCATGTCGTGTGACCCAGGAACCCGTGTCGACCTCTGTCCTGTCTTTTTACTAAGATTCCTCTATGATCTGTCATGTTGTATCCTTTTGAAAATGCAAGCATGTGATGTATGGATAAAGATATTACAATTTTGAGAAAATTTACCTCTTTAAATGAAAACTTTAGAACACATATGGATCTTTCTGGGTGCAAAGTGGTGATTGATTGAGCTTCTTTGGACCTCCTCGAAGTTGTTCCAATCCTTACTTTGTGTTGAAAGTTGTTGAATCACTCCAACCAAGTCAAGTTGCAAAGTACTGTTTTTGAGTTTGGAAGATGGTGATAACGGTGTTACAAAAGTTGTTCTTGTGTTTGAACAACTTCTATATGATTTATGTGAAGTATTTGGATGATTTGTTTGGGAAAAAACTTGCAAGGTGTGAGAGGTTCACGGATTTGAACTTCAAAGCTCAAAAATGGAGGTTTTATGGACGATTCTGGTTTTTTGAGAGTATAGGGGTTTTGAGGGCTTGTTCATCTCTTTTTATCTTGCAAATTATCTCTCTATTTATAGGAAAGAGGTTTTAAGACAAGGGTTGATCAGATTTTCAAGATCACATGTTATGGCTAGGTTGGATTGTAAATGAAGCAAACTTGAAGATCATAGTTCTAATGTTTTATACTTTGCTTCATAGAGTTGTTGGATACTTTAAGCATGCTTGTATGATTTTGTATGTTGAGTGTGTGTAGAAGGAACAAGTTAGAGGCTCAAGAAGACCTGACTTTGTGATTAAAGCTACTTTGCAAGAATGACAATGTTAACTTTGTGCCAAAAATGGAAAGATCACTTGGGCAATGCTTAAATCAAATGGACCATATCTAAAAAGTTTGTGTAAACATTAAATTATGGTGATATTTGTAAGTTAGGAGGCGTGCAAAACAAGATTATGCAGCATAGCATGTAGATTGGATTATATGTTCTTCACCAAATAACTTGTAATTCAAGAATGAATGCCCAAATTCATGCCTTTGGATCTCCTAGCTCAAGTATGATAAATTCATGCTCTTGGATGTTTTGGAAAGCTTGAAACATTGTCTACAACTTTCATGTTGACTACTTTAGATAAATCAAACTGGAACTTGATGAAAATTTTGCAAGAAGTTGGGATAAAAATTTACCAAAACCTGTTGAAAATTTCTCTAAGTGTTAGATAAAAATGTCATGACTTCATGGGCTTATATCTTCAAATCTAAGCATTTTTTGGACTTCAACCCTCTAATACAAAGTTGTAGAATTCATCAAGATCTACAACTTTCATGTTGAAATTTTTCTTTGAATCATCTTCCATCTTGGTGAAAAAATGGTGGGCTTGGATACCTCATGAAATCATATCTTTGATTTTGTTTGAAAATAAGTTGAAATCTTCCAAAACCACTGAAGATTTGTTTCAAATATAGACCACATGATTTCTTCAGCTTCAAGGTAGATTTTTTAGCCTCCAACATGATTAAAAATATTAACCATGCACCTTAATCCAATATTTTTATATTTTAATTGATTTAATTTGCATTTAAATGTATAAAATCTAAATAAAAGAAATGAAAATCATAAAATATGTGAATGGATTTAGTGGTCCTTTATAAGTTTATAAACACGTTTGAACCTAAAAACTTAGGCCCATTAGCCCAAAAATTCAACTTTGCTCAAAGTGGACTTCATGCATTTTCTCAAAATTGCTCAACTTGCACCAATCATAACTCTTTCAATTTTTGTCATATGAAGATGATATTGGACTTTTGGAAACCTCAAGATGTCTCCTATAACTTTCATGTTAGTCATCTTTTCATTTGAAGTATTTATATTGATGTAAATTTCTTTGACAAAAGATGTCTTTTTGTTGACATTCAAAATGACCTGTAATGTTTTGGCTCATATCTCTCAAATGAAGCATTTTTGGAATTGAGCTAAGAGAGATGAAGTTGTAGAGAATTGAATCTTATTCAAAATGAGCATTGGTTGAGGAATTTTTGATGAAGTATGTGAAAGTTATGCTTGGTCAAAGTTCAGTTGATTTCTCCTTAAGAAAGCCCTAATTTAGTAACTTTTGACTTTTGATGAATCTTGAGTTTTCTTGAAGAATCCTAATCAACTCATGATCAAATGATGAACGTGCCTTCAAAATGTTAATGTTGACCAAAAATCTTGAAAGTTGACTTTAGATTGTTCAAAGTTGACTTTTTTTCAATATAACTGATTTTCAATCATCTGGCAAATTGTCTGAGAAAACTTGTAATGTAAGGCCTGAAACCTGACACGAGGACTCTTTGAAGCATATTAGAAACCATGAAATCCACTTGAGGCATTAGAAACTCAATTTCCTTTGAGAAAAGAAAAACCTTAGTTATAGGTTGGTTGCTTAGGAGGAGAGTTCATCTAATCAATCTTTGATGAGTCTTGAGTGTTTGAGACCTTCATGAGCATGAGGAGGTGTCTTTAATCAATTTGTCTCACATATGGGAGGGAAATTTTTGGGGTACAACAGCTTCCCCTGTTCAATCTTCTTAAACTTGAAGAGTTACATTAGCATGCCTGCCTTATGTGATCTGAAGGTGGAAGAGGATTGAATACTTATAAGTGCCTGAATATTTGCACTCACAGATGTACGAAGTAACACTGTTGGTTGATTGTATCATGAATGGGCTTAAAGATACCATTTGGAAAAGGTGACGGGATTCCGTTGGAGATGGGCTTATAGATGTCATCCAAAGTAATTGTTGATAGGGTTATCAGAATTAGTCTATGCCCGACTGTATCTGAAAAAGTATACTAGAATGAGTCTGTGTCCAACTGTATCTAGCAGACGTGCTGAGGAGTGTCAGAATAAATCTTATGTCTCGATTGTATCTGAATTATGTTCTAGAATGATTCTATGTCTTTGTTGTATCTATGAGAGGATCAGAATGAGTCTTCGCCCGAATGTATTTGAAAAATGTGTTAGAATGAGTCTATGCCTGACTGTATCCAAAAGTGGATTAGAATGAGTCTTTGTTCGATTCTATCTGCAAAATGTACTAGAATGAGTCTACGCCCAACTGTATCTAGAAGTGGATCAGAATTAATCTTTGTTCGACTATATCTGAACATTATATTGGAATGAATCTACACTTGATTGTATTAAAAAATGGATCAGAATGAGTCTTCGCCTGATTGTATCTGAAAAATATACTATAATGACTCTACGCATGACTGTATCTAAAAGTGGATCATAATGAATCTTCGCCCAATTGTATCTGAATGATGTACTGAAATGAGTATCAGAATGAATCTATATCTCGATCATATCTAAATTGTATCTAGAAGATGTACTGGAATGAGTATCTGAATGAATTTATATCTCTATCGTATTTGAATTGTATATAAAATATGCACTGAAATGAGTATCAGAATGAATCTATATCTTGTTCATATCCGAACTGTATCTAGAAGATGTACTGGAATGAGTATCAGAATGAATCTATATCTCGATCATATCTAAATTGTATCTAGAAGATGTACTGGAATGAGTATCAGAATGAATCTATATCTCGATCATATCTGAACTGTATCTAGAACAGAATCTAAAATGAGTATTAGAATGAATCTATATCTTGTTTGTATTTGAAATGTATCTAGAAGATGTTTTGGAATGAGTCTACTCCTTATTGTATCCAAAGGAGTATCAGAATGAATCATCGACTGATTATATCTAAAGGATGATAAACTGTTGACAATATTTATCTTTTTGTACACTAACCTTAAAAAACAAAGTTAGTTTTATGCAATGTCATGATGTATGTAATGCATTGCGTAATAATGCTCTCAAAATAGATGAGAATATTATATGCATTTTGTGTGCATATGTTATGATATTTTGTAAATGATGTATGGATTCAATATGTCATTGGAGCATATCGGTAGCTTCTTGTAACAACGTTTAGATGGGTAAAAGTAAATCCCTGACCGCTGTTGGGGATGAAGAAAGTAATTCTTTAATTTTGTTTAGAACGACTTTACTAGGGATTTCTGCTTTCTGTTTGAGGACACTCTGCTGGGGATGTTCGACTTCTGCTTGGGGATAGAAGAATTCCAGGAAAGTCGTTCGTTCGTCGTTCTTTTTATTGAAGGATTTGATTCTTATGTACCTTAATTGGGATAAAAGAGATGGATAATCCTCCGATACACTATCTTACCAGGTTTCAGATACGAATGTCAACTCTTTTGGGGAGGACAATGTTGAATGACATCTGGATGGAGAAGAGAATTTTGTCAGGGAATTTGTAGTATTGGAGAAATAAAATTCGTTGGGGGATTAAATCCTGTAGACTGAATTGAGGAAATAATCTTTAATGGGGGTTGGAAATTCATAGGCTGCTCTGAGGAAGTTTCCACTATATGCTGGGGAAATGATCAAACTTCCTTATCCGGTAGGGGGCCTATTGGGGAAGATGATCATGTCAAGCTATCCATCAGGGATATGGAGGTGAACGGCTGGAAGATGCCCCAATTTCTGTCTGAGGGAATATTAAATTTACTGGGGAATATATCTCTGTTGGGGATGAGCTTGTGAAGATAACTCTATAAAGATAGTTCCATGGAGATTGCTCTGTGGGAATTTATGGACAACTTCTGAACATTATCCCAAATCCTAGGGTCTTTAGTAAATGCTAATCCTATTTTCATGCATATGTTTTGTAAACACTTGATGTACCCCAAAAATGTCACTCTTATTTCAATAGACTTTCTCATGCTCCTAAGGTTATCAAGTGTTCAAGACTACTCAATAATGATCAAATGAGTCCTCCTCCTAAGTAGTGGCCTATAATTAGGTTGGTGTTCTCTCAAAGGAAAATGGGACTTCTAATTCCTCAAGTGGGTTTTATGGTTCCTCACATGCTTCAAAGTATCCTCATACCAAGTTTCAAGCCTTACATCACAAATTTGCTCAGTCAATTGCTCATATGAGTGAAAATCAACTGTATTGGGTAAAAACTAAAATAAGGTCAACATACAATCAAACTTCAAGATTTTTGGTCAACATAAATATTTTTAAGTTACATTCACCATTTGATCAAGGGTTGATCATAACTCATCAAGAAAACTCAAGATTCACCAAAAGTCAAAAGTTACTAAATTAGGGTTTTCTTTAAGAGAAGTCAACTGAACTTTGACCAGGAATAACTTTCACATGCTTCATCAGAAAATTCTCCACCAAAGCTCATTTTAATGGAAATTCAATTCTCTACAACGTTGTCTCTCTAAGAACAAGGCCCAAAAATGATTCATTTAAGAAATATGGGCCAAAACATTACAGGTCATTTTAAAAACCAACAAAAAGACACTTTTTGTCAAAGAAATTTACATCAAGATAAAGTTTTCAAATGGAAAAATGATAAAATTGATAGTTGTAGGGGACATCATGAGCTTTCCAAAAAGTCTAATATTACCTTAATATGACAAAAATTGAGCAAGTAATGAGTTGCACAAGTTGGGTAATTTTATGAAATTTCATGAAACCTCAATTAAACAATTTTGGGCTTTTGGAATAACAGGCCTAATTTTTTTATTTCAAACGTGCTCATGACATGTTAGAGGACCCCCAAAACTATTATTATATTTTTTATGATTTTTATTTCTTTTATTTGAATTTTTATTCATTTAAATGCAAATTAAATCAAATAAATAGCAAGGGGAGGGATAAGGCTTAGAAGGCTTTTGTTTCAAATCTTTTGGAGGGCCAAGATTGTATAGGAAACTGTGTGAGCTTACTTACAAAACCAATCTTTATGTTTGTCTTATTCCAACTTATTTTTCAAGCAAAATGAAAAGTTGTTTCATACAAGGTCCAAGTCCATTCTCCTTGACCTAATATTCATCTATATATCCTTCATATTCAGACAACAAGGGGACGCAAAAAAACCGTGCAAGAATACTCTCACAAAAACCTCAAAATTTCTTAAATTAGGGCAAACTTGAACCTTTATTTTCAGACCTTCCCAAAGCAAGCCATCCATCCCAATCGACTCCTAAGGTGATATAGAGTAAGTATTGATTGTTCTTGATGATCAAAGAAACCTGAAACACGCATGCATGCATCACCGATTTCCATACTTTTGTGACTTTTGTATTTTTAATTTTATCATGATTTGATATGAATTAATGCTTTCATTGTGTTCCTGAGATGTAGTTGGACAGGTTTGCACCATCGCATGAGTTCCATGATGCCAGAATCGTGTATCACCATGATTACACCGATCATTTTTATCTTGCTTATATCTCTTTGTACATTACAATTCAACCAAAACTAAGGCCACCATTAAATTCGCAGCCCTCAAATTACGGGGTAGGGTCCTATTGAATCACTAACATGCGTTGTCTTACATGATAAGGAAACGTGCTCACCAGAGAAGACAACTGGAGCTAGGGCTCCGGCGCTTCTTCGGTCCCTGTAATTTGTTTTTTATTATATTTTTTTTGTTTGATTTTACTAATGGATGAAACAGACACACCAGTGGCAAGGACGCACACGATAAGGAATTGGTACACAAGGGAGTTGGTTTGATCCCTGTCTTTTGCAAAGTTTTCTTGTTATTTTCCAATTTTTGCAGGTTTAATATATTATGTATTCTGCCTATGTTTCTAACGCAAACCAGCGCTTGGCCTGGTGGCAAGCCATGCATAGAGGATGCTGAAGGGCGTGGGTTGAACACCCACCTCATACATTATTTTTCTTTATATTTTCAACAAACCCTACTTTATTTCTTTTCAAATCACACACACACAAGGTAAGTTTTCAAAGTGAGCTAAGCAATTAAGAACCCGTAGATAAATATGGATGAAAAAGGTGCTAACACCTTCCCTGTTCATAACTTACCCCCCAAACTCAAAATCTTCAAGGTCTTTCGTGTTCTTTTCACCTTTCCGAAATATTGGGTAAAAGAAAAATCGGTGGTGACTCTAGCTATCGGCACATTTTGGATAAAACCAAAAAAGTCAGTTCTCCCACCGTATTACAACAGTAATGATATTCAAACACATATGTTCATTCAACGTAATCATTGGATGTTTTTGCAAATAAAATAGAGAAAGTAAAATAATTTTGAATTTTGAAATATATTTAATTGCATTGATTCTGAAAGTTTTCCTCTAAGCATGAAGTTTTATACCAGAAGACAGAAATCCTAGTAAGAGGAAATTGTCGTAAAAATTGAAAAAGGGTACAAAGTGATAAAAAAATAAAAACAACTTTGTGGAAACGATCCCATCGAGTTTCAACTCTGATATTGCATCTATGTCTTCAAGTATCTCATTGCTTATCGTCAGAAGAAGATGATTGAATTGGTTTGTACCGTTTGAACTTGACGCTAGTAATAAAGATGGATGTAAGTAAATGGGTGATCCAACGAGACATATTTGTGCTCTTTAATCCATAACTTTTTCTTGGACCTCCCTTTCAGGTTTTCAGACCATCGAGATTTCCTTTTTTTCCCAAGCCGCCTTTTCAGGTTTTCGACTTGTCGGATGTATAATTATATATATATATATATATATATATATATATATATATATATATATATATATATATATATATATATATATATATATATATATATATATATATATATATATATATATATATATATATATATATATATATATATATATATATATATATATATATATATATATATATATATATATATATATATATATATATATATATATATATATATATATATATATATATATATATAATTTTACCCGAACCCTTTTGGTTCACCAGGATGCCCTTATTTTTGCCTAGGCCTATCAACCTAGCGAGTCTCTTTTATGCGTTGTATTTTTTGACTATGTCTGCATTCACAAGGTGTGAAAAATCTTCACCGTCCATGGTGGTAAATATCATAGCGCCGCCAAAAAATATCTTTCTGATCATAAATGGCCCTTTGTATGTGGGAGTCCATTTGCCTCTGGGATCACCTTGTGATAGGATGATACGCTTTATTACCAAATCACCAGCCTGGTACACCTGATGTTTGACTTTCTTGTTAAAGGCCTTCATCATGCGTTTCTGATACATCTGACCATAACAAACAGCCGCAAGCCTTTTTTCAACAATCAAATTTATCTGGTTAAGTCGAGTCTGAATCCATGCTCCTTCATCTAAACCTGCGTCTTTCATAATCCTTAAGTAAGGAATCTGGACTTCAACATGTAAGACAACCTCCATATCCTAGACTAGAGAGAACGAGGTTGCTCCAGTTAATGTACATACTGAAGTGCGGTAACCATGAAGAGAAAATGGTAGCATCTCATACCAATCTTTGTATGTCACCATCATCTTTAGCAAGATCTTCTTGATATTCTTGTTGGCGGCTTCCACTGTGCCATTCATCTTTGGTCAACACAAAGAAGAATTATGATGCTTAATTTTGAACTGCATGCAGGTTTCGTGATCATAGTATTGTTAAGATTGGTACCATTATCCATGATGATCCTTTAAGGGATGACATATCGATAAATAAGGTTATACTTAATGGACCGAGCCACAACATTCTTGGTAACGGAAGCAAACGAGGCTGACTCTACCCACTTCATGAAGTAATCAATAACGACAAGGATGAAATGATGCCCATTGGAAGTAGTAGGCTTAATCTCTTTAATCGTATCAATGTCCCACATTGGAAATGGTCAAGGAGCAGTCAAGAAATTCAAAGGAACCAGAGGCACATGTACTTTGTCAGCATAAATCTGGCATTTGTGGCAAGTTCTGGAATGATGATGGCATTTGTGGCAAGTTCTCAAAATCTTCTAAGCCATTGTATGTCCACTTGAGTGAGTACATAAGACACCTTCTTGCATATCTTCCATAATTTTCTCAGCTTCCTTCTTGTCTACACAATGAAGCAAAGTTGAATTGTGGTTGCGCTTGTACAAGATTTTATTACTTAGAAAGAACTTGGTAGATAACCTCCTTATAAATTTATTATCATTGATAGATGCCCATTCAGGATACTCTTGAGTTTCGAGGTATCTTTTTACTTTGTGGTACCAAGGCTTTTCCTCTATTCCATCAATATTAACTTCGTAGCAATGCGCTGGTTCATTTAGTCTCTCAATAGTAATTTGAGGAGCTTCATTATCCCATCTGACTTTGAACATAGATGACGTGGAAGCTAGTGTGTCTTCCAATTGATTATTTTCTCGTGAAATGTGTTCAAAAAAGATTTCATCGAAGTATGGAATTAATGTCAACACATGCTCTCGATAAGGAATGAGATTTGGATTCTCCGTGTCCCATTCTCCCTTAATTTGGATGATCACTAGGGCTGAGTCCCTATACACATTCAAGAATTTAATTCTCATATCGATGATAGCTTTGATACCCATGATGCATGCTTCGTACGCGACCATATTGTTGGTAACGTCAAAATATAATCGGGTGGCGAGGGGCGTAAGGAAACCCTTGGGAGATACATTTACAACACCGATTCCATTACCAAGCGCGTTGGAAGCTCCATCAAAAACCATAGTCCATCGGGATCTCGGTTCAGGTCCTTCATATAGTCCATGTTCTTCATAATTAGTAACTAGCATGATATTCTCATATGGGAACTCAAAATTCATAAACTGATAGTCATCTACAGCTTGATGAGCCAAATGATGTGCCAGTACACTTCCTTTGATTTCCTTCTGAGTGGTGTACTGAATGTCGTATTCTGTCAAGACCATTTTCCATCTTGATATTCTTCTGGAGAGAACGAGTTTCTCGAATATGTATTTTATTGGATCCATCTTAGAGATCAACAAAGTAGTATGAGTCAACATATACTGTCTTAATCGGCAAGCGGCCCATGCCAAAGTGCAACAAGTTTTCTCGAGCAGTGAGAATTTTGTTTCACAGTCGGTAAACTTTTTGCTAAGTTATTATATTGCATGCTCTTTTCGACCAAACTCGTCATGTTTACCCAATACACACCCCATTGAGTTCTCTAATACTTTCAAGAACATGATCAGAGGTCTTCCTTCAACCAATGGCATCAGAATTGGAGGTTCTTGGAGGTACTCATTGATTTTTTCAAAGGCTATATGACAATCATCGTTCCACTTCACCACTTGATCTTTCTTCACTAACTTAAAGATTGGCTCACAAGTAGAAGTCAAATGGGAAATAAATCTGGTAATGTAGTTCAATTGTCCCAAGAAACCTATGACTTCCTTCTCAGTATGAGGAGAAAGAATTTCATAAATTTCTTTAACCTTAGCAGGATCAACTTCAATACCTTTACTACTGACAACAAAACCTAGGAGTTTACCGAATCTTACCCCAAAGGTGCACTTGTTTGGATTCAACCTCAATTTGTATTTCTTCAATCTCTCAAACAGCTTGTGCAGGTGGTCAAGATGTTCTTCTTCAGTCCGAGACCTGGCTATCATGTCATCAACATAAACCTCTATATCATGGTGGATCATATCATGGAACAAAGCTACCATATCATGCTGATATGTTGCACCGACGTTCTTCAAACCAAAAGGCATAACTTTGAAACAGAAAGTTCCCCACTATGTGACAAAAGTAGTCTTCTCCATGTCTTTGGTGCCATCTTTATTTGATTATAACTAGAGAAACCATCCATGAAGGAAAATAATTTGTGTTGAGCGGTGTTGTCAACCATAACATCAATATACGGAAGCGGAAAGTCATCTTTGGGGCTTTCCCTATTCAAATCCCTGTAGTCTATACACATACGCACCTTACCATCCTTCTTAGGTACCAACACCACATTTGCAACCCATTGAGGATATGACGTAACAACTAAGAAATCTTCACTGAACTGCTTCATGACCTCAACTTTGATATTTTAAGACATCTCGGGATGCATACGACGAACCTTCTGCTTTATAGGAGGACAACCTTCCTTCATCAGTAGACGGTGAACCACAATGTTAGTATCAAGCCCTGGCATGTCTTCATAATACCAAGCAAATATCTCAACATAGTCACATAACATCCAGATTAATCTCTTTTTGACACTGTCTTCTAGGTCGACACCTATCTTAATTTCTTTCTTGTCCTCTTCAGTACCCAAGTTCACAACCTTGACTGGCTCTTCATGCGGTTGTATGGCTCTTTCTTCCTAGTTTAATAGTCTAGCAAGCTCTCCAGGTAATTCACAATCTTCCTCACCTTCGTCCTCGCCTCAGTAGATCGAATTTTAGAAGTCATAATTGGAAATAGTAGAATTGTTATCAATGGGACCCAGGGTGGATGTCGATCTTCTATTTGTTATGTGGGTGTGTGTAAGAACACATAGCTATTTTGAAAGCAATAAAGTAAAATAAAGACAAAGAGCACAAAATTTGAATGCAAATGTCCAATGATTTATTAAATGAAAATATGTGGGTGAAAAATGACAACCCTAACAAATGGAACATTGTGCCTGGGGTAAGGCACGAGGCTTAAAGTTATTGTTCAAATTACATAACCAAAAACTTGAAAGAAATAAAATAGAAAATAGCATTTACTCCTGACTAAAGGAGATTAGTATAAAGTCTTCATCCTTCCAATCGTTGAGCCCATTGTCGGTAGTAGGGAAAATCCAACTGTCTATGTCACAGTCACTATCAACGTCTTCCACAGTGTTGACTTAATTTTTGTGAATTCCATTGTTGTTGATGCAGAATGGTGATATCTCAGAATTAGCATGAGCATGATGGATAACCCTCTAAGCCTCTAAGGTGAAACCCAAACCAAATTTGTTGGACTTGTAAGGAATGTCGGGAAGCTGACCCCAAATAGTGCCAGCACCTTCTTCTACCACAACCTCAGCATTTTTTAGAGAAGCCATTCTTGGTGGAATCCTGGTAACCTTAGGAACAGTAGGTGCAACTTCAACAACGGGGGTTGTCTGAGGAATAACTTCAAATGTCTAGCAAGGAGTCTCGAGGAATTCATCATCAAAATCTCTCACCACAACATCATTGGGTTTTAGCACAACCCCTTCATAGTCAAGTTTATCTAAAACAACTTTTGGCAATACATTTAACGAGGAAACTATGCCCACCAATAAATGAGATAAGGTAATGCCCATGCACTCAATAGAGACATGCAGGGTCTTATTATGGTTCCTTCATGCGGGAGTTAAATCAGCTCCAGAAAAGCCTAGCCCATTATCAGTTGTCAGGCTAACAACATAATTTTCGAACTGATCAATAAAGATTTCTTGTGGTACATAATTTTTTTCCAGAAACTTTACCAAAGCCTGAGCATGGGCTTCATAGAAAAACAACAGAGATAGCATAGACATTTTGGAGGGGGTCTTCCCCAATTGTTCAACAATTTGATAGTCACTTTTTCGAATAATTTTTAGTACCTCATCCATCTCTTACTTGGAGGTATGTTCAACAGTAACCTCTTTCGACGCCTCAGTCTGAGCAGGCTCAGTCATCTGTTCTTTGCCTCGAGTCTCAGTAGTTGATTCAGTAGTAGTGATATGAACTGGTATAGTAACATCCTTTAGAGAGATCTCCAGAGATAAAACTCTTCCACTTCTAGTAACCTTACTAGTCCCAACAATATTGCCAACATTGGAATCAGTAACTTCAGTATTTTCATTTTTAATAACCATTGGTTCTTTCTTGACATCATGGTAGTTGACATCAGCTCCATAATTCTAAGGGGTAGCCTTGTCAGAGGAATATGGAATTGGCCCAGGTGCGGTAATGATCAGAGGAGAAACCCTAGGCTCGGCAATAATCTTCACATGACTCTTAAAAGTGATCCTTATAGAAGTACCATAAATTGTAATCATAGACACATCTTCAAGCTTAAGGCCTTGAGACATAATTTTACATAAGCTCTCCTTAGAAGGAGTCTCCTCAAATAGAATTACATGGCCATCCATCAAATGTTGAATACCTTCTTTCATTAGTACACAACCATTGGAATTGGGACGCACAGTAGTAGTAGTTTTCAACGCAACCTGAAAATAAACTGGCTTGCAATAGCTTCTTCTTAATAATCATCAGAGGAGTAGTCAAGTCACTCATAGCAGAAACATAAGAAATATCATCAATAGCATTGATGCCTTTGTTATGATTAGGCATAAGTGCAGAGATCACATTAGGAGTCTCAGGAGGATCAAATTCAATCTCCTTAGAGTCAATCATATATTGAGTCTTATTTTTCAGAGCCCAACAACCATTAGTGTCATGTCCAGGATTGTTGGAGTGATATGCACACCTTGCATTGGGATTGTAACTGGGAGAAGAAGTATTGGGATTCTAAGGAGGATCCTTCAATGTAATCAGCTTTGCCTTCAAGATGTGTTGCAATTCTTAAGACAATGGCATGTTAATTTTTGTGAACTTTCTCTTGGGTGAGACTTGCCTACGCTGATTATTCTGTTGTTGTTGCTGCACTGGCGCAGGATTAGAGATCAAAATTTCCCCCATAGATTTGTTGCAGTCACTCTTATTACGACCCTTCCAGTCGTACACAACATTGAATTATTTCTTACCATTGTATGACTTCTTCGCAATATTCGAAGATGTAGCCACCTGGATTTACAACTTCTGATTAAATTCTCAACATGTTCCCATGTCAATATCAGTTCAGTGAAACCAGCTGAAGAACATCAAAGTAGGTGATTATAGAAAGGACCTGTTAGCGTACTCATAAACATGTCAACCAATTCCATATCATCCAAAGAAGGTTGAACTCTGCCTGCAAGATCTCTCAATTTCTGTGCGTACTCTTTAAAGCCTTCCTCAGAACCCATGGACATACTCTGTAGTTGCATGCGAGTTGGTGCCAAATCAAAATTATACTGATACTGTCTATAGAAAGCTGCAACCAAATCTTCCCAGGTATGGATGTTGGTACCTTTGAGTTGATAATATCATTCCAATTGTGTTCCAGGCAGACATTCTTGAAAGAAATGCAACCATAATTTCTTGTAAGTAGTTTGGTTGAATTTTCCGAACATATGATCTCAAATGCAGCTTCGGGAAAAAACGCCATCATACTTACAAAGGTGGGAGTTTTGAACCTAGGAGGAATGACGACTCCTGAGACTAAACCCAATTATTCAAATTTCAAGCCAGAAACCTTCTGGATCTCCATAGCTTTCAGACCCTCTTCTAACAGCTTATACTTCTCGCCAGTAGGGGGATATTGTTCATCCAAATAATCCTCTTCCTCTTCATCAGAACATTTGTCAGAACCATGATTTCTTTTTTTAGTTTTAACACTCTTACTATCTTCATCTTGTTCGTCATCTTCGTCCAATAGGATATCAATATCGTGAGCTCGCTTGACTGGACCTCTGAAATTTCTCCCCGTGTTAAGGATACCGATTGGTTTCTTTGTATTCTTCTCCTTCTCGTTGGAGATGAGCTCCTTCGGTTCTTCTTGCCCCTTGGATAAGCTTAGGAACATTTCTTAGAACTGATCATTCTGAGCCTGGAGATCTTTGATTGTCTATTCGAGAGCCATTTTTTCCTGAAATAAATAGCAAGAAGATGAGAAACCTGTCTTGGAAACCTGTTATGAAATTATATGTATGGCATATAGATGCATATGCAATGTTTTGAAGGAGCTTGTGGTATTTAAATTTTTCAATCAAAAGGGAACAGAAACAAAGACTCTTATTAGTAAGTTCAAATTATAACTTCCTTTTAAGCTTACAATGAAAACAAAAAGGGTTACAACGAAACAAATTATGAACTCCTGATACCTAAGACTCAAGTCTCCCATGGGCGCTTCCACTTTGTGTTGACATATGCATTAAGGATTTGCTCTTCGTGAAGTTGTTTTGTCAGCTCCAACACTTTTTTTTCTCACTAGCATAGAACTGAGTCTCAAAGGTGTCCCTTTCTTCTTTCAATTGAATCCAAGACTTTTGTAGCTCTTCAAGGCCAATAGGCATATCGGGATGAAAAATGGTGCGAGGAATATCCACTTCAACAATAGGCTCCACAATTAGTAGTAGGACTGCAGGATATGGCATTATAAGATTTTGAGCACGAGATCGCACCCATTTAAGGTAGGGCTCCAAAAGGATGGAGTTTTTCTATCCCAATGTCTTGCTATTAATCTTATTCACCATGCCCCAAGCACGTATAAACTTTTGACGGTAACCCTGAGGATCATTCTCGTAATCTAATACAATACCCTGGATAAGCATATCATGAGGACCGTTTCTTCGAGCATAACCAAATTGACGTAGAGTTAGAGAAGGGTTGTAATTAATACCTCCCTTTATGCCAAGAAGTGGGACATTAGGGAATTCCCCATAGCAGTCAATAATACTGATGTCCTCTCGAGATTGGGAACACCAATAGATATCTGAATGAGAGAGTGATAGCATGCTTCGAGACCACTTCAAACCTTGTTCATTCTTCATCACTGATCAGGGAAGGTGAAAAATAAACCACTTGGATAGTAAAGGTATGCAACACATGAGATTCCACCTCTCTCTCATAGTACAAGTGTGAAGAGAGTGCAAAAATATCTTGAAGCAAAGTAGGCGTAGGATTTTGAGTAAGAAATATTTTGATGGCATTCACATCGATGAGTTGGACTGGATTAGGGGATAGTACCGAACCATAGATCAACAAAGACAATATTTCCTCAAAAGTATGAAAACTCATAGCATCTAGAAACAACTGAGCCTTCTCAATCAGAAATTTAGCAAGAAGACCTTTAACTCCACTTCTTTTTTCCCAATTAGACACAACGTCTGACCACTTCTGATGTAAGGTTGTTCCAATAACTTCAGGTTTTGGAACTTTCTCTAAACCGGTGAAGGGTATATGATTAAGAATAGGTACTCCAAGTAGCTTAGAAAACTTTTCCATTTTGGTTACCAACTAATAATTTGGGAAGGTAAAACAGTGATGCTTAGGATCAAAGAACTGGAATAGAACACTCATCATGTCTTCTTCAAAACCTGAGGTAACCAAACTGATTAGATAACCATACCTCTTGGTGAATTAAGAGTTTTTGGGAACCTTTGAGACTAACTCCTTAAGCTTGGAAGGTACCCTTAAAAAGTTGATTCAAATAGTATTTCTGCGAGCGGAGGCCATAACCTACAACAAGGAACAAAGATAAATCCCTATGTCCTTGAAATGGTTAGTGAAAATTTTATGTTATGATGATATGTTGTTATGGTGTTATGTTCATGTTAAATAAGTAGCAAACACAAATAAGTCATACAAGAGCCTTAGGTTTAAAGGCTTGCATGAAGTCCATAGGTAAATTCCCTTATCCACTGAAGTTAAGTTGGCTCAACCTGTCCTAAAATAGTAATCGGGTTCTAAGAATCTCATATCACCGATCTTTCTCGCAGGATTTATTTTAGCATGGCAACTGGCTTACCACCAAAACATCCCGAAAGTTGAATCTTAATGAGCGTAGCTTCGAGTAATAACCAACTTTGGACTGCACCAAAGTAGGCTATCTCACTACTTTCTAATGGTCAAGATGGGTCAATTAAGGTTCTAAAAGAAAGTTAGTGTTAATGACACCACGCGGAAGCCTAATGTTATCCTCGACTGACTCAAGGAACATTAGTACCAACCAAAGTGTCACACTAAATGTAGCTATCATGTTAACCATATCAGTATATGCCGTACAGTCTTTATGATCTATTTCACACAAGAAATAATACACAAACAAGCCCTTAAATTTAGAACAAAAAATTCAAACAATTAAAGCAAGTAAAAGTTATCTAAAATCTAAGGTAACCCATCTTTTTTTTAAGTAATTCCCCAGTAGAGTCGCCAGTTCTATAATACGGTGGAAGAACTGACTTTTTGGTTTTATCGCAAATGTTGCGGTTAGCAAGAGTCGCCACCGACTTTTCTTTTATCTAATATTTAGGAAATTTGAAAAGAATAGGAAAGACCTTTGATAGATTTTGAGTTTGGGGGGTAAGTTATGAAAAGGGAAGGTGTTAGCACCCTTTTCATCCATATTTATCTACGGGCTCTAAATTTCTTAACTCACTTTAAACTTGCTTTATGTGTGTGTGTGTGTATAATTTATTTGAAAATATTTTGAAATTCCAAAGTAAGGCTAAGTTTGTAATAATCCTTGTGTCGATCCTCAAGAATGTATACAAAGTGTTTTTGAAAATATTTTTTTTGACAGTGATGTGTGAAAATATATTTGTTTATGAAAAAGGTTGTGAGCAAGCATTCAAGATTACTTACCCACTAAAGTCTTTCTTGTTATTTTCCTTCTCCTTTGGAGATAGTCTTATCCATACTATTGGATGTGAAGGGACAGACGTAAAGTCATCGTATGATCATCGAAGGCAACATGTAAGGATACTTTAGCAATTGTATCGAAGGGACTATCATCATTTTGCTTGTAGGGTCATCAAAGGGACTAGATCATTTTGTAGGAAACTCGAAGGGTCATTGAGGGATTAAGATCTTTATTCGAAAGGGACCATAATGATTTGATCGAGGGTCTTTTGCTAAAGTATCCCTAATTTCGAGGGACGTGACCAAGGTATCGTAAGGCAACAAGAGAAGTTACCCTAAAGGTGAAAGTGTGATTTTGAGTTAATTCAGTTATTTAGTCTTGAGAATTAGGTTTTCTATGTCCAATTGTTAGTCTTTCCATGCACACCCTAATTTTTAACAGTTATAGAATATAATGTGCGGAAAGTAAAACCTAAACTATTACATCCTTTGAGCAGTTACATAATTAGAAAAAATGCGATAAAAGATAAATCTACGCGTTTACATTGGTAATGCGGCCTATACAGTTTTCTAGGAAATTAAATAGCAAAAATAAATAATAAAAAAATGTTATAAAAATGTTTAAATGCCTAAAATTCTAAATTAATGTTTTTGGTAATTTTTAGAAAATGATTTATGATTAGGGATGATATTTAAAACCTAATAGTAGCTAATTAATTAAGTTAATTTTAAAAAAACCTAAAATCCTAATTAGAAACCCTAATGTCTAATTAATTTTAATTAATAAAAAGCCTAAAGTCTAATTAAATGGAAAAGGTTAATTAAGAAAAACCTAAAAGTCTATTTTTTTGATTTTATGATTTTATGTGTTAATTAATTGAAAAATATCAAATTAATTGAATAAGAAAAATGAAAGAAAGTTGGAAAAAGAAACAGAAAAAATAAAATGCACGGAGTGGGACTTGAACATACACCCTCATCCTCAATGATTATTCCCTTTACCACTGCGCCATAGTGTTGTTTGTGACATGGAATATGAATGAATCCATTTTTAATAATCTTGCGTTGAAACCTGAAAAAAGTATAAAAATAACATTTGCAAAACATAGGGATCAACCTCATGCCTCTCATGTCACAGGTCGCCATCTCCAACCATCTGAGCTACGCTAGTTTTGTGTTATACAAACACAAATCAAACATTATATAATAAAACAACTAGATCAGAGAAGCGCCATAAACCTATCTCCGGTCATCTTCTCTAGTGAGCTTCAATATCAAACCCACAAATCACGTAAAATAAAAGACACAAGATAAACCATATCCCTCTAATTTGACCCTTGTGAATCTAATGGTAGCATTGGCTTGACCTGAAAATGCTTGTAGAGTGAGTTTTAAAGAAAATATTTCAAACTGCCCTAACAATGGCAGATCTCTATTCCAGCGTCAAGCCTCACAAAATAATACGTCAAAACAGTTCCACACATCAATATGAATAGGAATATATGCATCAAATCATTCAAAAATGTGTATATTAAAGCTTGAAAATAAAGAAGGGTACTAAATGGTGCAGTTGGGATTTGCTGTTCTGGCGTGCTTCAAGCTTGAGTAATGATTGGAATGAGTTCCTAGAGTCCTCAAGAAGCTTGATTGATGCTTGGAATGGACTGCAAATCATGCAAGAGAAAGGTTTGATCATGCCTTAGCTTCTTGAAAAATTTGGAATTTTAGGGTTCTTCTTGAGAGGCAGCACACATCTTTTGGCATCTGAATGTTTTGTGTATTTATAGGAGAGAAGATTAGGTCAAATGGTGGGCTTGGATACCTCATGAAATCATATCTTTGATTTTGTTTTAAAATAAGTTGAAATCTTCTAAAACCAATGAAGATTTGTTTAAAATATAGACCACACGAGTTCTTTAGCTTCAAGTAGATTTTTGGGCCTCCAACATGATTAAAAATATTAACCATACGCCTTAATCCAATATTTTTATATTTTATTTGATTTAATTTTCATTTAAATGAATAAAATACAAATAAAAGAAATAAAAATCATAAAAATATGTGAATGGATTTAGGGGTCCTTTATAAGTTTATAAACACGTTTGAACCTAAAAACTTAGGCCCATTAGCCAAAAAATTCAACTTTGCTCAAAGTGGACTTCATTCATTTTCGAAAAATTGCTCAACTTGCACCAATCATAACTCTTTCAATTTTTGTCATATGAAAATTATCTTTGACTCTATGGAAACCTCAAGATGTCTCCTACAACTTTCATATTGGTTATTTTTTCATTTGAAGTCTTTATCTTGATGTAAATTGCTTTGACAAAAGATGTCTTTTTGTTGACTTTCAAAATGACTTGTAAAGTTTTGGCTCATATCTCTCAAATGAAGCATTTTTGGCCTTGAGCTTAAAAAGACAAAGATGTAGAGAATTGAATTTCCTTCAAAATGAACTTTGGTTAAGGAATTTATGATGAAGTATGTGAAAGTTGTGCTTAGTCAAAGTTTAGTTGACTTCTCCTTAAGAAAGCCCTAAATTAGTAACTTTTGACTTTTGATGAATCTTGAGTTTTCTTAACGAATCATGATCAACCCTTGATCAAATGATGAATGTGACTTCAAAATGTTGACTTTGATTAAAAATATTGAAGTTTGACTATAGATTGATCAAAGTTGACTTTTTGTTCAATATAACTGATTGATTAAGAAAACTTGTGATGTAAGGCCTGAAACCTGACATGAGGACTCTTTGAAGCATATGAGAAACCATGAAATCCACTTGAGGCATTATAAAATCAATTTCCTTTGAGAAAAGAAAAACCCTAGTTGTAGGTTGGTTGCTTAGGAGGAGAGTCCATCTGATAAATCCTTGACGAGTCTTGAGTGTTTGAGACCTTCATGAGTATGAGGAGGTGTCTTGAATCAATTTGTCTCAAATATGGGAGGGAAAATTTTGGGGTACAACAACATTCTTCCATGCAACGCTTCATTCAACACCATCTCTATAGTATAATGGAAATTGTTATTATAAGTAAACTCAATCTATGGGAAGTGATTATTCAACCTCCTCCTTGTTCTAGAGCACAAGCCCTCGATAAATCTTCTAAACATTAGATAGTTCTTTCTGTATAACCATCCGCCTGAGGATGATGTGTGGAACTCAACTTCAACTTAGTACCAAAGGCATTTTGCAAACTGTCCAAAACTTCGATGCAAACTTTAGATCTCTATCTAAAACGATACTCAAAGGTATCCCATGCAATTTCATAATTTCTCTAATATACATCTCAACTAATTTCTCCATAGGATGATTGCTCTTCATTGGTAAGAAATGAGCCGAATTAGTCAACCTATCCGTAATCACCCAAATTGAATCATTTCCTTTAACGGTCTTCGACAAACCCGCACAAAATTCAGGGAAACATTCTCCCACTTCCATTCTGGAATACTCAACGGTCGCATAAAACCCATAGGATTCTGATACTCAACCTTTAACTTCTAACAAGTCAAGCAAGTATAGAAAAATTTGGCAACTTCCTTCTTCATATTAGGCCACCAGAATAACTTCTTCAAGTCCCGATCTTTGTAGCACTGGGATGAATACTCAACCCACTTCTATGTCCTTCCTCAAGAATAGTCTTCTTAAGCTCTGAAACATTTATCGCCAAACCTCATCACACCATTCTCATCAATACTGAACTTATCTCTTTTACCCTGGTTAATCAAAGTTAATTTATCGACTAATCCTAAATCAAACTTCTTACCTTCACGGATTTCTTCTATTATGCCACTAGTCGGTTTCAACATTCCTAACTTCACACTTTTAGAAGTATCTTCACACACTAAGCTCATATCTTTTAATTGCTCGATCATCTCTAACTCATGAACCATAAGCATTGATAAATGCAGCAACTTCCTACACAATGCATCAACAAATACATTTTCCTTACCAGGATGGTAACTCAAATCAAAGTCATAGTCTTTCAACAATTCAAGCCACCTTCTCTGTCTCATATTTAATTCTTTATGGTCAAATAAGTACTTCAAACTCTTGTGATCACTGAACCCTTCGAATTTAGAATCAAAAAGATAATGTCTCCAAATCTTTAATACAAATACCACTGCTACTAGCTCTAAGTCATGCGTAGGATAATTCCTTTCGTGAACTCTGAGTTGTCTAGAAGTATAAGAAAAAACATGTCCATTTTGCATTAGCACACCACCAAGACTCATCTTAGACGCATTATAATACACTACAAACGACTCACTCAGATTAGGAAAAATCAATATCGGAGCGATCGTCAGCCTCTTCTTTAATTCTAAAAAGCTTTCTTCACACTCCATATCCCACACATAAGTTTAACCCTTTTGAGTCAACAGTAAATACATCTTAGAAAATCCTTTAATGAAGCTTTGATAGTGTAATACAGTGGGAGAACTGAATTTTTTGATTTTATCCAAATGTGTGGATAGCAAGAGTCGCCGCCGATTTTTCTTTTATCCAATATTTAGGAAAGGTGAAAAGAACAGGAAAGACCTTTGACAGATTTTGAATTCGGGGGGTAAGTTATAAAAAGGGAAGGTGTTAGCACCCTTTTCATCTGTAGTTGTCTATGGGCTCTTAACTGCTTAGCTCACTTTTGAAAACTTGTTTTGTGTGTGTGATTTGTTTGAAAAAATTTGGAAATGCCAATTTAAGGCTAACTTTGTAACGATTCTTGTATCAGTCCTCAAGAATGTATACAAAGTGTTTTTTTTAATACTTGTTTGAAAATAATGTGTGAAAAATATTTTGAAAAGGTTGTGATAAAGTGATTAAGAGTCCTTACCCACTAAGTATGGTCTTTCTTATTATTTTCCTTCTCCTTTAGAGATAGTACTATCCATACCATTAGTTGGTAGGTAGCCTCATCTATTAGATGTGAAGGTGTATGCGTAGGGTCATTGTATGGTCATCGAAGGCAACATGTAAGGATACTTTAGTAATTTGTATCAGAGGGACTATCATCACTTTATAGGAAACTCAGAGGGTCATCGAGGGACTGTGATCTTTATTCGAAGGTACTATGATGATTTATTCAAGGGTCTTTTGCTAAAGTATCCCTATGTTCGAGGGACGTGACCAATATCGTAAGGCAACAAGAGAGGATACCCTAGAGGTGCAAGTGTGAAGAGTGTATTGACTTCAGTTATTTATCTTGAGAATTAGGGTTTTCTACGTTTATTTTTAGTCTTGCCATACAAACCCTAGTTACTAACAGTTAAATATGTATAGAAAAATAAAGTGCGGAATGTAAAGTCCTACGCTATTACATGGCTTTGGGCGAGATACATAAGTTTAAAAATTTACGGGAAAGTAAACCTACGTTATTACATCCTCGAAGCAAATACATAATTATAAAAATGCAAGAAAAGAAATCTACACTATTTCATCAGTTGCGCAAACCTACACAATTTTATAGAAAAATTAAATAGCAAAAAGATGAGAAAAAGAATGTTAGAAAAAATGTTTTGTTTTGGTGTTTTTGTAGAAAATAGTTTAAGTGTTAATAATTAATTAAAACCTAATTGTTTCTAATTGATTTTAATATTTTAGAAAAAGGTTAACTAATTAATTAATTAGTAAATAAATAAATAAATATGTCAAAATTTAATTACTAATTAAAAACCCTAACCTTAATTTTTATAGTTTTTTTAAAAAAGATTAGGTTAATTAGTGATTAATTAAAAAAGAATTAATTAAGAAAAATAATGAAATTAGGGTTAGTAGAAATAGGAAAAAGAAAGAATGCATGGGGTGGGTGTTGAACCCACGCCCTGGATCTCATAGATTGCCTTCCAACCACTGCGCCAACGCTGCTTTTGTATTTAGGAATAGAATTGATCAATATATAATAAATCTATATTGAAATCCTGAAAAAGAAAATAAATTGACAAAATGCAGGAATCAAACCCACGCTCCTTACGTTACAGGCCTCCATCTCCAACCAATTGTGCTACGTTGTTTTTTTGTTTTAGAATAGTAACACACACACACACGTGTATATATATATATATATATATATATATATATATATATATATATATATATATATATATATATATATATATATATATATATATATATATATATATATATATATATATATATATATATATATATATATATATATAACAACTGAATAAAAACAACATGAGTTAGAGAATAAAAACAATTGAATTAGAGAAGCACCGAAGCCCTAGCTCCGGTCATCTTCTCCCGTAATTCCAATCTCAACCTGGAAAAACAACATGAGTTAGATCATAAAAGGGATCCTATCCCCCTAATTTGACTCTTGTGAGTCCAATGGTGGTGTTAGTTTGGCTTGAAAACGTTTGTATCGTGAGATTCGATGAAAAAAGTTCCAAGCTGCCCTAACAATGGCATCTCACGATCCTTGCATCAAAGCTTGAAAATAATGGATCAAGACAGTCCTAAACATGATCATGGACATGTATACATGCATCAAATTTATTAAATATGTATAGATTAAGAGTTTGAGATTCACGAAAATTACCCAAACTGGTGCAGTTGGATATGGTTGTTTTGGACGTGGAATAGCTTCAAGGATGGTTGGGATGGATTCTTGGGAACTTCAGGAAGATGATAGGGTGCTTGGAACAGATTGAAAGAGGCTGGAGACAAGGGTTTAAAGTTTCCCTAGTTTTGAGAAAATTTGAGATTTGGAGAGTGTGTTCTTGAGGCAATTTTCGTATCCTTGATGGTCTAAACATGTGTATTTTTAGGAGAATGATTCAGGTCAACAAACATGAATCAAATTTTTGTATTTCATGTTCAAATATTTGATTGGAATTTTTGCATGAAATCTTTCTTTTTTAGGCCAATCATGTACCAATCATCTCTACACATTTTTTGCAAGTTGTCACCAGCTTTTTGGGTTTATGATTTGATTCAAAAATAGACCCCCATGCCTTATATAATTTATTTGGTATTTTCTTTGATTTACTTTGCTTCTAATTGAATAAAATCAAAATAAAGATAAATAAAAACCACAAAAATAAATGAATAGATTCAGAGGTCTATTATGAGGCTAGAAACACGTTTGGACCTTAAAAGATAGGTTCATTAGCCCAAAAATTCAAGTTTGCTCAATTTGGACTTCATGCATTTTCTCAAAATTGCCCAACTTGTACCAATCATAAGGAATTTTTGGAAACCTCAAGATGTCTCCTACAACTTCCATGTTGGTCATTTTTTCATTTGGAGTCTTTAACTTGATGTAAATTGCTTTGACCAAGAATGTCTTTTTGTTGACTTGTAAAATGACCTGTAATGTTTTGGCTCATATCTCTCAAATGAAGCATTTTTGGCCTTGAGCTTAGAGAGACAAAGTTGTATAGAATTGGATTTCCTCCCAGATAGGCTTTGGTTGAGAAATTTTTGATGAAGTGTGTGAAAGTTATGCTTGGTCAAAGTTCAGTTGACTTCTCCTTAAGAAAATCCTAATTTAGTAACTTTTGACTTTTGATGAATCTTGAGTTTTCTTGATGAATCATGATCAAACCTTGATAAAATGATGAATATGAGTTAAAAATATTGATGTTGACCAAAAATATTGAAGTTTGACCGTAAATTGGTCAAAGTTGACTTTTTGTCCAATACAATTGATTTTCAATCATCTGGCTAATTGACTGAGCAAACTTGTGCTGCAACGCTTGAATTTTTGGCATGAGGATTCTTTGAAGAATATGAGGAACCATGAAGTCCATTTGAGGCATTAGAAACTCAATTTCCTTTGAGAAAAAAAAAACCTAGTTATAGGTCAATTGCTTAAGAGGAGAGTTTATTTGGTCAACCCTTGAGTAGTCTTGAGCATTTGAGACCTTCATGAGTATGATGAGACCTATTGGAATAATTTGTCTTGAAAATGAGAGGCCAAACTTTTGGGTACAACAGATAATAATCTGTCAAACCCAAAAAACTTCGAATCTAGGTTGCAGACTTTGGAGCCTCCCAATGTAATACAACATCAACTTTAGAAGGATCCACATCAATTACACCATTAGAAATCACATGACCAAGAAAACTAACTCCCTTCAGCCAAAATTCACACTTCGACAACTTTTCATACAACTTATTTTCCTTTAACACTTGCAACACCATTCGCAAATGCTCAACATGCTCTCCTTCTGATTTTTAATAGATTAGAATATTGTCAATGAACACCATGACAAACATATCCAAATAGGAATGAAAAGTTCTATTCATATATTCCATAAAAACACCTGGCGCATTAGATACACCAAACGACATCACATTGTATTCCTAATGACCATACCTCGTTCAGAAATCTGTCTTGAAATTATCATCTAGTTTAACTCGAATCTGATGATAACCCAACCTCAAGTCAATCTTGCTAAAAATACAAGCACCCACCAATTGATCCATCAAATCATTGATCCTTGGTAGTGTACACTTATTCTTAATCATCACTTTATTCAACTGTCTGTAATCTACACACAACCCCATACTTCCATCTTTCTTCTTAACTAGCAACATAGGAGCACCCCACAGTGAAACAATCGGTTGAACAAACTTCTTCTCAAGCATCTCCTCCAGTTGTTTCTTCAACTCGCTTAGTTCTAAAGCTGACATTCTATAAGGAGTCATCGACATTTGACTTGTAACTAGCAGCAAATCTATAGAAAAATCCACTTCACATTCAGGTGGTAAATTACTGATGTCATCTGGAAACACCTCTGGGAATTCACAAACAACCGGTAATTCCATATTTGTACCTTTACCATCAACTTACAACAACACAAGAATCACAAACATCGAGACTTCATCTTCTAAAAGTTTATTCACTTGCTTAGCGGTCAACAACATCAATTCTCCATTATTACCAAACTTAGGGAACCTCAAAGTCTTATTATAACAATTGATATGAACATAGTTGAACTCTAACCAATTCATCCCAAGGATAACATTGATTTGGTGTAAGGGAAGACACACCAAATCCATCTCAAAACTCTTGAATTAAATAGTCAAAGGACACTTCAAACAAACCTAAGTTGTAGTAACAAAACCACTAACAAGAGTATATATCACCATACCACCATTCATATCAAAAAAATTCAATTCCAACTCAGTAGCACATTAAGGATAAATAAATTAATGAGTAGCACCGGTATCAATAATAGCAACAAATTCAACATCATTAATAAGGCAAGTACCTCGAATCAAGTTATCCTTCTTAGAATCCTCTGATTCACTCAGTGCGAACACTCTACCATTGGTCTGGGAAGTAGCATCCTTCCTTGGTTTCTGACACTGGGTACTGATATGACCTTACTCTCCATTGTTGATACAAGTCGGACCATTGTTCTTACATTCAGGTGTACAATGATCAGACTTACCAAACTTGTAACACCTTAGCACCTTATTCTCACATTCATTAGATCGGTGACCTTGTTCACCACACCTATATCACTTGATAAAAGCGAGAGCCGCTCCCCCACTTTTCTTCTTCTCACCATAAGCCTTTGTTTCCCTTTATCAACTGGGGCATCATAAGGCTTCTTACAATCTTGATGTTGCTTTCCTCTTTTCTCATTCAAACTCTTGTAGTGAGCCGGATGAGCTTTGCTATCTTCTTCATAGATTTTTCAGTTGCCCACCAACTCTAAAAATACACGGGTCTGCTGATACCCGATTACTCGCTTGATCTCCAGACGCAACCCATTCTCAAACTTGATACACTTTAAGAACTCAACAGTTGCTTCACTGTAATATGCATAAGACTTTTCCAGTTCCACAAACTTTAAAGCATACTTAGTCATAGTCAAACTACCTTGTTCCAACTCTAGAAACTCAATCTCTTTCTTCCCACGCACATGTTCAGAAAAATACTTCCTCAAAAACTCCCTGCTGAACACAGCCTAAGTAATCACTTCACCTAGTGTCGTCAGTCTCTAACGGGTGCCAACCCACCATTCATCAGCTTCCTCTGCCAGTTGATGCGTACCAAACCACACCTTCTACGCCTCTGAGCAATCCATGAATCAAAATATTATTTCAATCTTCTTGATCCAAACTTGTGCTCTATCAGGATCGAACCTTCCCTTGAAAACAAGAAGATGATTCCTCTGAAACGTCTCCAAAACACGAGATCTATCATTAGGTTGATTTTGCATAGCCTGAGCAATAGTCTGCAAAGCAGCAACAAGTGCAACACCGTTCCTTCCAGCCATTCTCTATTTTACACCAATAACAGTCACAATGGTTAGAAACTATCTCGATAGTATTCCACTATCACATACAACAGACTCAATAATCTAGCTGGACGAACCGACCTACTCTGATACCATTCATGTAACACCCTTCTAACCCACATACATTTTTCATATAATTTCTCGAAAAATCAAATCAAATAAATACCACGGAAGGGCATCACATCTTCATAGAACATCAAATAACAATTAAATCCTGCTTCGTAACACGGGTTGCAAGAAAGCATTGATTATAATCTCTAGTAACGACAAACAATTCACTTCAAACTTCACACCATAATTAATGAGTCATATCTTCTACATCAAATAATCTCAAATACCACGAAAGGTAGTTCAATTATCATTAACATCATCACACTTCATGTTTATAACATCATAGCCTAAAACATGGTAAAAGTCATGATAGAAATACAAAATCTCAAAATAGAAAAATATGCAAAGTTCGTAAACAATCCCAACCTTGATGTTACATATCAGAGCAAGACTCCCTTTATTCAACAAAAGCAAAAAAACACACTCCGAAACTATCCTCTAATGTTTCTATGGACTAATCTCAATCACCTGTGTGTTATCCACGTGGAGGCAACATTCAAATAGAAAAGGGTGAGTAAATCATAATCATTATAAAATACATAAGGGATAAATATAGTAGACATGCACATAGGTAAGGCACCAAACATTATAAGAACTTCATGTTATACTCACACATTCACAAACATTATCAATTCACAATAACGTATTATCAAAATACCATTTATCAACAATTACCCTTTAATCACATCATTATACAATGTCACATAAAATGTAATGCATCACTATAGACTCATGCATGTGGTACCAAAACTTCACTAATTACTCATTCATCATTATCTCCAAAGATCACCACCAATAGGATCGATTCCCGCTTAGAACTAGAGCACTTCACAATTTTGCACTCAATCCACACTATGGGATTGATGCCTTCACTGGACAATTATCATATCATCTTCATTGGACCGAAGTCTTATTAACATTACTAGACGAAAGTCCTGAACTATACCATGAATGCATGATGCACAACAACATAATAAAAACGATGACGGCTAGTCAAAACGCATCATCATTCATGATTTCATCATAATATCATCATATCATCTCAAGTAAACAATCATCAACATAATATCATCATATCATCTTAAACAAAACCAGCATCATCATCATATCATCTTAAGTAAACAAACATCATCATCATCATATCATCTTAAATAAACAAAGCATCATTATAATCCAACACGGGGAACCTAACTTTATCCTAGGTTAGATATTGGGTAAATACTTATTTTATCTCATTTTATTCCATATAACTAAACTTCATTGTGTTAGATATCCAATGCTTCGAACGACAACTCAATCTGACTCCTAAAACTCGAGTTACGACTCTTTTAATGAAATCCAACACAGCCAATCGAATCTAGACACCATCGCCCAGCGACAGACTTCCATCGCCTGTCGACGTTTGCATCGCCACTTGCTTTTCCTGACGACACTTGGAGTGATTCACTCCAGTAGCATCACTCTTTTATGTCTTTCATCGCTTCCATTTTCTCCTAGCGACAGCCACACGAAAACACCGTCGCCCAGCGACGCTTCTCTATCGCCCGACGACACAGCACGAACAAGGTTTTCCTATTGCAATTTCCTGCATAAAAACCAGTCCCAATCTTGCAATTTCTGCATATTATAGGTCCTAAAACATCATCTAATCATAGGGTTTTCACCAAATAACAACAATCCAACGTATCTACATTATGGGTACAATTTTCTTACAATCCAAGACCATAAAACATCGTCTAATTCATCTTATCATCACATATTCATCACAACCAAAACTCATCATAATCTACATCTATCTGAACCTTAAATCATTTATAATAATTAAGATAAACACCCCTTACCTTGAGTTTATTGCTAGCAATCAAATCCTCTTCGTGCTCTACCGGGATTTCTATGTTTCTCCTTTCCTCTTTGTGCCCTAGGTCTCTTTTCCCACAATGTTCTTCTAATTCTACGATCACACAGAATAATCGTATAAACTCTCCCAACCTTTCCTTATACTAAACTTGCCATCTTAGACCCCTAATAATGAAATTCACATCATGTCCTCACTCATCCTTCACTAATGACCATCTTGCCCTTATTTTCTATACACCACCATTCTATTTATTTAAATCCAAATAATTCTAAATAATTACTATTAACATCTAAATAATTTCGAAATATTTATCTAAATCCTAAACACCTCTTATTATCCTATTGTTCACCTATATCCCATCAAATACCACACAAATCATCATTATAAACATCATACTCATCAAGTCATCACTATTGCATCACAAATGCATCACAAATACACATCATAAATCATCACAAGGACTCACACAAAGCACCAAAATGTCATACATACCCACACTTCATAATGACTCATATATTCACGCTAAATTAATTAAATAATAATTAATCTAGAATTTGAGGTGTTATATTTACTGATTTTTTAAAGCTTGTAGCCTCTGACTTACTTCGGTCGATACATACCTTCTTTAAGGTCGACACATACAGCTTAAACTTAATGTATGTGTCGACACATATGATTTATAAGTCGACACATACTGATTATTTTGGTCAGTTTTCCAAATATTTTAATTCCAAAAAAAGTCTTTTTTGACCTAAATTTCCAAAACTATAAATACATTATTCATGATCATTGCAACTTGATGATACCATAAAATTAGCCTGTATTTGCTCTTCATCTTCAACCTCTAATCTATGCATACACACTAATATTCCATTGTAATGATCTTTTGTTGGAGTGCCATTTAGACGAGGTTTGATAACGTCCGATTAGGTTCTTGTGTAGCTGAGAATATTGGGTTGATATTTATAGGGGTATTCATCTGGAAAAACCGCGAGTTTATTCTCCAAGATCATTGATTGATTTTGGGATTTTCGTGCAAAACATTCAAAATTTGATTTCGGCCAAGTGAAGTCCTTTAGAGATAAAGAATGCAAGGGAACCTTTGGAGATAAAGAACGCAAAGAAAGTAGCAAGAGAACGATATATCATAATTGAAGTCTTTTGTTGCAATAGGTACAATTGACCGTTCGTGCGCAAAAGCTTTGGACATAAAGAAAGCAAATGAGTAGCAATATCGACAACTCAATTGAGATCTACTGTGTCTTGATCTTGTTGAAGATCAAAAGAAGAGAAGGGGTTGAATCAATATCAAACAATTATGGTTTGTAGGGTTGCGCTTAAACACTTCTCTTGTAATCATACTTTCTGCAAAGTAAGAATGTATCTTAATTCCATATTGAAATTGGGCTCAGACGTACACACACGAGAGGATGAAAGTGGACAAATGTATAGACAGATCTTTGTGTCTCTTTTCCTTTATCGTTTTACTTGCTTTAATTTTCATATATCAATTTGTCAAATAGGATTGAGTAATCTATCGACTCGTAAGAATTTTCCGAGACTATTTTTGTTTAAAGTGGTGTGTTGATTAGATTATAATCAATTTGATTATAAGTGGTTTTCATATCAACGCAACTCAAAGGAAAAATTCAGAAAAGTCGAATGCACACTAAGTGTTTGACAAATTGCACTGTTCTATGTTTTGTTTAATTTTATTGAAAATAAAAAACTATTGTGTTTGATATTAAATTATTAATTGAGATATTATTATGTTGATTGATTTTATTATTATCTTAATTTCATATGACTTATGTATATCTGAGTTTCCAATAATTATATTCGTTTAAATAATTTTAGTGAATCTAAGCCAAAAATCTTCTGTTGAATATTATTTTTTAAATAAATTTTTAAATAACTATTTTAAAAAATAAATTTTTATTTAAAAATCTATTTACCTTAATCTATTGCAATGCATGCACATATCACACGAGGATTAACTTAAATGACTTTACTATTTGGATGACTTTGTAAGTTTAAACTTTTACAAAGATGAATGAGTGATTAAAATATATTATTTGTTGAAAGAGAAAAATTGGTTTAAAAAGATATAGAAAGAAAGTTATCAAAGTTATACAGTCACAAAGTTACCCAATCCCTCCTACATTTTAACAGAATAAATAAAGCATGGATAAATGAAGCAAAGTGGAACTCATAATTTTAGCTTGTAGAAAGAACCATAAACATTGGATCTAAGTTTTTTTTTATATAGTACTAGTACTACACATTTGGTAAGTTCATTCCCTCTTTATGCAAAAGAAAAGAGTGAAACCCGGTGATACCGATCATTATGTCTCCCCAATAAATACTTAAAAGAGATAAAGACCTAGCAGCAGTTGGAATATTATATTTGACGTAATATATGTATGTAAACAGTGAGTTCCAATCATGATTCTGTTTGTATCTCCATGCATGGCTCTTCTACTGTCAACCTCACTTTTTAATCAAAGTTTGAGATACATATTGCCCATTTTACTATACAAGGAGTTTTCTGCAGGTTTTGCAGCACATTCCAGTGATCCATCACTGTTTTCTTTTGGATAAAAGTACTGCTGATTATGTTTCACGCTAAAATGATGGCGGTGTGTACGTAGTGTCACTGCTGGTCTCATTACAGCCACTGCACAAAACTTAAAAAATTTGAGTTATTCAAAACATCAAGTCTTTTTAACGTGCTTTTGATTTACAAAAGAATTCGTGAATATATATAATATAAAATTTAACTTTTGACCGAACACAGTTTTTATCGATGTTAAAATTTATATTAGTTTCAAGCGAAATGATGCGTAAGAAGTATGATGGATAATTTACTAGTAAGTGTATTAGTGTTGTTGTCGAAGTAATAGAAATAAATTCATCTTCATAGGAATTGCGAATTTAGAACAAGATACGTTATGCGATGTAAGTAAAAATAGTAAATGGAGATTTTTAAGTTGTTTGGTCGAAAATACAAGAGATTAATTTTTATAAATGATGACAAAGGCGGTCACGTCTTATTATGAGAATTCTCTATTTTTACTTGATTAATGAAACACGCGTTAACATGCATGCAATGACTACAGAGTTACTCGGCAGACTAACTCCACCACTACACCTAATTCTTTGGCGTGCAACTCACTAGCCTAAGCGTCAGTTCTTCGATCTCTCGGGCTAATTGTTCTGTCAAACTAGGCAACAAAGCACGTTAGTCCCTAAGACATAAATCCTAATTATACTATCCCTAGTCAATTAACGAATTCAACAGTTAAAGTAGTTCAGAAAAATAGTCATAGGATCAGTAGTCACTACTTATCAAAATCAAATTGATGTCGTAACAAACAATAGGCAATGAGCACAAGCAATAACTCAATAATAACAAAGAGTCAAAATAATTACATTAACTTCATTCGATCATATGTCTCATTCAAATAAAAATTGGTTCATCATCAAATAAGACTTAATCTAAGAGGAATCTAGTTACTCTTTTGAAATAAATCAATACCATAAGTGTATATTCGAATATCATGAAGAATCACGGAAGAAAAAACTCTCAAATGGCTCTAATGACCTCCAAAGCTCCAAATATCCTAAATCCACCACTTTCTCTCTAGGAATCGAACCCATTTTTCTTCTCCTATTTTTCCTTTTAAGGCCACCAAAAACGTGTCAGACATGCGTTCTAACGTGGTCGTGCTGAAGAGCAACACAGGCGTGTTGCGTAATGATTATGGAAACGCATACGCGTTTTAGATTAGCGTGGACGCCTTTATTCCAGTATCTTTAACGTGTTTTTGTTCCCTTTTTCACCAATTTTCACACAAAGTCATTTTCTTCACCCTTGATCACTTTTCCATTCTTTTTTCACACTTTTGCTTTTAAGTTGCTCAATTAAGTCTAGTTTGTTCGATTTTTTCTCTCTAAATTGTATGTATAAGAGTGCGCCTAAGAGGGAGGGGGGGGGGGGGGAGGGGTGAATTAAGACTTTTAAAATTTTACCGGTTTTAGAGTGATGGATATTATTTTTCTGGTTTGGTGCATGAGTTTATAAATGTGTTTCTTTCTTTTCTGGTTTATGACTAGTAATGAAAACGGTAAATGCGAAAAAGTAAAGAACACAAAGATGTATCCTGGTTCCCCTCACAGTCCGAGAGTACTCCATTCCCCTTTCAACATGAAAGAGATTTCTTTATTGTTAGATCTCTAGACAAGACACCCTAGTCCTTCTATACAAGACTCTAATCAATAAAACCACCAAGAACAATCCTCGTGGATTTTCAGTGTACACTAAGATAAAAATCCTCTCTTAATGACTCTCTTGCTTCCAACAATCTTGGACATCAATATACAACCAATCACCAAGAACAATCCTCTTGGACCAAGAACAATCCTCTTGGATTTTCACTATGTCAACAATGATAACAATCCACTCAAAGTGACTTCACTTGTATCCAACAATCCTGGAAAAACAAGATTACAAAACTACTTGAACTTATTTTCAACAATCCTGAAAAATAAGCAAGTATATAACAATATTTGATTTGAGTGAGTTTGTGTAGAAATGATCATTTTGAGTGATTTTATCAATGAATTGATCTTCTCTTCCAATGAAAATAGTATACAATGACTCAAGATATATAATGCTCAAAGTTTTCTAGTTGACAATATGTGAAAGTGTGCAGAAAACTTGTGTATGAAAGTGTATAAAAGCTTGAGTTTGATTTTTGAAAATTCAGAAAATATGATTGGAAGAGGTACTTCAAATGATTTTGAAAATGAGTATTTATATGTTCATAACATCCTTTTGAAAACAACATATAATTCTGCAAATGAATCAATAACAAATGTCAAGATTGAGTGAAAGGTTTCCATGAAATGGTGTTATGAACAAGCATGAGTAAAGCTGTTGTTTTTCAAAATCGTTCAGCATACAATCAATTGCATCCTTGTGTAAATCGACTGCACGGGGTTTCAACAGCTAAAAATTCAAATATTTTGAGTGAGCAATCGATTGCACAAGTGTGTAAATCGATTGCACTTGAAGTCAGTAGAAAAAATTGATTGAGAGCAATCGATTGCACAAACATACAAATCGATTGCACTTAGAAACAATAGCTAATGCTTTGAAAACACGAAGCATGCAATCGATTGCACCAATATGCAAATCGATTTCACCCAAGTAAAAATTGAATTTTTGCTTTAGAAAACTTGAGAAAAATTTTAGACAAGATAAAATATTTCTTTTGACCATTGAGCACCTATGTCTTAAGTTCAAAGTAAGTATTATCATTATACCTTGAAATTTGCTAAGTTCTTGAACCAAAGACTTTATCCAAATATGCTTTTAGCTTGATCAATAATCTTTGCCTTCTTGTCAAAATGGTTTGTCTTTATCAAAACAAAAGTGTATTTTAGAAGCTTGATTTTACATTCTCCCCCTTTTTGATGATGATAAACAATCTTGCTTGATGCGTTGTAATTTCCAGAAAGAGACTTCTCCCTCTAAGATGTGTAACTCCCCCTTTGTATGAGAAGTTTTGAAATCATTTGGAGTTGCTCATCTTGAAGGATTCTTTGTACCTTAAAAGTTTAAGACAAGGAAATACACAAGCATAAAGTATAACATCCTTCTCCCCCTTTGACATTATCAAAAAGAAGGGAAAGATGCAAAAAAAATATACAATGAAATTATAAACATAAAAATAATTTTTACCTATAAGTTTTACCTCAAGAGTGACTTCATAAACCATTCATCCTTGATGAATTTGAAGCCTTTTCAACAAAGTTGTCTTTTAGAAGTTGTCTTTTGTTCTTCAACATAAAGTACATCTTCAATGGATAAGAAAGTTACTGTATGAACTTTGCCAATGCCAAGAATTCTTCCTTTAAGGTATTTCTCATATGTGAAATAAACCTTGGACTTGAACTATATTTAAAAGTTAGTGTATGTCTTCTATCAAATGCTTAGAGCCACCACTTATCAAAACCTCATAGATTTAAAGTGGTCCTCAAGCAAACCTACAAAACAATTAAGTTTGATTTAGTACCCAATGTGCTTTGGGTCCATCATAGTTAGTTACCTTCTTAACCCACACATAATACTCACTTTCTACACTAAAGTTTCTAACATAGCAAGCATTATGTGTATGGCCAACAATACCACAATAAAAACAAGTAGGTTCAAATTTACTTCTATATCTAGAAGGGTAAGATTTCTTCTTAAAAAATCTTTTCCTTTTAGGATATTGATGAACTACTTTAGGTTTGTTCACTTTCTCTTTGGATGATTGATCACTAGCCTCAACAAAGATAGTTTTATTAGAACTTAGTTTTGAAAACTTTGAATATCCAAGTCCACTTTTATTATTGGAATATCTTTGTTGGCTAAGAACACCTTCCAATCCAATTTGACCTTTCTCATATCTCTCAATAACTCTTCTTAATTGCACAATTTAGAAAGAGAGTGATTCATAATTTTTGCATACAAAATTCCGCCTTTGCTCCCTAAATTTTTGTTTTTCATCTTTGAGATCTTTTTCCATTGACTCACATTTTTCTTCTAAAGAAGAAATTTGTTTCTTTTGAGATGAAATAGTTTTGTACTGAATTTTGCATTCATTTAATAGTTAATCTATTGCACCTTGTACATCATTATCATAAAGAGAAAATTCATTACTAACCTCGTCATCTTCACTATCGGAATGGTGTGAGACCATCAATGCAAGATTAACACGTTGATTATTTTCAGAATCGGAAGATGTACTTTCCCATGCTATATATGCTTTCTCTGACTTCTTATCTTTATTTCTCTTGAAATATTTCTTCTTCTTTTCAAGTGTAGGACATTCACTTTTAACATGTCACTTTTCTCCACATTCAACGTATATAACCTTCCTTGTTGGTGCTTCCATTTTTCTTTCTTTTCGTATAACCTTTTCAATCTTCCTGATGAGATCATCATCTTCACTACTAGTGGATTCACCCTCTTGATTGCTATAATGATTTTTTTATCCTTTTATTTAAAGCAATGTCTTTTGAATCTTTTACTTGGATTTCATGATTTTCAAGTCTTGTAAGTTCCGTCTCATATTCTTGAAGTTTTCCGAACAAAGTGGCGGAAGTCAATGTGGATAGATTCTTCTTCTCGGATATTGCTGTCACTTTTGGTTGCCATTCCCTGGATAAATATCTAAGCACTTTAATATTAAGTTCATCATTAGTTAAAGTCTTACCGAATGCTTTCAAATGATTTTTCAAGTGTACAAATCTTTTCTGCAAGTCGAGGATTGATTCTCGGGGCTGCATTCTGAATAGTTCGTATTCTTGACTCAATGTATTTAATCTCGATATTTTAACTTCAGCGATTCCTTCGTGAGTTTCTACCAAGGTATCCCATATTTCTTTCTTCGTTTTGCATGCTGAGACACGGAAGAGTTCATCCATGCTAAGTGCACCTTGAAGAAGATTTATTGCCTTTTTATCATAGAGAACCTTCTTCTTATCATCTTCATCCCATGCAGCTTTAGGCTTTGATGAGCCAGCACCACTGATTACCGTTATAGGAATAAATGGACCATTCTCGACGGCATCCCATATTTCTTCTCCTTGTGCTTCTAGATGTGCCTTCATGCGTATTTTCCAGAAGTCAAAATATTCACCACAAAATAGAGGAAGCTTGTTGTTACTACCACCATCTCTGAAAACGAGATTTTGATTTTCAGAAGCCATTCTGGATCTTTTAGGAACAAATTACCTATAACCTTCTCTGATGTCAATTGTAAGTATAAGAGTGCACCTAAGAGGAGGGGGGTGAATTAGGACTTTTAAAATTTTACCGGTTTTAGAGTGATGGATATTATTTTTCTATTTTGGTGCATGAGTTTACAAATGTGTTTCTCTCTTTTCTGGTTTATGACTAGTGATGAAAGCGGTAAATACGGAAAAGTAAAGAACACAAAGATGTATCTCGGTTCCCCTCACAGTCCGAGAGTACTCTAGTACCATTTCAACATAAAAGAGATTTCCTTATTGTTAGATCTCTATACAAGATACCCTAGTCCCTCTATACAAGACTTTAACCAATAAAACCACCAAGAACAATCCTCTTGGATTTTCACTAAGTACACTAAGAGAACAATCCTCTCTTAATGACTCTCTTGCTTCCAACAATCCTGGACAACAATATACAACCAAACACCAAGAACAATCCTCTTGGATTTTCACTATGTCAACAATGAGAACAATCCTCTCAAAGTGACTTCACTTGTATCCAACAATCCTGGAAAAACAAGATTACAAAACCACTTGAACTTATTTTCAACAATCCTGAAAAATAAGCAAGTATATAGCAATATTTGATTTGAGTGAGTTTGTGTAGCAATGATCACTTTGAGTGATTTTATCAATGAATTGATCTTCTCTTCCAATGACAATAATATACAATGGCTCAAGATATATAATGCTCAAAGTTTTCTGGTTGAAAATATGTGAAAGTATGCAGAAAACTTGTGTATGAAAGTGTATAAAAGCTTGAGTTTGATTTTTGAAAATTCAGAAAATATGATTGGAAGAGGTACTTCAAATTATTTTTAAAATGAGTATTTATATGTTCATAGCACCCTTTTGAAACAGCATATAATTCTTCAAATGAATCATAAACAATTTCCAAGATTGAGTGAAAGGTTTCCATGAAATGGTGTTATGAACAGACATGAGTAAAGCTGCTGTTTTTCAAAATCGTTCAGCATGCAATCGATTGCACCCTTGTGTAAATCGATTGCACGGGGTTTCAAACGCTAAAAATTCAAATATTTTGAGTGAGCAATTGATTGCACAAGTGTGTAAATCGATTGCACTTGAAGTCAGTAGCAAAAATTGATGGAGAGCAATCGATTGCACAAACATGCAAATCGATTTCACTTAGAAACAATAGCTAATGCTTTGAAAACATGAAGCATGCAATTGATTACACCAATATGAAAATTGATTGCACCCAAGGAAAAATTGAATTTTTTCTTTAGAAAACTTGAGAAAAAGTTTAGACAAGATAAAATATTTCTTTTGACCATTGAGCATCTATGTCTTAAGTTCAAAGTAAGTATTATCATTATACCTTGAAATTTGCTAAGTGCTTGAACAAAAGACTTTATCTAAAGATGCTTTTAGCTTGATCAATAATCTTTTCCTTCTTGTCAAAATGGTTTGTCTTCATCAATACAAAAGTGCAATTGAGAAGCTTGATTTTATATAAATTACATGCAATGAAAACATGTCATAACAACACCAAACATGTTATGTTGTTTATCCTAAAGTAACTTATTTGCACACTGAAACTTTGTTTGAAATAAATCACATACCTTACTAGATGAATGTCACTTACTTTTACCGATCAACATGTTTATTTCATGCTTTGATTCAATCAGCTAAGATCAATTCTTCCAGCACCACTACTCATCCTATATCTCTACTCACCATTATGCACTTAATTGCAAAGGTGTTCACTCAATCAATATACAAGAGAAAATATTAATGAATTTGTAATTTATCTGTAAAATTAGTAAGATCATATTTAAACAGACACATTTAATGACTTTTAAGGTTGTATAGTGGCTTATGTCAAGGTAAGATAATTTTTAGATAGTAGGCTTAAGCCTTGAAGTTAGGTACCTCTTTGTCCTTCAGTTATCTTATTCCTTCCATATCAATCCTTCTTTAATATTGTGTACTAAAGAGTTTTTCTTATTTTTGGTCCTAATTTTCGAAGGTGCAAGACACAAGAAATGAGGGTTTGAATTGGTTTTTTAAAAATAAAATCTTTTCGAAACCAACCTCAAGAAGTTAACACAAGAACTAAAATAAATGAACATAATTATTTTTATCCTAGTTTACTGTTAACAAAGTTAATCCAGTCCACCCACCAAGGTGATTTTCCTTTCTCAATCAAGGAATTAATCCACCATAACCAAACTGGTTACAATCCACAAAGACAAGTTGTCAATGTCTTCTTGAGAATCTTGACTAAATCCATAGTCTCTCAAGGAACAAAACCTCAAAGACAAACTCTCAATGACCTCTTGAGTATACAGACTAACACTTAGTCACTCAAGGAAAAAAACCTCAAAGACAAATTATCAATGATTTCTTGAGTATGTAGACTAACACTTATTCACTTAAGGAACAATCAACTCAGTATTGAATACAAGTTTTTTTTGTTTACAAGATTGCTTCTCAAAAGTAGATTACACAAGATTTAAGAACAAATAATAACACAATAGTGTTAAGAAAGTTAGAGAACAATAGTTTCTTGCTAGCAAGTTAACAAACAATAGTTCCTTTCTTTACAAAAATTACATAGTTATATTGGCAGCGTTTTAGCAATTTGAATAAGCACGAGTTTCTTCAAAGTTGTTCAATTTTTTCAATTCTTCCAAGTCTTCCTATTATAGCTGAAAATAAATTTGTTGGAGGGTAGAATAAGAATACCAAAATTTCAGTTGTCTCTTTGCAACAGTCAGTGAAAGTGGTAGACAACATAGTACAAAAGGTACAATCCTTGTGCCACAAAACCAGGGTAGTGAAAGGATGTGGAGTTGTATTATTTCTTCACGTGAGACCTTTGATCTTCTGTTCTAATATTCAGACGCTTCCGAAAATGTCTGAGTTAAAGCATGCTTAGAAGGATCAAAACCAGTCTTCAGAACCTTTGTCTTTAGAGTCTCCAGAATTTCGTTCAACAGAACCTTGTCTTCAGAGTCTTCAGCATGTTGGTCTTTGGAATCTTCAAAACTCGTTCAACAGAACCTCATCTTCAGAATCTTCAGAACCTTGGTCTTCAGATCTTGTTCAAAAGAACCTCGCCTTTAGAATCTTCAGAACCTTGGAGCAAGAGAGTTTGAAATCTTCAGAGATTGAGAACCCTTCAGAAGCTCTACTACAAAGTCATCGTTAGAAGCAATAAAACAAATGTTCATCAGAATTGTTGTTTTAAGAAGAATTCTAAGCAATGTCACACAAACTTGTATCCTTCAGTGTGTTGAGTCCAGAATCTGATGACATCACACGTCAATTCTTCAGAGTCAGAACCTATTAGCAGAAGCTATACACTAAAAAACCATTAAGATACTAAATTGTTATCTAATCACCTATGTAATGTTATCTTCAAAACTCAAGACCAGATGCAAAATCAAATCTTGTTCTTACAATTTTTTCTTTCTTCTTTATCAATTTTTTTTTAAAATGTCATTTTTGTAACATCTTATTTTTCCTTTTATTTTTATTTGACAAAATTTCTATAGTACCCCCAACTCCAAATTAAATGTTGCTAACTTCCAAGAGTAACCTAAAACTTAGTGATTAACATATATTGAAAATGAAATATATTTACCTAATTCTAAAGAGGCTTAAAATATTTTATCTTTTAAGTCAAAAGCTCACAATTGGCTAAGTCACCGAAGGGAAGGCTAAGGCTCAAATTGGTTAAAATGGATATTAATTATCATGCAAGAGTGGTTTACAATGTCGTAGAGTTTTCACAAACAACTTCCTCTATGTGTGTTTAGCATATCAAATAATTAAAATAGATAAACTGTAATTTCTAGATATTAAAAATGCATGAGTATGCTCTAAAAAAGAAATTCGTAAACAATAGAAATATTTGGCCTCAAACCTCACTTGTTTAGACATATGTAGACTGAGTACAAGCAGTGATGTTCCTTTTTTCATCAATCTCCACTCTTCTCGGTTATTTAAATCACGATCACTTTGTTCACTATTTTATGTGATTGCTTTTCTATTAAATGGTAAGGTAGTAACTTCAATTGAAAAAGAATCAGACACAAACAAATTCATTAATCAATAAGACAAATAATAGAAAATTTGGGGCGGAGCAAAAAAATTTTATAGCTCCCATCGCTTCATTAGATTGGTACATAAGGAACACATAACAAAACAAAAAGAAGTACAACTAAAATTGTTGAATCATAAGCTATTGTTTGGGAAGTAGAAGTCACGAACCGATTAATTTAGTCCTGGTGTTGCTGATCTTGCCTAGCCTAGGTGGTTCTCATCTTTACTCGCTAGTTTTCCAAGGGCTGATCATGCTCCAAAAAATAGGCTTACATGGCTTCCGAAGAAGGGAACCTTTCCCTTAGATTTTGGACCGGTACATGATCTCTGTGATCATTATAAAAACTCAGGTAATTGGCTCCAAATCAATGGGATCAATGTACAAATTGGGAGATGCTTCAATTGCCCAAGTAGTCATGCCTAAGGAAAACTCTTCCTACCATTGAATCTGTTCTAGAATTTCCTAATGATGATGGATATCCTTGGGTGGTTGTTGTTGCACTTCGGGAAAATCAACATCTTCCTCTCCCTACTCTTTTTAGCTTCTCACCAAACAAGTTTGTGTTAAGAGTACCACGAATAAAATTTATGGTGATTGGTTGCATTGGACTCACTATCACATCCTTCTTGTGAATAAGAACTCCAGCTAACATGCACAACTCATTAATAACACAAAAGCGCCCCTTGTTCTTTGGGGCGTCAACCATATATTTGATATACCTCACAATTAATAAACCCACATTGATAACCTCATCATGTAGGATTACTAGGAGAGCATGACACCTTTTTACAGTAAACTTTTATTGGTTTGAAACCACCTATAAGGTTTGGACTAAAAATATGTGCATGCTTTAGGTATTGGGAGTATCTCTCAAGTCTCAAGCTTGATGTGTCTATCCTGCACCATGAACCACTCAGCCCCTGGGTTACAAAACTCTTCTAGTATTGACTGACTCATCTCATCAGACAAACAAGACTTCCTCCTCTTTTGAGTACTGCAACTATAAGAAGCTTGGATATGAAGAAAATAACTAATATCTCTAGGTGAGTACTCGATAACATTACATCGAATATATGACAAATAATACTGAGGATCTCGTTTAGTGGATTTTTCATATAACTTAAACCCATGGAATGATTAATCTCCTTGATCAAATAATTCAGGTATTTCCACCCTCTTGACTCTAGAATAAGGCTTAGCTCTTCGTAACCACTAAGATTTTCCACATCAAAAGCACACTCCCTTACTACATTGTACTCCTTTATTTGTAGAAATTTTTATGCGTTGGATTAAGATGCAAGCAAATATGAAGGATATTCTGAAGCAGGTTGAGAAGGAGGAGGGGAAAATGATGTTGATGCATTAGAGGTGAAACTTCTTTTTGGTGGCATTTTCTATAAAAAGATGAAATACTACAAGAGGATGCAAAAAAAATTGAGCAAGGTTAGTGAGAAGTAAGAGAGAAATTGAGTTAAAATGAAAATAAAATTAAGTAAAAAACCCTTTTTATAGATCCTGATCGCGCCTAACATTGGTAGCCAACACGGCCGCATTTCCCAATAGTAGGGCCAATGGTAAAATCCAACGGTCATGCCAATGTTCATCTCCTATAATGCTCACAATGTACCTGTATTAAGCAACAGTACGCCCGTGTTAAGTACTAAACGCACCAGCGTTGAAAGCCAACAAGACCATGTTAATTCAAGTGGCGAACTCTCTTTTTCCTTCATAATATTCTGCTTGGACTCTTTTTCTCATTGTTCCTTGTTGCTTCCATTTCCCTTTAGATTTTCTACACATTTAACGCACGCATCAAAAACACCAAAACTCAAAATATGCAAAAATTTATAATTATTGATTGAAATTAAAACAACTCGTATGAAAACAAAATGTGTTACCAAATTGTAGGTTGCCTCCCACGTAACGCTTGTTTAATGTCACTCGCTTGACTCTAGAGTATAAGGCTCTATGAGCATCGGAGACACCCTCTCCGATACTTTTGCAGTAGGTTGCAAAGCTCTCAGCTTCTTGCCCTTAACACTAAATACTTTCGAGTCTCTAGGATCCTTCACTGCCACATTTCCATCCTCACAAATTTTATGAATTGTGTAAGGCTCAGATCCTTACACCTAAACATGCCTAACATTCCTTTTAGCCTAGACTTCCGCCAAATCACCCTTTATCCAACTTTCAATTCCATTCTTGCTAACGTTTGCTTTTCAGGTGATTTTCTTATTTTGCTCACCTTGTAGAATTGATGATGTTCTTGTTGGTGCTTTATGGATTCAAACACATTGAAGAGTATTTGTTCTTTTTTGTACCTCAATATTGTAAGAAAAAGATTTGGTTCTGCATCTAGCCTTTAGTTTTGATGATAACAATATATTGTTTCTTAGAGAATAATTTTGTACCCTGATGGTTTTGTCTAGTAATTCGTCTGTAATTGACCCAAAATTTGTACCCTTTTAGTTTAGATTTGGTTCTTTTTTGTACCCAAATTTTTCAATCTAAACCAAATTGGATCAACTACAAACGAATTACAATTTGTAACTCTAAATAAAACTAATTCTATTTATTAAATTAATCTAACCATAACCCTATAAATTCTAAACCTAAGCCATGGATTGAAAAAAAAACAGAAAACCCTTGGAGATTCACTTGTTGCCTCGCATCCCTCAAACCATCACTAAAGCTCAAAAATTTTGAGTAACTTAGGGTTTCATTTCGAAACCCCAAGCATTCGAACTAATCCTCCACTCTTATACCTGCAAGGAAACATAGAGAAGGGGATTAGAAACATAATTCAGAAGAGGAAATAAAAAATTATATGAGATGTATCACTGCAAGGAGAGGTAAGTCGAGAAACTTATCTTAGGTTATATTGATTTGTTGGGAATGTTGTGTGTTTATGTTTGATTTAGGTCGATTTGGTGGAAATGCTAGAAATTTATGTGTTAGGGTTTTAATTTAGGGTTATGGTTCTTACACGTAGGGTTAAGGTTCCTATTCTGGGCTAGGGTTCATGGGGTTAGGGTAAAAGTTGTTAGCGTTCATAAATTTTGGCTTAGGGTTCCTAGGTTTAGGGTTTAAACTCATAGGATTCATGTTTGATTTCCAGAAACAGATGAAGTCCCTGGCGGAGCGATTTTTGGTGGTGGTTTGTTTCTAGAGAGAAGGGAGAGCGAATAGGTTAAAGAGAGAGAGAGAGAGGGTGTTGGTTTAGAGAGCGAGATGGGGAACAATAGAAATGAATAAATGTGAATAAAAGGTAATAAATATTATCCCTGTTTGCTTCGTATATGCGCCTTATCATACTCCCCGGTCAACATTTAATCTCGCCATTTCGTTTGTCATACTTTGGATATACGCCTCAGAATAACTTTTGATGGCCATGTGATCCAAATCAAACATCGTTGGTCATACAGGTTCAACATAACAAACTACTCTCACCCACACCTTGACTAATTGATTCAAATAAATTATTTGGGCTAGACCCAGCGCTATTGACACCCTTCTTTTACTACCTCCAACGTAAAACCATACCCCTCTGCATTTGTGCTCCAAACCTGACCTGGGCTCAACCCAATGATTTTGGCACCCCCCTTGTTTTACTAAGTCTAAATAAAGTACACCCCTTATTTTATTAATTAATTTAACTTATTTATTTATTTATTCATTACATTTATTTATTTATTTATTTTGAGCATTTTTCTCTCTATATCATTTTTCACTTTTTTGCATTAAAATAACCTTTTTTATTAGAAATATAATATATTTTTGATAATAAAAACTATAATAAATATTAACTATTTTTAAGATAACTAAACATTTTATTTAGTTCAATTAAGCATCCTTTCTTACTAACTTCAATATCATTCAAATATTTTCAAGACGACATCATGCATTTAAAATAGCTAACTAACTTCAAACTCTTTTACTAACATAATTCAAATTCAATATTATTTTCAAAAAGAGGATTGTGGATTTACTTTCAAATTAAACTTCGAACTACGTCTACGACTATACAATTTTCAAACACAGACGAATTTCAAAGGATCGTTTGAAAGCAATTACACAATCCTATAAAAAAACTAATTAAACATATACGAACTACGAAATTGACTCTGATTTCTTTGCAAGATGATACGTAGGCACGCAGTTAAAATCAAGGCGAGACCCTTAATTATAAAATTAAATCTCTTCTTATACATATGGAACAATAAATTTTAAATAGAAAATTCCTGATTTACCCCGAAACGTAGAAGTAGAGCCCCTTGAGAACAAGGGAGATGAAAGGTGCCTAACACCTTCCCTTCGTGTAACCAACTCGTGAACTTAGAATCTCTAAACCAAATCAGGGTTATCCGATCTTTCCCGTACTTAGGATAAAAATTAATGGTGGTGACTCATATTTTTTTTTCCGATTACGATACCAGGTGTTTTCATGGAGTATATGAATCAAATTTTCCATTCAAATCTAGATAAGTTTGTGGTGGTATTCATCAATGATATTATTATCTATTCTAAATCAAAAGAAGAGCATGTTGAGTATTTATGAATTTTGTTACAATTGTTGAAAGTGAAGAAGTTGTATGCAAAATTGTCAAAGTGTGAGTTCTAGTTGAAGGATGTGAGTTTCCTTGGCCATGTGATTTCAAGTGGTGGAATCGTTGTTGATCCTTCTAAAGTTGATGTTACGTTGCAATGGGAGATAGTGAAGTTTGCTACTGAGATTCGATGTTTTCTTGGTTTAGCAGGTTATTATCATTGGTTCATTGAAGGTTTTTCAAAGTTGGCATTACCTTTGACTCAGTTGACTCGAAAGGGTCAAGCTTATGTGTGGGATGTTGCGTGTGAAGAAAGTTTTGTGGAGCTAAAGAAGAAGTTGATGATTGCGCCAATATTGGTTATGCCTAATCCGAGTGAATCTTTTATGGTATATTGTGATGGTAAAAGATGGGTCTTGGCGGTGTGCTGATGCAGAATGGTCAGGTTGTTACTTATGCGTCTAAACAACTGAAGGTTCACAAAAGGAATTATCCTACGCATGACGTGGAGTTGGAAGTTATGGTGTATGTGTTGAAGAATTAGAGACATTATTTGTTCCGATTCAGACTCAGGTGTTTAGTGATTATAAGAGTCTGAAGTACGTTTTTGATCAGAAGGAATTGAATATGAGGCAGAGAATATGGATTGAGTTGTTAAAAGATTATGATTTTTATTTTATTTACCATCGTGGTAAAGAAAATTTCGTGGAAGATGCTTTGAGTAGGAAGTCTTTGCATATGTCGATGCTTATGGTGCGCGAGTTAGAATTAGTCTAGTAATTCAGAGACATGAGTTTAATGTGTGAAGAAACTCTTAACAATGGGAAGTTGGGGATGTTGAAGCTAACTAGTGGTATTCTTGAAGAGATTATAGAAAGTTAGAAACATGATTCGAGTTTGGTTGACCAGTTGTTGCGAATTAACCAAGGTAATGGAGGTGAATTTCGAGTCAATGAAAATGGTGTAATGAGATTTGGTGTTAGGGTGTGTGTTCCTGATGTGCTAAAGCATAAGAAGAGTATTCTTGAGGAATGACATCGAAGTGGTCTAAGTATTCTTATCAGTGCTACAAAGATATACAAGACTTGAAGAAATTTTATTGGTGGCCCGATATAAAAAAGTAAGTTTCTGAATTTGTTTATGCTTATTTGACTTGTCAAAAGTTAAAGATTGAGCATTAGAAGCCTTTGAGTCTAATGCAGCCGTTGAATATTCCAAAGTGGAAATGAGATAGCATTTCAATGGATTTTTTGTCAGGTTTTCTGAAGACTACTAAGGGTAATGATTAGATTTGGGTGATAGTGGATAGATTGACTAAATCATCTCATTTCTTATCGATGAAGATCAATCATCCCATGAAGATGTTGGCTAAGATGTACATTGAGGAGATTGTGAGATTGCATGGAATACCTTTGAGTATAGTGTCAGATAGAGATCAGAGGTTTACGTCAAGGTTCTAGGAAGGTTTGCATGATGCTTTTGGTACTAAGTTGAAGTTGAGTTTTGTATACCATCCGCAGACGGACGGTCAGACATAGAAGACTGTTTAGTTTATGGATGATTTGTTAAGGGCTTGTGTGTTGGAACAAGGAGGTTCTTGGAAAAACCACTTGTTATTGATTGAGTTTACTTATAATAATAATTTCCATCTAGTATTGGGATGACACCATATGAAACATTGTACAGTAGGAGGTGTAGGATTCTTTTGTTTTGGTATGAGTCAGGCGAGAGTGTTTTGCTTGGACTTGAGATTGTGCAGGAGAAGACTGAGAAGATAAAGATGATCTAAGAAAGGATTAAAGCTTCAGAGTCGTCAAAAGAGTTATCATGATAATAAGAGGAAAGCATTTGAGTTCAAGAAGTGAGATCACGTGTTCTTGAGAGTTACTCTGATAAATGGTGTTGGTAGAGATTTGAAGTCACGAAAACTTACACTGTGTTTTGTTGGTCCATATCAGATTTTCGAGAAGATATGTGAGGTGGCCTATCGGATTACTTTACCACTGTCGCTTGATAATCTTCATGATGTGTTTCATGTATCTTAGTTGAGGAAATACATTTCATATCCTTTTCATGTGATCCAAATGGATGATATACAAGTGAGAGATAACTTAACAATTGTAGTATCACTCGTGCAGATAAAAGGTCGGGAAGTGAAGTAGTCGCGGGGTAAAGAGATTGCCTTGGTGAAGGTACTGTGGGGTGGAATAGTTGGTGGAAGCTTGACTTGGGATTGTAAGGATCAAATGAGAGAGTCATACCCGACTCTGTTTTCCTCAGGTAATTTATGAGGATGAAAATTCTTTAAGTGGGGGAGACTTGTAACACCCCATAATTTAAAATTATTTATTTAATTGATTACTTGTGAGTATCTGTGGGATGTATGATGATATATGGTGGGATAGTGGTGGATTAACGTGCTAATTAGAATTATTTAGATTTAAATAAATTATTTTATATTATTTAGAGTTATAATAATTAAATGGAATAGTTAGTTGTGTGGAGATTTTAAGGATATGACGGTAATATATGATGATGAGTTAGGACATAAGGGGAATAACGTAGAAAGAGTCTAAGGGGTAACAAAGTAAAAAGAGAAAATAAGAGAGATAGGCTCATTCTGAACGATAGTAGAATTTTGGAGAACATGAAGAGAGGCTAGGGCTTATAGAGAACCAAGAGAAGAACTCCGTAGAATGCGAAGGAAGAGAATCAAATCGCTAGGAATTTGAGGTAAGGGGTGTAATCGGGTTTATTATGATCGATAAAGGGTTAAGTTAGATTTAGGGTTTGTTTGTGTGATTTATTTGATGATATACATGATGAAATTGTTAATGATGATGTTTGTGTACTATGATTTCTATCTATAATGATGTAATGATGTATTTTGATGTTAATATGTGATGTATGGTAATTAAAATGAATTTTGGACTGAGTGTGATGCCTATAATTAGAGTTGGTATGGTCTGGAAGGAAGAGAAATCGTAACTAAGAAGTTGCCGATTCGCTAGCATCGTCGGGCGATCCATAGGAGAGCATGGGACGAGCGAGTCGCCCTAGCGTCACCAGACGAGCCAGCTGGCGAGAAGGAGGTGGAAAAGGTGAGCTCCTGGAAAACATATGGGAGGGGATCATCGCCCCAGTGTCTCCGTGAGAGTGAGGCAACAATAGACACAACAATACATTTCTCTAGGCGGGCATCAAGAGAGCGAAATATGAGAAGAGCGCTCTAAGGGACGCCGGGTGAAGCTTAGGCGAGCAGACTGGCAGGGAACTTCAATGTATCGTAACTTGAGTTTCATGACTCTGTTTGTCGCTCCGTTTGAAGTGTTGAGAAGCTAACACACATAACTATCTTCTGGAATAATTGTATGATGCATTTGGTGTATTAGTCCTGTGTTTAAATAATTATGAGTTTTGATTATTATATGTTGGTATACTATGATGCCTTGGTAAAGAGACGTAACATGATGTACTTTAATGATGTTACCATGGTGCGGGTATTTGATGATATTTGTGATGATGGTTGAATGATGTGCATGTTTAATATGTATACATGTTATATGATGATGATTCTGTGAATGATGATGTAATTGACTAGCCGTGGTCAAACTTTATGTGACATTGTTGTGCATTATACATTCATAGAATGCTTGGACGGTGGTTTGCTTGTGACGAGCCTCAATCCTATTGTGCAGATTAAATGTGTTTGTGATATGCTCTGGTTCCAAGATGGAATCAATTCTATGATGGGGATCATGGAGGGTGATGAACCGGGTGTTTATAAATTTTGGTACCACGTGTATTGACTCAGTATTATTGCATTAACATCTTATGTGATATTGCATGAACTTTGCTGATGAGTTGTGATGTGATGATAATTGTGAACTTTGTGATTATATGATAACTTGATGATGAAATATTCTTAATTTTTATTATGATGTATCGGTGAGTATGAAGTGTTGATGAATGATATGTGTTATTACATGACAATGTTATTTATAACTACTAATCTTTTCCTTATATATTTTATAATGAATTGTGATTACTCACTCTTTCTGTTTGAATGTTGCCTCCACGTGGGTAACGCGCATATGCTTAGGAGTAGCTTATAGGAGCATCACATATATTTTTGGAGTATTTCAATAGTTTTTATTTATTAGAAGTGTCTTGCTCAGATATGTAACATCAAGTTGGGAATATTGTATTTTGCGAATGTTACGTTACTTTTGTTAACATGTTTTATGAGTTTTTTTTTATGTTAAAATATTTGTAAGTACAAATTTTGTTGAGATTATAATACTTGATTTATGGAAGATGAATGAAGTTTATTTCTGAAGATGAACTTGCTGTAATGTTTTTAAATGATATGCTGAATCATAATCAGATACATATTTTAAATTATTTTAACCCGTGTTACGAAGCAGGATTGTTATTATGATGTTTTGTATGAAGTATGACACTCTTGAGTGGTGATTTTACTTGAATTATTTCGTAAATTATATGAGAAATATATGTAAGGTTAGAAGGGTGTTACACATTTTGGGTCTTGTGCTAGATTTTTTATTTTTCTACACCCGTGTTCAGCCTTATTTGCACACTTTTCTATAAAACACTTAGAAACTCTTCTTTTTGGTTAGTAAACATAATATATCAAGGTGATCAAAATTAAGTCCACTATATTAAAGAATTAGTCGAAGTTTTTAAATTATTTCAATCTAAAAATAATGTACTACCTCAAATATAAAAAGGGTTTGAAAAAATATTCCTTAAAGGGATCACCAATCATATTATGGCATGTCCTTTTCTATGTATCATTTGATGTAAGAGTTGGTATAAACAACGATATAGTTGAGTTTATTACAGACATATCCACTCAACCTACTATGAGGTTAAATGATCAATAAGGATCATAAATGTTGAGACACCACTAATACTAAAAATACCTCTCACAACGGTTGGAAAATGGACACAACCAAATCCAACCAACCATTATGAGATAAGGGATGGTTGTATTCATGATGTTTTCCACCACAGGCGTGTGACTATTGTTATAAACTAGGTAGCGCGCTATATATCACAACACTTAAAAAACCAATCGTTGTGATATAAAGCGAATGGTCATGGGTTCGAAAACTAATAATTTTATGGTATATAATATTTTGTGCTCTATCTATCACAACAGTTATTATAAATAACCGTGATGAAATACTTTTTTCTTTTATTCTATTTATCGATATGTTATAAATATGTATTTTTTTGTACATGCATATTATACATATATTAGTTAAATATTTTGTTTACATAAAAGCCATATATGTTATTTACAAATATATATATATATATATATATATAAACCATTTTCATATTTACAAAATATCAAATTAAACAACAAAAATATATTTACAAACATCAAAAAGTACAAAGTCATACACTAGCACCTCTTTTAAACTAACATATTGAAAATAAACGCTCAACGTCTATGGATGTTTTCTAAGTAATCAGGAGGGAAAGGTTTCCTATCATTAAACTTCTACATTAAAAAGTGAAAAAAAATGAAATATCATGTGATTTGAATAATAATAGCAAATTACTTTTACATTAATATGTTATTGTAAATATTTCATGACATAATATATACCTGATCTCATGAACCAACAATATCGACAGATACGATGTTTAACATGTGTTTCATTACATGGTACACACTCGTATCCCTCAGGTTGTCTTCTAGTCTACAAATTTAAATATTTCATGAATATATAACCACACATTTCATGAATATATATAAGTGAATGTCACAAGTAATCCACTTATCTTGGGTTCATAAAGTGCAAGTTTTTTCTAGAGTTCGTCATATAATGTCTCTCCATAATATTGTATATTGAAAATGATTTAAAAATATTACACACTAAGATAATAACAAAGTCAAAGAAAAAATCACTAAAAGTCTCATAAACATAAAATACCTAGTAATGATTTGTTTCATTGTAGGTTCAAGTGGTTTGTGTAACGAACACAATGTAGTTACCATATTCGTCCGAAGAGATATGTTGATCAATTGAAAATGATCAATAAATGAATAATACAAGTATATATAACTAGTATTTTGTCAAACATGGAAACTAATTATAATAGAGAAACCATAATTTTAAAATTACTCACTTATTGAGAAATGGTGCTAAGTAAAAGTATTTTCCCCACCTATCTTTGATGTTAAGTATTCTTCAATTTTTTTTGGAGAATTAATTGTAAATAGAATACTAACAGGATGTAAGAATCCATAAGTATCCAATTTATTTAATTTTATACACACACAATGAATGTACTTAAATGGTTAAACAAAATTCAAAAAACAAGTGATGAATTAGTTCTATACTAAACAATGAATGTACCATAATTAGAAATTAGTTATATATATTTACATGCATAAAAGTTGTATTAACCATGTTTCTAACCATAGATTTCCAATGATAATATCCTTTATATCTTTAGTATAGATAAAGAAACACTCTAACTTTAAATCATCTTCAAGCACAAGAGGAATTACGTCGTCATCCTTGCGCATAATGTAACATAACATTTTGATATATGATCCTTCAAAAGGAGTCAATAACTCGTTATTGATCTTGTTACCAGTAGGGGCGGATGAATAACTGCCTTTTGTACTTGCACCATGTGCAACAGTTCTTTCGGGAAATTGATCATCATCATCTTCATGTTTACCCCGTGGGACGGTTGCACTAATTCTCTACATTATAAAAATAACAGGAACACAAAACAAAATCAACACAATGTATATCATACATTTCATATATCATAATATTCTCACATACCACATATAACTCTTTTTATTTCTTCCAAGCATTTCCCACTAGTTTCCCGCTCCTTGTAAGAGGCAGCAAGTTCCTCAAAAGTTAGTTCTCCACCATTTGTTTTGTCACAAAAGTCACAAATTATAGTTAAGGCAATCACTTGCTTTGCATGTTCCTCTTCTTGATCACTTTTAGACTCTCCCTCTGACCATGATACATACAAACCTTTCTTCTGCTTTTTGAGATAAGTGGGGAACTCACTTCTTATGTGACCAAACCCTTCACATTCATAGCACTGAACTCCTCTTCCTTGGTTGAATTTGTCATCAGTTCTGTCTCTTCAATCCAAAATCCTGATTTTTGTTGATTTTGAATGACTTATCAAATGACTTGTTCTTGATATTTAAGCTTGAATTCTAGTCAACCTTCTTTAATACTTTGTTGAATTGTATTCAAAGTGATAAAATAGCATTGGATATCCCTTCTTCTGTATCCAAGTCACACTCATCCTTTGGATCATCAATATTAGAGACAAAGGCTATGCTCTTCTTCTTTCAAATTTTTCATTGATCCCTAACTCAAAGGTTTGTAGGGATCCCATAAGCTCATAAACCTTCATGTTATTTATGTCTTGAGCTTCTTCAATGGAACTCACCTTCATGTCAAACCTCTTCGGAAGAGATCAGAGAATCTTTTTCACCGGCTTGGCTTCTCACATCTTCTCCCCCTAGGGCACCTGAGGCATTGGCTATCTCAATAATATTCATGTGAAAGTCATGAATACCCTCATCCTCATTCATTCTTAAGTTCTCAAACTGAGTAGTAATAAGTTGAAGTCTTTATATCTTTACCTTAAAGGTTCATTCATGAGAAGTCTTCAAGATCTCCCTAGCTTCTTTAGCAATAATGCAATTACTTATTAGCCTGAAGATATTCTTACACACTCCATTGAATAGGGAATTCAATGCTTTAGAGTTTCCCTCTAATGATTTTTCATCTTTATCATCCCAGTCTTCCTCAGCCTTCACAACATCAGTAGCTTTCACATCCATACCTACAACCGTTGGTGAATCCCTTCCCTTGACCACAGTTTTCCAAGCCTTACTATCCATCGATTTGATAAAGGCCACCATATAAACTTTCCAATAGTCATAGTTGGTTCCATCAAGGATTGGTGGTTTGTTCATAAATCCTCCTTCCTTGTCCATTGTACCAGAAAGTATCTTCCCTGAATCTCACCCAGTGTCAAAGGAGGGTACCTACTCTGATACTAATTGAAATTATGGTATTCAGATCAAAGATGTCCTAAGAGATTTAAATACACTAATATGAATTGAACACAATGAACATATATAACACAATAAAAATAGTGCATAATACAAAAACAACACACATAATTGTTAACCTAGTTCGGTGTACAATAATACCTACTCTGGGGGATACCAAGCCAGGGACGAAGGCAACTAAATAGTATCAATTCGAAGCTAAACCCCTTCGTTTACAACTTCTCACTTAGTCACTACCCATGCTTAACTTATACCTAAGACTCAACTAGGTATGAGACCCTTCTCAAATCCCTTTCAGTCACAAACAACGATAATAACATAATTCAAAAGAATTACTTTAGAAGACACACTTTAAAGACACATAATCAGTCTATACTTAGCAGCTTAAGAGTGATTGGCAGTAAAGAAGGAGACACACTACAATAAAAAAATTCACTCTTGCTTAAAAGCTCATGAGTGATTCACAATTACAACTCAACTAACAGTCCAACTCAGGTATCAAAACCATACAAGAATGGCTCACAATTCACATGAGCAAAAACCATAAAACTCAAACAAAATATATAATTCAATCCACACCTAAAACTATGTTTGTATCAATCTATTTAAAGAAATATTCTTGGCTGGATTGGGCTTCACAAGTGCAGCAAATCAGCTGCTACAAATCAGCAGGAACTTCTGCATAAAGTTGGAACTTCAATCATTAGTTTCCTAAATTATCTTCATAATTAGAAACTAAGAATATTCCTTCAATTATGCTTGAAAATCTTAATCCTTAAACTGAGCGCCATATATTGTTGTACCCCAAAATTAGCCCTTCCATTTTCACTCAAGACATGTCTCTAGAGGTTCTCAATTTCTCAAGGATGACCAAGAATTGACCAGACAAATTCTCCTTCTAAGGAAAATTCACCTTAACTAGGGTTTCAATTTTAAGCAAGATGTGTAAGTCCCAAGGATCCAAAATGTTCTCGTCCTAATATGTCCTCAAGACTATCCATGCCAAATTTCATGCCTTGAACAACAAGTTTGCTCAGTCAACTACTGAAATGCCTGGAAATCAATTGTACTAGGTCAAAAGTCAAATGTGGCCCAAATACAATCAAACTTCAAGATTTTTGGTCAACATTAACATTTTGAAGTAATATCCATAATTTTATCAAGGGTTGATCACGATTCCTCAAGAAATGCTCCTAACTCATCAAAAGTGAAAAATGGCAAATTAGGGTTTCTATAGGAAAAGTCAACCAAACTTTGACCAAGCATAACTTTCTCATACTTTATCATAATTTTTTCCATAAAAGCTCAATTTGGAGAGAATCCAATTCCCTACAACTTATCTTCAGACCTCAAGTTCAAGAAATGCACCATTGGAAAGATATAAGCTCATACATTATAGATCCTTTCAAAAAGTCAACAAAAACACCTTTCGGGTCAAATCTCTTTACATGAACATGGAATACCCAATGGAAATAAAACCAAAAAGGTTGTTTGGAGGACATACTAAGCTCTCTAAAAATTCCAAGTAAACCCTTTTAGGGTTAAAAATGAGAGAGATATGCATTGCTAAAATTGACCAATTTTTGGAAATATGCATGAAGCCAATATTGACCAAACTTGAATTTTTTCTAAATGGGCCCATGTTTTCATGCTTGGAACTTGTTCCTAATAGGGCCCACGACCTCTGAGCTCACTCATACTTTACTTCATTATTTTTATTATTTATTTTGTTTTTTATCCATTAATAGTCAAAATTAAATAAAGAAATAATAGAAAATATGTAAGATATGATTTGAGAATATTTTTCTCATTAAATGAAGAGTAAAACATGATGGCAAACCAACGGAAACGCGTGGGAATCATTTGTGCAAGATTTGGCCAAATTTGGAAAGATTTCATATTATTCCCAAAACAAATAATATGTGATGAATTCCATGGATTCTTGCTCCATTGGTTACCCTAATTTGATTCACTACATGTACACAACAACCCTAAATCATAAAGACACGAAAAAGATGCCTCTACAAACCCTATAATTTTTCCAAAATTTCTCAAAGAGAGGTGCAACCTATATCATACAATCCAAGCATATTTAATCCATTCCAGACACTCCATCTTCCTCATGAGGTTCCCAGGAAGACAAATCAGTCGTCACGCATGCCTGAAACACTCTGAGATTGCCCAACCGAATCTCAATTTTTTTGGTAAAATCTTGGATCTCAAACTCTCACAATTGGCCATATAAATTTTGTTTGAGTTTATATTTGTGTTGCTAATGATGTTTGCTGGCTTTTGACATATTACATGAGACCATAGGGCCTGGAATCACACATTGCCATGGATGACCGCTGTTAGGGTTTTATATTCGAACCCTATGATGTAGGAGGAATTAGCCATTTTTGAGGCCAGAATGTGACCAACGGATCTTTTTAAGTCAATTTGCATACATTGTTTTTTTGTTTGGCCACTTTTTCAGGTGACTCCACCGGAGAAGACGGTGGAAACCACCGACTCCGGTGATTGGACTGGCCGGTCTTCAGTCAGCTAGCTTGCATGGCAGGAGGACAACATTCCATTGGTTAGATTCAAATGACCCTCCCTCTCTTCGCGCTTGATTGGACCATTTGAAATACAGGGTCCCCACTTGTTGGCGCGTGTTTGACAACTCAGCAGTTGTCCTTGTTTTATATTATATATTTTTGTTTTGATTGTATGCATGAATGACCAGGCAGTGCAGATGGAAAGAGAAAAGGGTTTAAGGAATTGTATGTGTGGGAGGTCAGGAGTTCGAACCTTGACTCCTGCATATTATTTTTCTGAATTGTTCCTTGCAGATTCAGTGGTTCCACTCCAAGCGCGCGTACCATATGCTTTATCATCATCACCATTGGATCACTCATCCTCTAGATCCAGCACCCAGAAACTCTTCCCCATGATGGATCTTCCGACCACAGCAACACTGGATCCAATGCAGGCTGTGGGCCAACAGATCTAGGCCCATAACACAAATTCTAGCATAATCCTACAATTGGGTTTCACATGCCCCCTCAGGCCCATTTCTTAATTTTTTTTATTCTTTTTTATTTAGTTTTATATTTTTTTTGTTCATTTTTTTATTTATCATGAAAAATCAGAAAATCACAAAAAAATAATAGACTTAGGTTTTTTTTAATTAAATTTTTTTTTGATAAATTAATTAATTTGATTTAATTATTTTGACCTATTTCATTAATTAAAATTAATGAGAGAATTAGGTTAAATTCCAATTTGTTTTCATAAAATACCAAAAATATTTTTAATGTGCAATTAGATTTCTAGGGTTTCAAACATAGGTCAGTCTTAACTTTTGCACGTTATTATTTTTCCATACGATTATTTTTTTCCATTTATGTAACTGCGCTCGGTTTGTAATAGTTAATTAGGGTTTTCAATTCTCGTATTTTACTTTTTCATTCATTATTTATGTATCTACACCAAAGCCCTGTAATAGCGTAGGAACTTTTATTTCTCGCTTTTTTTATTCCTTATATGCTTGTCTACGAACTGTTAGTAAATTAGGCATGCATGACAAGATTAAATCAAAAAATCATTAGATAACTAACATAAGTCAAAATATCTGAAAAAACACACTATTGTACACTTGCACCCTTAGGGTATACCTCACTTGGTTTCCTCGGAAAACAATGGTCATGTCCCTCGAACGTAGGGATATCTTAGCAATGACCCTCAATTTAAAAGTCATCATAAAAGATCATGGTCCCTTAATGTCCCCCGAGTTGCCTACGATAAAAGATCTTGTCCCTTGATGTTGCCTATATGATGACAGTCCCTTCAAAATGTTAAGGTATCCTTACATGTTTCCTCCAATGACCATAAACGTCCTGTGATCGGTGGATCTGGAACTGACTGTTTAACGCTGGTTCGCGAAATGTCCCGGAAGCAAGAGTCGCCATCGTCTTTTATTTTCTCCAATATGGAAAGGACAAAAGCACAGAAAAATTCCTTATTGAGATTAGTTCTCGGTTCGGGAGGTAGATTTATAGAAAGGGAAGGTGTTAGCACCCTTTCTATCCATGGTTATCCATGGGCTCTTAGATACTTGCTCATTTGTGTTTTCAAAATGTTTGTTTGCTGTTCAAAGTGTGAGTGAGTTTGAAAAAGTTTCGTTTAAAGTTTCAGATCGACTCTTGTATCAGTCCTCAAGAGTGTTTGAAAAATTGTTTTTTGAAAGCTTTTTGAAAAGTGTCGGTGTGAAAAGAAATTTTGATTTGTTTTGAATTAGAGCAAGTATCTACGAGTCATCTACCTACCCTAAGGAATTAAGCTGTGTAGAAGTCCTTAAAGTAGTGCCATCCCACCATTGAGAGGTAGGTAGCATCACTGTTGGAGGTGTTCGGGTCAATTCGACGGTTAGGGACAGTGTGGTCACCGAGCAGTAGTAAGATACCTTAGAAGCTACCCTTATGCCATTGATATTTTTATTCCGAGGCAACTATTTCGAGGAAACTTGTTTCGAGGCAACTGGATCAATGGAACATAAGGACTCACTAAGACGTCCTATACTCGACGACCACGTTTCGAGGGGCAAGGCAACCGTGTGATCACCAGAGCAACAGTAGGACACCTTAGAAGCTACCCTTATGCCATGTTCATGGACATAAGGACTTACTAAGACGTCCTGTACTCGACGACCACGTTTCGAGGGGCAAGGCAACAGTGAGGCGTACCCTAGGAGTGGTGTGTGAATTGTGTGTCATTTTCAGTTATTATTTGTCTTGTAATGCATTGGGTGAGCTACGCTTTGATTTTATTTGGGCATACATTCTTTCATGTGATTATTAACAGTTAAAAGGTGCGGGAATTGAAAATGCGGAAAAATAAAGGTCCTACGCTATTACAAGGCGCGGGTCTACATCACCAAATTAAACCAAGACCCGATTTGAATAAATAAAATGCGGAAAGTAAATATCCTAATTATCTATTACAAGGCTTTGGGGCAGATACATTACATTCATAAAAGAAATAAAAAAATAAATGCGAAAAGAAATAAGAAATCGAGAGCGCGAGGGCGTTGGACCCTTTAAGGAAATTAAATTGGAATTGAATTAATTGATTTAATTATTAAATGAGAAAAAGAAACTTATTTTTTATGTTTTGGATTTTTATATTAAATTATTAGTTAAATTAATTTAATGATGGAATAATAATTCTTTGTATTTTTGAGTTTTAAAAATAAGAGAGAAATTAAACCTAAATTAAAGAACTAAATTAAATTAATAAATTAAATAATTAAAATAAATTATGAAATATTTTTGATTTTTTTATTATTTTAAGAAATAAAACTAAATAAGTTAGTATTTAAAACCTAATTAAGTCTAATTAATTTTAATATTACAAAAAATAATTTAGAGTTTCCTAGAATTTAAAGCCTAATTAATTAAAAAAAGAAAAATCTGAAATTTATTTGGGTAAGAATATTTTGTGATTTTTGAAACAAAAGGAAAATTAAATTTTGTTAATAAAAGCAAATTAAATAAATTAAAATAAAATAGAAAAGAAAATTTAAGGGAAAAAGAAAATGGGCCTGGTTTTTTGTAGCAAAAGGCGGGTGCGGATGGCAAAGTTGAGCCCAAACACTGATGGCCTTCTTTGACTTTCTCCAATTCCATATGCCTGCTTTGACTAATGCCCATCGTGGAAGGATGCACATGAGACGTTGGATTTGGATCAGGGGGCAATCTGACGGCTGGATCTCACAAGCGCGTGGTGTGGACTGAAGCCTGAAGCACATGGAATCTACTAAGCCCAGTCAGCTTGAGTAATTGAGTCAGCAACCTGAATGGCCAATCAAAACACAGGAAAAAGCCACGCCTGCGTCAAACTGAGTCAAGCCAAGTCAATGACGCCGGAGCAGTGCTCCGGTCGTCTTCTCCGGTGGGGGTGGTTTTGCAAACCTGCGAAAACAGTAAAATTGAAGCAAACAAAATGGCCAGATCAAATGATTAGGGCATGGCGATCCTCATGGTGATGTTTTCATGGTTTAATGCTACCTATTCCCATCAGAACGAAACTCCACATAATCTGAACCCTAGCCATGGTGATCTACACTTTGGCCATTAAAGACCCCAAGCGATGGTCCAAACCTGTTCTAAACATCCACTGGAACTCAAAGGTATGGTCAGTAGGGATTAAATTAAGCCATAAGTGAAAATACGATCCATGGAAATTTTGTAACGTGTATGTTCATGTATCTACAGTTTCAGTCTGCATGGTTATGTGAAAAGGGTGTGTTTATACCTTATTTTACCTGTAGATCACGATAGGATGGATGGGAAGCCTTGTGGATGGTTGAGCCCTTGAATTCGATCTTGGTGCACTTCTTTGGAATTTTGAAAAATAATTCTATCTTGGCTGCCTCTCTCCCTCGTCCCCATTGCCTTGTGATAGTTTGCATCTAGGTTATGTAAGTGATTCCAATCAGCATTAAGGCCCATAATACCATGCATTCATGTTTTAAGATTTTGACATAACTCCATTAACAAACTTTCCATCTTTGTACCAATTTTGAATTCTTGCTTGTTTAGGCCTCGAAACGAATTTGGGATGTTGTATAATGATGATTCAAATCTAATCAAGACCAAATATGCCCTTTAATTAACCTTCTTGATTTTTATTTGATTTTAAAGGATTTAAAATGAATTAAATCCAATAAAATCAAATAAAAATGAAAAAATTAATTTTAAAATTTGAAATAAAATGTGGGACACGTGGGAAGCATGGCCAAGCTGATTCAAATGGAAAAAGTGGGCCCCTTTTGTCAAAAATGAAATTTCAAAGGATAAATGATTTTGGCCATTTCACAAAAATTTCCCAACTTCTCCAATGCATATCTTGCTCAATTTTGAAGTTATGAACATGTTCTTGGACATTTTGGAAAGGTCTTGAAGTCCTATAACCAATGTCTTTGGTCCCATGTCATTTTGATTTACCAATCTCAAGTTATGGTCTTTGACTTAAAGTCCCTTTTTGTTGACTTTTGAAAATGACCTATAATGTTGAAATTGATAACTTTTTGAGAGAGAATTTCTTGGACTTGGAATGTGAAGATGAGTTGTAGGAAATGTCTTCCCCTTCAAGATGAGCATTGGATGGAATTTTTCTGATGAACCATGAAAAAGTTATGCCTTGGTCAAGTTACAGTTGACTTTTCAGCTGTCCAAAAATAGAAACTTTTGCATCTTGAGACTTTTTGAGCCATACTTTGAGAATCATGATCAAGCATTGATCAAATGATGTTTGTGGCTTCAAAATAAGATGTTGACCAAAAATTTTGACTTTTGAATGCCAAATGACCATTTTGCCCCTATAGTTGACTGTTGAGCAATTAGGTTTTTTGACTGTGCAACTTGACCTTGTGAGCCTTGAAACTTGACATGTAGGTGCTTGACAATGTGTATAGGCATGTGTGACTTGATTGAGCTCTTGAAAACCTCAATTTCCTTGCAAGAACCAAAACCCTAATTTTGCCTGTCTTAGGAGGATGGTTGATTGTGTAGCCCTTGAGTAAACTTGAACCATTTGTGGATGATTCTTGTCAAAACTTTGAAGATTATGGGAGGGCAAATTTTGGGATACAACAGTTTCCCCTGTTCAATCTTCTTAGACCTGAGGATGTAGATTGGCGTGTGTGCCTTTCGTGATCCGAAGGTGGAAGATGATTGAACACTAGAGTGCCCAGAAATTTGCACTCGCATAGCAGAGTATCAGCAGTGTGATAGCGGGAATGGGCTTATAGATTCCATTTGGAGATTGATGGATAGGAGTGGAGATGAGCTTATAGATGCCATCGGGAGGTGTCGATCGCGTAAGAGATTCCTTAGCAAGAACTTGCGTACCTGAGAAGGAAAGAAAATTACCTGGTCTGTTACCGGAGTTGACTTTCAAACTCTTTATGTAGACGTGCCCTGGCTGGATACAGGAATCGAGTCTGGTACGGTAGTCGTCAACAGATACACCCTGGCAAGTTACAGGAATCGGATCTTCGAACTCCTCAGACGTGCCCTGGCAGGATACAGGAATCGAGTCTGGTACTGTAGTCGTCAACAGATACACCCTGGCAAGATACAGGAATCGGATCTTCGAACTCTTCAGACGTGCCCTGGCAGGATACAGGAATCGAGTCTGGTACTGTAGTCGTCAACAGATACTCCCTGGCAAGATACAGGAATCGGATCTTCGAACTCTTCAGACGTGCCCTGGCAAGATACAGGAATCGAGTCTGGTATTGTAGTCGTCAACAGATACACCCTGGCAAGATACATGAATCAGATCTTCGAACTCTTCAAACGTGCCCTGGCAGGATACAGGAATCGAGTCTGGTAATGTAGTCGTCAACAGATACACCCTGGCAAGATACAGGAATCGGATCTTCGAACTCTTCAGACGTGCCCTGGCAGGATACAGGAATCGAGTCTGGTACTGTAGTCGTCAACAGATACACCCTGGCAAGATACAAGAATCGGATCTTCGAACTCTTCAGACGTCCCCTGGCAAGATACAGGAATCGAGTCTGGTACTATTGTCGTCAACAGATACACCCTGGCAGGATACAGGAATCGGATCTTCGAACTCTTCAGACGTGCCCTGGCAGGATACAGGAATCGAGTCTGGTAATGTAGTCGTCAACAGATACACCCTGGTAAGATACAGGAATCGGATCTTCGAACTCTTCAGACGTGCCCTGGAAGGATACAGGAATCGAGTCTGGTACTGTAGTCGTCAATAGATACACCCTGGCAAGATACAGGAATCAGATCTTCGAACTCTTCAGACGTGCCCTGGCAAGATACAAGAATCGAGTCTGGTACTGTTGTCGTCAACAGATACACCCTGGCAGGATACAGGAATCGGATCTTCGAAATCTTCAGACGTGCCCTGGCAGGATACAGGAATCGAGTCTGGTACTGTAGTCGTCAACAGATACACCCTAGCAAGATACAGGAATCGGATCTTCGAACTCTTCAGACGTACCCTGGCAAGATACAGGAATCGAGTCTGGTACTGTTAGTCGTCAACAGATACACCCTGGAAAGATACAGGAATCGGATCTTCGAACTCTTCAGACGTGCCCTGGCAAGATACAGGAATCGAGTCTGGTACTGTTAGTCGTCAACAGATACACCCTGGCAAGATACAGGAATCGGATCTGGAATCACGATAGTTGATAGCAATTATCTTTGTATTAACTTTTGTCCTGAAAAGGCAAAACGTTAGTTTTATGTGATGTCATGATGTATGACATGCGTGATGAGATTATATGTTCATGATGCGTATATGCATGCTATAATGTATGAATATGCGAGGTTTATGAATGCATGTTTTCGTCTTAGGAAAATAAATCCTTGACGGATGCCGGGAAGTTAAATCCTGGGATGATGTTGAGGAATAGAGCTTTGTTGTTTCCGCTGGGGATGATGGTTGCAAGAATACCGGTAGGAGAAGATGACTCCGTTGGGGAATAAACTTGGCGAAAGGATTACTCTGTGGGGAGAAAAATATTCTAGCGATCTTGCTAGGAAACAGTACTCTGTGGGGACAGAGGTACTCTGTTGAGATGTTTGATGATAACTTCGCTGGGGATACCGTTGTTATGTTGGAAGTTTTAATAGACTCCGCTGGGGATAAGAAGACTTCGCCGAGGACGATCTTTCCGTGGCTTTTGGCTGAGGATAACCCAGTTATATCCTGGTAGGGAAATAACCTTTGAATAAAGCCGGGGGACGCGTTCGTGCTCTGTGAGGGATAAGCTTCCAGAATCTACTGGGGAATAAGCTTACTGCTGGGGAGATGTATTGCACTTTCCTGGGGAAACCTTCAAACTGGACTCTCATGGGGAAATATTTTGAGATATACTGGGGAAGTGGCTCCACTGAATGTCTGTATACCGCCGGGGAACAATCTTAGATCAAGACTGCCGTGGATGCTTGTTAAGAATATTTGTATGATTATGCTGGGGAATGTTGAGATCTGCTGGAGGATACCCAACTTCCTTAAGACTGACAAGATAACTCTGCTTGGGGAGAGTGCATTGACTTGCTGGCTCACTCTCTGGGGAATTAAGATATCTTGGTTATGTTCTTCAGCTGAACTTACCTTGGTACCTTGGTGGACCGAGCAATTAGATCGTTTTGGACAACTCATTATTGCCCCTGTTTCTAATGTCACGTGTAATTAATCATTTGTTTTGCATGCAAATATTTATGAGTTAGCAATTATTGTCAAATGCATATATCACAAATTGAACATTGGACGTTCTTCGCAAAACAAAACAGAAAAAGAAAACAATTGGCAATTTTAACTGAAAAGTGATTTTTGTATTGATTTTTGAATCTGCATGTAAATAGGCGTTTATGTACAAGAGGCTGACGTCCTAGTAAGAAAACACCGCCGAACAAAAGAGTTTATACAAATTTGTACAAAGGGAAAACAAAACAGCTATATGAAAAGAATAATCCCACTGGGTTCCAACTCTGCTATCGCCCTTATATCTTCGAGCGTCTCATCACTTGATGACCTAGTCGAGGATGAAGCTGATTGATCGATGCCGTCTGAACTTGATAGCTGATACCGGATTCTGGATGCGAAGTGATCCAATGAGACATAGTATTACGCTTTATCCCTAACTTTTGCCTGGACCGCCCTTTCGGGTTTTCGGTCCACCGGGATACCTATTTTTGCCCAAGCCGCCTTTTCAGGTTTTCGACTTGCCGGGTGTACAGATTTTTTTAATTTCATCCCTTCATTTTGCCCGAACCCCTTTTGGTTCGCCGGGAAGCCCTAATTTTTGCCTAGGTATGTCAACCTAGCGGGTCTTTTTCATGCGTAGTATATTTTTACTATGTCTACATTGGCGGGGTGCGGAAGGTCGTCACCATCCATGTTGGTTAGAATCATGGCTCCTCCTGAGAACACATGTTTAACCACAAATGGCCCTTCATACGTAGGGGTCCATTTGCCCCTTGGATCACTCTGAGGAAGGATGATGCGCTTGATTACCAGATCCCCAACTTGATATTCTTGTGGCCTGACCTTTTTGTTAAATGCCCTGATCATCCGTTTTTGGTACGTTTGACCATGACAAATAGCAGCGAGTCTCTTTTCGTCGATTAGATTTAGTTGATCAAGTCGTGTCTGGATACAATCATCTTCGCTCAGATCTGTATCCTTCATTATCTGGAGAGAGGGTATTTGCACTTCAATCGGTAAGACTGCCTCCATACCGTACACCAAGGAGAAAGGTGTTGCCCCGGTTGACGTCCTGGCTGAGGTACGGTACCCATGTAGAGCAAATGGTAACATCTCGTGCCAATCTTTGTAAGTCACTGTCATCTTCTGCACAATTTTCTTGATATTTTTATTCGCTGCTTCTACAGCCCCATTCATCTTCGGCCGGTAAGGAGAAGAGTTGTGGTGCTGTATCTTAAATTGCTCGCAGAGCTCGGTGATCATCTTGTTATTGAGATTGGTACCGTTGTCTGTAATGATCCGTTTTGGGACGCCGTAACGACAGATCAAGTTATGCCGAATGAACCGTGCCACGACGTTCTTGGTTACTGTGGCGTAGGAGGCTGCCTCAACCCACTTCGTGAAGTAATCAATCGCCACCAGGATGAAGCGATGCCCATTGAACGCTGTAGGTTTAATCTCGCCGATCATATCTATGCCCCACATTGCAAAAGGCCAAGGTGCAGTAAGAACATTCAGAGGAACTGGAGGAACATGCACCTTGTCTGCATAAATCTGGCATTTATGACATGTCCGAGAATGTTGGTAACAATCGGCTTCCATTGTGGACCAGAAATACCCTGCCCGAAGGATCTTCTTTGCCATGGTGTGTCCACTGGAATGTGTTCCGAAGGTACCCTCATGCAGCTCTGCCATGATCCTTTCTACTCCAGTCTTATCCACACAACGCAGTAAGGTCGAATCATGGTTTCGTTTGTACAGGATGCCGTTGCTAAGGAAGAACTTCGCTGCGAACCTTCTCAGAAATTTCTTATCGTTGACAGGTGCACCTTCAGGGTATTCCTGAGCTTCCAAATATCTCTTCGTCTCATGGTACCAAGGCTTCTCAGTCACCAATTCAGTCTCGAGATCACAACAGTATGCCGGTTCGTCTAGTTTCCAGATAATGATCCGGGGAGCCTCATTGTCCCATTTGACTTTGAACATAGAAGACATCGTAGCTAACGCGTCCGCCAGCTGATTCTCCTCTCTCGGGAAGTGCTCAAAGGTTATCTCTGTGAAGTGGGGGATCAATGTCAACACACATTCTCTGTAAGGAATAAGATTCAGATGTTTTGTATCCCACTCGCCTTTGATCTGATTGATCACGAGAGCGGAATCTCCGAAGACACTCAGAAACTTGATCCTTAAGTCGATCGCAGCTTGAAGACCCATGATGCATGCCTCATACTCCGCCATGTTGTTGGTGCAGTTGAAACATAGTCGGGCAGTAAGTGGAGTATGAGTGCCTTGAGGGGATATGATCACTGCGCCGATACCGTTACCCAAAGCGTTGGAGGCTCCATCAAAGTGCATAGACCATCGGGATCCTTCCTCAGGTCCTTCATCCGGTCCAGGTACTTCACAATCAGTCACTATCATGATGCTTTCGTCTGGAAACTCGAAGTTCATTGACTGATAGTCGTCTACTGCCTGATGTGCCAAGTGGTCTGCCAATACACTTCCTTTGATGGCTTTCTGGGTCGTGTACTGAATGTCATATTCTGTCAAGATCATTTGCCATCTTGCTATTCTCCCAGACAGAGCAGGCTTTTCAAATATGTACTTTATAGGATCCATCTTTGAAATCAACAAGGTAGTGTGAGTCAGCATATACTGTCTCAGCCGGCGAGCAGCCCATACCAAAGCGCAGCAAGTTTTCTCGAGCAATGAGTATCGGGTCTCACAGTCGGTAAACTTTTTGCTAAGGTAATAAATGGCGTGCTCTTTTCGGCCAGACTCGTCATGCTGCCCCAGCACACACCCCATTGAGTTGTCAAGAACTGTCAGGTATAATATCAGAGGTCTCCCTTCAACCGGTGGCATAAGAATGGGTGGTTCTTGGAGATACTCCTTGATTCTGTCAAAAGCAGCCTGACATTCATCATTCCAACGTACTACCTGATCTTTCTTCAGCAGCTTGAAGATTGGTTCACAGGTAGAAGTTAGGTGTGAGATGAATCAGGCAATATAATTCAGACGTCCTAGAAAGCCTCTGACTTCTTTCTCTGTCCTAGGAACTGGCATCTCTTGAATGGCTTTAACCTTGGCAGGGTCCACTTGAATACCCTTGTCACTTACGACGAAGCCTAGCAACTTTCCAGATCTTACCCCGAAGGTGCACTTGTTCGGGTTCAGCCTCAGCTTGTACAACCTCAGACGGTCAAACAGCTTCTGCAGATGGTCAAGGTGTTCTTCCTCCGTTTGAGACCTTGCGATCATATCGTCAACATACACTTCTATCTCATGATGGATCATGTCATGAAATAAAGCAACCATGGCACATTGGTAGGTTGCCCCAGCATTCTTCAACCCGAATGGCATGACCTTGTAGCAGAAGGTGCCCCACTGAGTGACAAAGGTAGTCTTTTCCATGTCTTCAGGAGCCATCTTGATATGATTATAACCTGAAAAACCATCCATGAAAGAGAACACCTTGTGCTGAGCAGTATTATCAACCAAGACATCAATGTGAGGTAGGGGGAAGTCATCCTTGGTGCTGGCCCTGTTCAGATCCCTGTAATCAACACACATTCTGACCTTACCATCCTTCTTTGGTACCGGCACCACATTAGCAACCCACTGAGGGTAAGAAGTTACTGCAAGAAACCCGGCATCGAATTGCTTCATAACCTCAGCTTTGATCTTCTCAGACATCTCTGGACGCATACGGCGGACCTTTTGCTTAACCGGAGGGCAGTCTTCCTTGGTAGGCAAATGATGGACCACAATGTGGGTATCCAACCCAGGCATGTCTTCGTAGGAACAGGCAAAGATCTCCACATAATCATGTAGCATCTGAGTCAACCGTTGCTTCACGCTGAGCTCTAGGTTGGCACCAATCTTAACCTCCTTTCTATCTATCTCAGTACCCAGATTTATTGTTTCCACTGGCTCTTCATGTGGTTGAATTGCCCTCTCTTCCTGGAGTAGCAGTCTTGCAAGCTCACCAGGCATTTCGCAATCATCTTCACCTTCGTCTTCGGCTAAGTTGATCGGATTTTCGAAGTCATAACTGGCAGTAGCAGAGTCGTTACCAGTGAGATCCAGAGTGGATTGAAACCTGTATGAGTGAGTGTGTGTAAATACAGCTGTTTTGCAATATATAAAGAAAAGAAAGAAAGAAAGGGAGCACAAGATTTGAAATGTGAAAAACGTCCAATGCTTTTATTCATGATATATGACAGTGATAAACAAAAGCCCTCACAAATAAGACCACGGTGCCCCGGGTAAGACACCGGGCCAATAGAGTTTAGAATTATTGTTTATTACAAATCCAAAACAAAGAAGTTCATTACTGGGTGACAACAGTAACAGCCATGCAGTCTTTGGAAGTCCAGTTGCTAGGTCCATCTTCAGTTGTTGGGTATATCCAGCTGTTGAACTCAGATTCTTCCATTTCATCTTCATCCCCAATAGCATTTACTCCATGGTTAGGCATGGGAGCAGTCACCACATTAGGCTTCTCAAGCGCCTCAAACTGAACCTCCTTAGCATCAATAAGGTCTTGAACCTTATTCCTTAGGGCCCAGCAATCATCAGTAGAATGTCCCGGGCTATCAGAGTGATAAGCGCAGCGGGCGTTGGGGTTATACTTGGGGGATGTAGTGTTCACAACCTTCGGGGCCTCTCTAACAGTCACCAAGTTGGTTGATAGTAGTTGCGGCAGGATCTGAGAGAGAGTCATGCTGAGTCGAGTATACTGCCGTTTGGGCCTCTCAGCCCTGGGTTGGTTGTACTGTTGTGGAGCGGCAGCAGGCTTAGAAATAACCACCGCGTTGACAGCTTGGCTGCATTCAGGTTTGTCCTGCCTTCTTGGACCATACACAACACTTGCCTCTTTCTTGAAGGGCTTCTTTTCAGCATTTGAGGAGGCAACCTTCTGTATCTTCCCCGATTTTATACCAGCCTCGATCCTCTCACCAGTCAGGATCAGATCAGTAAACCCAGCAGAGGAATTACCAATGAGATGATTGAAAAATGGACCAGATAGGGTCCCCAAGAACATATCCACCAGCTCCCGGTCCGTCAATGGTGGTTGCACCCTGCCAGCCAGATCTCTCCATTTCTGTGCGTACTCCTTAAAACCTTCTCCCGATCCTAGTGACATACCCTGGAGTTGGGTACGCGTAGGAGCGAGGTCGGAGTTATATTGATACTTCTTGTAAAAAGAAGTGGCCAGATCCTCCCAGTTACGAATGTTGGTCCCATCCAGCTGATAGAACCATTCGAGGTGAGTCCCTGAAAGACTCTCCTGGAAGAAGTGGATCCATAAGTTCTTGTCTGCTGTGTAAGGCTGGATCTTCCTTACATAAGAATGGAGGTGCATCTTGGGACAGGAAGCCCCGTCATACTTCACAAAGGCAGGCGCCTTGAACTTGTGTGGAATTACCACCCCAGAAGATAACCCCAAGTCTCCGAAATCCAGTCCAGGCACACGCTGGATCTCCATGGCATTCAACCTGTCCTCCAACTGCTTGTACTGGTCCTCAGCAGGAGGGTACTGTTCGTCGTTGAAGTCTGTCTCAGTGTCAGAGACCACAGGACTAGGGACCTCTCTCCCTTGGTGACTACCTTCCCCCACAGATGGAGTAGTCCTCTCAGCTTCATTTTGCAAAGTGTTCCCGAGCCTGCGCCCAGTGTTGAATAGCACGGTCCTCTTCTTCTTCTTACTCTTCTTTAGGAGCATAGCCTTCAGCTCTTGTTGACCTTGAGCCAAACCCATGATCAGTTCCTGAAATTGTGCATTCTGCGCCTGAAGGGCCTTGATAGACAGCTCGGTGGATGATTCAGGGTTCATGATGCTGTAATAAACAGCGAAGAACAGTAAGCAACCTGAAAAGAAGAGTACCTATGATGCACATGATGAATGATATGTGTTTATGCAATGCATTCAAGGGTTCAAAAATTCAAATTCGTTGTAGACAAAAAGGAACACACGTTAACATTAAGGAAATAATTGTTTGGTACATCAAAGCCTCATGGGCAAAATATTACAAAAGCAAATCATTCCCAGAAGACACTACACATCCTCTTCGGAGCAATGTAGGTGTTGAGATTCCTTTCCTCGTGCAGTAGGCGGGTGAGCTCCAAGACCTTCTTTTCACTAGCATGTAGACTGGTCTCAAGAGAATTCCGCTCTTCCTTAAGCTGGATCAAGCTCTTCTGCATCTCTTCCCAGGTCGTGGGCATGTCAGGATGTTGAATGGTGCAGGACACCTCTCCTTCCAATACTGGCTCTTTGATCACAGGGAGAACATGAGGATAAGGCATCTCTAACTTCTGGAAGCGGGCGCGTACCCACTTGAGATAAGGTTCCAACGGGATGGAGTTCATGTGCCACAGTGTCTTGCTGTCTATCCTACTTGGCATCCTCCAAGCTCTGATAAATCTCTGGCGAAGTCCTTGTGCATCGTTGTCGAAGTCAAAAACTATGTCAGGAATTAACATGTCATGAGGGCCATCCCTCCGAGCATAACCAAACTGTCTCCAAGACAGGCACGGGTTGTAAGTAATACCTCCTCAGATTCCAAGTAAAGGAACATTAGGGTACTCCCCGCAACGATCAATGATAGTGACATCCTCTCTGGACCGAGAACACCAATGTATATCAGCATGTGTAAGAGTCATCAATCGTTGTGACCATCTCAAACCCCGCTCGTTCTTCAAAACTGATTGTGGAAGGTGTGAAATAAACCACCTTCTCAGGAGAGGAGTGCAGCATATAAGAACACCTCTTTTTCTCATGGTTCGAGTGTAACATGAGTGAAGGATGTCCCCAAGCAACGTAGGTATAGGATTCCTGGACATGAAGATCTGGACAGCACTAATATCTATAAGCTGATCTGGGTTAGGGAACAACACCAAACCATAGACAAGGAGGGCCACAACCTCTTCAAAAGCTTGTAGGTCAAGGGAGTTCCAACATTCTTGGGCCTTTTCAAATAGAAACCTGGCTAAGAACCCTTTGATACCACTTCTAGCTTCCCAATGTCCCTTGAGGTCAAATGGTTGTAGGTGTAAGGCCTTAGCAATCTCTTCAAGTTTGGGTTCCTTTTCCGTACCGTTGTAGGGTAGTTGATCAAGGATAGGGATCTTCAGAAGCCGGGAGAACTCTTCCAGTGTAGGCACCAGTTGGTAATCCAGGAAAGTGAAACAGTGATGTAGAGGGTCAAAGAACTGGAACAAGACCTTTATCATGTCTTCCTCAATGTTGGTGTTGACCAAGATAATGAGTCTTCCATGTCTCTCACTGAATGAAGAGCTCTCGGGAATCCTGGATATAAGCTCCTTAAGCTGAGGAGGGATCCTTACAAGGCTGATCTGAATTGTCTTTCTGCGAACAGTTTCCATGTCCTACAAAACAAGAACAAAGATGAAGATTCGAACCCCTGAAATGGTTAGTCAATGCATATGATGCTGGATGATGTCATGATGCTATGATTAAACACACCACAAATATTTATAAAGGCAAACATGATAAGGCACACAAGTCACACAAGACAAGCCCTTAGAGTTTAGGCCTGCATGGGGTCTGGGTATTACCCTCTTGAAGTTGGTGGGCTCAACCTGTCCTATCAGAAGTAACCGGGTTCTAAGGGTCCCAATATCACTATATTGCTTTCATTGTTCATCGTTTCGATTTAGCCACTGAACTGGCGACCGAAATATCCCAGGAAAGCAACCCTCAATTGAGTGTAGTATCGAGTATTAACCAACCTCGGACTGCACCAAAGTCAGTTATCTCACTACCCTAAAGAGGCCAAGATAGTTCAATTAAGGTTCCTAAGGTCAGTTGATGCTTCGCGACACCACATGGAGGCCCCGTACTCTCCTTGATTGAACTCAAGGGTTACCGGTACACACCAAAGTGCCACATCAATGTAGCAGACTGTTTCTACCATGTCGGTATACCCCGCACAGTTCCCTCACAGCCTTGTTGCTACTTTCTAAGAAGGTATCCCCAGATCCGAGTTAGGATCTATAGAACTCCCGAGACAGTCCCACAATTTAAAGCAAACAATTCAGACAATTGAAAACACAAGTGATCTTAGTCCTAAGGTACACCTCACTTTATAAGAGTCCCCAGCAGAGTCGCCAGTTCTGTGATCGGTGGATCTGGAATTGACTGTTTAACGCTGGTTCGCGAAATGTCGCGGAAGCAAGAGTCGCCACCGTCTTTTATTTTCTCCAATATGGAAAGGACAAAAGCACAGAAAAATTCCTTATTGAGATTAGTTCTCGGTTCGGGAGGTAGATTTATAGAAAGGGAAGGTGTTAGCACCCTTTCTATCCATGGTTATCCATGGGCTCTTAGATACTTGCTCATTTGTGTTTTCAAAATGTTTGTTTGCTTTTCAAAGTGTGAGTGAGTTTGAAAAAGTTTCGTTTAAAGTTTCAGATCGACTCTTGTATCAGTCCTCAAGAGTGTTTGAAAAATTGTTTTTTGAAAGCTTTTTGAAAAGTGTCGGTGTGAAAAGAAATTTTGATTTGTTTTGAATTAGAGCAAGTATCTACGAGTCATCTACCTACCCTAAGGAATTAAGCTGTGTAGAAGTCCTTAAAGTAGTGCCATCCCACCATTGAGAGGTAGGTAGCATCACCGTTGGAGGTGTTCGGGTTAATTCGAGGGTTAAGGACAGTGTGGTCACCGAGCAGTAGTAAGATACCTTAGAAGCTACCCTTATGCCATTGATCTTTTTATTCCGAGGCAACTATTCTGAGGCAACTTGTTTCGAGGCAACTGGATCAATGGAACATAAGGACTCACTAAGACGTCCTATACTCGACGACCACGTTTCGAGGGGTAAGGCAACAGTGTGATCACCAGAGCAACAGTAGGACACCTTAGAAGCTACCCTTATGCCATGTTCATGGACATAAGGACTTACTAAGACGTCCTGTACTCGACGACCACGTTTCGAGGGGCAAGGCAACAGTGAGGCGTACCCTAGGAGTGGTGTGTGAATTGTGTGTCATTTTCAGTTATTATTTGTCTTGTCATGCATTGGGTGAGCTACGCTTTGATTTTATTTGGGCATACATTCTTTCATGTGATTATTAACAGTTAAAAGGTGCAGGAATTGAAAATGCGGAAAAATAAAGGTCCTACGCTATTACAAGGCGCGGGTCTACATCGCCAAATTAAACCAAGACCCGATTTGAATAAATAAAATGCGGAAAGTAAATATCCTAATTATCTATTACAAGGCTTTGGGGCAGATACATTACATTCATAAAAGAAATAAAAAAATAAATGCGAAAAGAAATAAGAAATCGAGAGCGCGAGGGCGTTGGACCCTTTAAGGAAATTAAATTGGAATTGAATTAATTGATTTAATTATTAAATGAGAAAAAGAAACTTATTTTTTATGTTTTGGATTTTTATATTAAATTATTAGTTAAATTAATTTAATGATGGAATAATAATTCTTTGTATTTTTGAGTTTTAAAAATAAGAGAGAAATTAAACCTAAATTAAAGAACTAAATTAAATTAATAAATTAAATAATTAAAATAAATTATGACATATTTTTGATTTTTTTTATTATTTTAAGAAATAAAATTAAATAAATTAGTATTTAAAACCTAATTAAGTCTAATTAATTTTAATATTACAAAAAATAATTTAGAGTTTCCTAGAATTTAAAGCCTAATTAATTAAAAAAAGAAAAATCTGAAATTTATTTGGGTAAGAATATTTTGTGATTTTTGAAATAAAAGGAAAATTAATTTTTGTTAATAAAAGCAAATTAAATAAATTAAAATAAAATAGAAAAGAAAATTTAAGGGAAAAAGAAAATGGGCCTGGTTTTTTGTAGCAAAAGGGGGGTGCGGATGGCAAAGTTGAGCCCAAACACTGATGGCCTTCTTTGACTTTCTCCAATTCCATATGCCTGCTTTGACTAATGCCCATGGTGGAAGGATGCACATGAGACGTTGGATTTGGATCAGGGGGCAATCTGACGGCTGGATCTCACAAGCGCGTGGTGTGGACTGAAGCCTGAAGCACATGGAATCTACTAAGCCCAGTCAGCTTGAGTAATTGAGTCAGCAACCTGAATGGCCAATCAAAACACAGGAAAAAGCCACGCCTGCGTCAAACTGAGTCAAGCCAAGTCAATGACGCCGGAGCAGCGCTCCGGTCGTCTTCTCCGGCGGGGGTGGTTCTGCAAACCTGCGAAAACAGTAAAATTGAAGCAAACAAAATGGCCAGATCAAATGATTAGGGCATGGCGATCCTCATGGTGATGTTTTCATGGTTTAATGCTACCTATTCCCATCAGAACGAAACTCCACATAATCTGAACCCTAGCCATGGTGATCTACACTTTGGCCATTAAAGACCCCAAGCGATGGTCCAAACCTGTTCTAAACATCCACTTGAACTCAAAGGTATGGTCAGTAGGGATTAAATCAAGCCATAAGTGAAAATACGATCCATGGAAATTTTGCAACGTGTATGTTCATGTATCTACAGTTTCAGTCTGCATGGTTATGTGAAAAGGGTGTGTTTATACCTTATTTTACCTGTAGATCACGATAGGATGGATGGGAAGCCTTGTGGATGGTTGAGCCCTTGAATTCGATCTTGGTGCACTTCTTTGGAATTTTGAAAAAGAATTCTATCTTGGCTGCCTCTCTCCCTCGTCCCCATTGCCTTGTGATAGTTTGCATCTAGGTTATGTAAGTGATTACAATCAGCATTAAGGCCCATAATACCATGCATTCATGTTTTAAGATTTTGACATAACTCCATTAACAAACTTTCCATCTTTGTACCTATTTTGAATTCTTGCTTGTTTAGGCCTCGAAACGAATTTGGGATGTTGTATAATGATGATTCAAAGCTAATCAAGACCAAATATGCCCCTTAATTAACCTTCTTGATTTTTATTTGATTTTAAAGGATTTAAAATGAATTAAATCCAATAAAATCAAATAAAAATGAAAAAATTAATTTTAAAATTTGAAATAAAATGTGGGACACGTGGGAAGCATGTCCAAGCTGATTCAAATGGAAAAAGTGGGCCCCTTTTGTCAAAAATGAAATTTCAAGGATAAATGATTTTGGCCATTTCACAAAAATTTCCCAACTTCTCCAATGCATATCTTGCTCAATTTTGAAGTTATGAACATGTTCTTGGACATTTTGGAAAGGTCTTGAAGTCCTCTAACCAATGTCTTTGGTCCCATGTCATTTTGATTTACCAATCTCAAGTAATGGTCTTTGACTTAAAGTCCCTTTTTGTTGACTTTTGAAAATGACCTATAATGTTAAAATTGATAACTTTTTGTGAGAGCATTTCTTGGACTTGGAATGTGAAGATGAGTTGTAGGAAATATCTTACCCTTCAAGATGAGCATTGGATGGAATTTTTCTGATGAACCATGAAAAAGTTATGCCTTGGTCAAGTTACAGTTGACTTTTCAACTGTCCAAAAATAGAAACTTTTGCATCTTGAGACTTTTTGAGCCATACTTTGAGAATCATGATCAAGCATTGATCAAATGATGTTTGTGGCTTCAAAATAAGATGTTGACCAAAAATTTTGACTTTTGACTGCCAAATGACCATTTTGCCCCTATAGTTGACTGTTGAGCAATTAGGTTTTTTGACTGTGCAACTTGACCTTGTGAGCCTTGAAACTTGACATGTAGGTGCTTGACAATGTGTATAGGCATGTGTGACTTGATTGAGCTCTTGAAAACCTCAATTTCCTTGCAAGAACCAAAACCCTAATTTTGCCTGTCTTAGGAGGATGGTTGACTGTGTAGCCCTTGAGTAAACTTGAACCATTTATGGATGATTCTTGTCAAAACTTTGAAGATTATGGGAGGGAAAATTTTGGGGTACAACACGTCCCTTTCGATTGTCCCTCAACATCCAACAATAAGGCTACCTACTCACTAATAGTAGGATAGCACTATCTAAAGGAAAGGAGGAAAAGAACATCCTTTTTCAAGTAGGTAGACCGTTCTTAAGTACTTGCTCAACCCTATTTTTTCACACTTACACACTTTCAAATTTCTTTTCCAAAACACTTTATCACACTCTTGAGGACTGATACAAGAGTTATCATAAAGCAAATAAAATCTTTCAAAACACACAAACACGAAAACAGTTTTCAAAATGAGCAAGTACCTAAGAGCCCATGGAAATCACAGATGGAAAGGGTGCTAACACCTTCCCTTTCCATAATCTACCCCCTTACCCAGAAAATCTCAAAAAAGGTCTTTTTCTGTTCTTTTCACCCTTTCCTTTATTGGATAAAAGAAAAGTCGATGGCGACTCTTGCTTACCGCGACCTTTGCGAACAAAAAACACAAACCAGTATAATTGTCGGTTCTGCGACCGTATCACAGAACTGGCAACTCTTCTTGGGAATAATAAAAAAGTGGGGTTTACCTTAGGGTCTAGATCATTTCTAATATGTTTTCTTTGTCTGTTTGATTGCTATACTTTTAAGGGTGTTATTTGGGTTACTATAGATTCTACACCCGTATCTGGGGAAACCTTTTAGGTAAGTAGCAATAGATCATGGAAACTGTGTGGGGTATACTGACACGGTTGAAGCGATGGCTATATTAATGTGATACTTTGGTTGGTTCCGGTAGCCCTTGAGTTAATCAAGGAGAATACGGGGCCGCTGCATGGTGTCATGAAGCGTCAACTGACCTTAGAACCTTTAAATGAACAACTTGTCCATTAGGACGTAGTGACATGGCCGTCTTTGGTGTATTCCCAAAGTCGGCAGATACTCGATGCTACACTCATTCAGATTTGACTCCCGGGATTTGTTTGGTTGTGAGTCAGTCGCCTATTGGAACGAAACTTATTGGAAAGATCAGTGATATTGAGATCCCTTAGAACCTGGTTACTATTTATAGAACAGGTTGAACCAATCCAAACTTCAAGAGGGTATTACCTTAAAACCCATGCAAGCCTTAAACCTAAGGTCTTAGTGTGATTTTCTTGTGCTTGCTATATGTGTGATAATCATGATATCATAACATGGCATATCATACTAACCATTTCAAGTATTTTCTAGGGCTTATCTTTGTCTTGTTTTGTAGGATATGCCATCCGCTCGCAGGAACAACATCCAAATCAACCTTGTGAAAGTACCTCCCCAACTCAAGGATTTGGCATCAAGGATTCTTGAAAGCTCTCCCTTCACTGAAAAACATGGTCGACTTGTCAACTTGGTCACTTCAAACCCTGATGAAGAAATGTTAAAGGTTCTCTTTCAGTTCTTTGACCCGTTACATCACTGCTTCACTTTTCCGGATTACCAATTCGTGCCTACTATGGAGGAGTTTTCTCAGTTATTAGGGGTACCTATCCTTAATCAGTTACCATTCAACGGTATGGAAAGATACCTAAAGCCTGAAGAGATTGCTCAAGCTCTGTCTTTACAACGGTCTAATGTAGTGGAAAATTGGGAAACCAGAAGAGGTGTCCAAGGATTTTCAAGCTCACTATTTTTGGGACAACCTGGATTTACAAGCTTTTGAAGAAGTGCTGGCCCTTCTCATCTATGGGATGGTATTATTCCCTAACACGGACCAACTCATAGATGTGAATGCGGTTAAAGTTTTTCTATCGCATAATCGGGTGCCTACTTTACTTGGGGATATTCTACACTCTATGCATACTCACACTCTAAAGAGAAGAGGGACCCTTTTGTGTTACACTCCTCTATTGGATAGGTGGTTTATTTTTCACATACCTCGGTCTATTTTGAGAAATGAGCAGGGTGTGATATGGTCTCATAGGTTGATGTCCCTTACATATTCGGATATTCATTGGTGTTCTCGGTCCTTGGAGAGTATCACTATCATTGATCGCTGTGGGGAATTCCCTACTGTCCCTCTCATAGGAATTAGGGGAGGAATCACTTATAATCCTTGTTTGGAGTTGCGACAGTTTGGTTATGCTAGAAGGGATGGTGCTCATGACACAATCGTCCAAGGAATTACATTTGACTATAAGAATGATGTTCAAGGTTATCGTAAGAGGTTCATTCGAGCTTGGGGCATGATAAACAGAGTTGACAGCAAGACACTAGGGCACAATAATTCCATCCCTCTTGAGCCTTACCTCAAATGGGTGCGAGCTCGTGCTCAATGTATTATAATGCCTTACCCCGCCATCTTACATGTGATTATGGAGCCAGTTGCTGAGGGAGACACTCCTTATATTGTTCTTCATCCTGACATGCCAATTGACTTTGAGGAGCTACGAAAATCCTAGATCCAACTCAAAGAAGAACAGGATACTTTCGAAACCCAATTCTACGCCAGTGAGAAGAAGGTTTTAGAGCTCACCAGTTTACTTCATGAGGAGAAGAGTATAAACGCTTACATTGCACCAAAGAGGATGCGTTGGTGGGAAGCTTGAGTCTCTTTGCTTTGGGAGTTTACTTTTGTTTTGTTATTTCCCTTGTAAGCCCAAGAGGCATCATTGTGACCAATAAAACTTCTTAATGAAATTAACGTTTGTTCTTTTTCTGTTTAAACAAATTTGAGTCTTAGAAATCCTTGAAAACATTGCATACATATATCATACATATCATTGCATAAGCAGGTTTCATAGCAGGTTTCTCATCTTCTTCGCTGTTTATTTCAGCAATGGCTCTAGAACAAACAGTGAAGGATCTACAGACTCAGAATGCCCAGTTTCAATAGATAATCATGGCTCTGACCAAGGGGCAAGAGAAACTGAAAGCCCTGATTGTTAAATGGAAGACTAAGAAGCCAAGAGAGACAGACTGTGAAGGAGGTTCAAAGGACCGCTAAGGCAAGTGGTTGAGATGACATCTTCATCAAAAGAAGGATATAATCAAGAAGGGGAGACAAGAGAGGAAGACCCCAGTCCAAGAGAATCTGATAATGAGACTGACTACAATGAAGAGCAGTACCCTCCAGCCGACGAAAAATTCAAACAGCTGGAAGAACGTCTAAGTGCAACGGAAATCCAGAAGGTGCCTAGGTTGGATTTTGAAGAGCTGGGTTTGGTTTATGGGGTTGTCATCCCACAAAAGTTCAAGGTGTCGGTGTTTGCCAAATATGATGGGGTTCCATGTCCCAAGATGCACCTCCGATATTATGTGAGAAAGATCCAGCCTCACACTGCTGACAAGGACTTATGGGTCCACTTCTATCAAGATAGTCTATCCGGAACTTAATTAGAATGGTTCTACCAGCTGGAAAGGACAAACATTTGTAATTGGGAAGACTTGGCTGCTGCTTTCTACAAGCAGTATCATTATAATGCAGATCTTGCTCCCACCCGTACACAACTCCAAAGTATGTCTATGGGTTCGAGAGAAGGCTTTAAAGACTATGCTCAGAAGTGGAGGGACTTAGCAGGAAGTGTCCAACCCCCTGTCTGATAGGGAGTTAGTGGATATGTTTCTGTGTACCCTGTCTGGTCCGTTTTTCAATCATATGATTGGAAGTTCCTCAGCCGACTTCACTGAATTGATTTTGACAGGAGAAAGAGTGGAAGTTGGAATTAGGAGTGGGAAGATTCAAAAGGATGCATCCTCCAGTACAGTAAGGAAGCCATTTTATGGGAAGAAGGAAGTCAGTGCCACTTATAGCCAAAGGAATCAGGACTGAACTGAACATCGTCCAGCGGTAGGGGCTGTTATGATCTCTAAACCTGCACCTACTCAACAAAGGAACAATCAGCCTAGAGCAGAAAGGACGGTAAGACAGTTTACCTAAATAAATATGACTTTATCTCAAGTTCTGCCTCATCTACTAAAGTCAAATATGGTAACTTTGTGGGAAGCTCCGAAGAATCCCAACACTGCCTCTCCCTGCTACAATCCAAATGCTCGTTGTGCTTACCATTCAGAAAGTCCAGGTCATGATACAAACGACTGCTGGGCTTTGAAAAACAAGGTGCAAGACCTTCTCGAGGTGAAGGAAATTGAATTTGACATCCCTGAGATTCCCAATGTTATTACTTCTCCTATGCCCAAGCACGACCGTGGTGTTAATGCTATTAAAGATAATATGTTTGTTACTTCTATTGAGGAACTTGTTACTCCCCTCATGACGATTAAGTGGAACTTGTTGAAAGCCAGTTTATTTCCGGGCTGTGCGAAGATTGCCACTCATGTTTATCTCTACCAAATGGTTGTCATTTGTTGAAGGCAGGTGTTCAACGCTTGATGGATGATAGAGAGATTTTGTTTGAGAAGACTCCCGTCCTGACTATTTCTTTCAAGGATGTTTCAATCATAACCATTTCCGCCAATCCTCCCAAGGTCTCCACCAAAAGACCCGTCAGAATTACATCTGCTCCGGAGTTGGCTTCGCTGATCATCACCATGCCAGGGCCAATCTCATACTCCTCGGAAAAGGCTGTTCCTTGGAACTATGGGGATGACGTCTACTACCACGGTGTCAAGCAAGACCTACTGGTTGTTGAAGACCATGTTTCTGAAAATGCTGATCCCGACATTGGCAACATTGTTGGAACCAGCAAAATAACAAGAAGTGGAAGAGTGTTCTCCCCCGAGATTTCTCCTCCAAAAGATGTTACTAGTCCCGTGATCATTCCTACTGTTGTTCCTGCAGATACTACTACAATTTATATGATTACCCCTGTTGACACCCCTATCACCGAGTCAGCCGAGACTCGGGGCAAAGACATATTGATTGAGCCTGTCCAGACAAAGGTGCATTCAGAATTTACCCCAGAGGCTTCCAAGAAGGAAATGGAAGAAATTTTGAAGATTATAAAGAAGAGAGACTACAATTGTGTCGAACAGTTGGGGTAGACCCCTTATAAGATTTCTATGTTAGCCTTACTGTTGTGTTCCGAAGCTCATGCAAAGGCTTTGGTGAAATTCCTTAAAACTGCCCATGTACCACAAGAAACCTCCGTTGACCAATTTGAAGATTGTGTGGCCAGTCTGACGGCTGATAGCGATTTGGGTTTTTCTGATGCTGATCTGACACCTAGATGGAGAAAACACAATGATGCGCTACATGTTTCCGTCGAATGCAGGGGCCCCACTTTGGCCCATGTTCTAGTAGATAATGGTTCATCATTGAACGTGCTGCCCAAGAAGACTCTGGATAGATTAGACTGTGAAGGTTTGACTTTGAAGCCCAGCAACATAGTAGTGAGGGATTTCGATGGTTTGAAAAGGATGGTGCACGTGGAGGTGGATATTCCCATCAAGGTTGGTTCTCAGACCATTGACTCCACCTTCTACGTGATGGATATCAGACCATCGTATTCTTGTTTATTGGGTCGCCCTTGGATCCATGAGGTGGGAGCTGTCACGCCCACTCTACATCAGATGATGAAATACCCGATTTTTGTACCTCAAATTTTTCTCTCTCATATCTCAAGAAATCTCTCATAATATCTCCTTTGGTTCAAGACTACACAAGGTTTGATCAGCTCAAGACACTTCCTCAACACTGACCACTGAAAATTAGGGTTGGAGTTTTCACAAGGACAATTGAACTTTTAATGCCCCATATGACTTTCATGGATCATTAGGAACCCTCAAGATTTCTCATGTTAAGTTTCTAGTCTTGGATCACATTTTTGCTCAATCAATTGATTAGTTGACCTAAAATCAATTGTATTGGGGAAAAAGTCAACTGTGGTCAATTTACAGTCAAACATCATAATTTTTTATCCGCATCAACATTATGAACTCATATATGTCAACTGATCAAGTTTGGATCACAATTACTCAAGAAATTTGATCAGATCATCAAAAGGGCAAAATGGTCAAAATTAGGGTTTTGACTGAGGAGGTTCAAATTTTGACTTTTGACCTAAAAAATGACTTATTGGTTTAAGTTATGATCTCAAGGATTCAAATAAATCTTTTTGACCTAATGGCATGGCTCAAAACATGTCTCAAGATCAATTGATTAACAAATGAATTTCAGTCAACTGATGAAAAGTCAACTGTACACTGAAAAGTCAAACTTTAACTTTTTGATCAAAATCAAGTTTCAAAGATTAAAATTCATAAATACATGTAAAAATATGAAACTTGTTCATCAAGAAATTGAAAAGTCAAAATTCATATTTGAAAAGTAAAAATTTCCAAGACTTAGAATTTTTCTAAGTGTTGGAAAATTAACTTTTTTCCCCATAACTCTGTGCCAAATTTCCACCATGATGCAAGATGATTCAAGAGAAACTTCCAAAATAAAAGTTGTAGATCTCAATGAGATATAAAACATTGTAGGGCAGAACTTTTCCTAGAAATTCTTGGATTTCAAGTTATGAATTTGTGAAGACATATCCATGAAACTAAAAAGACTTAGTGAAATTTTGCTCTAGTTAGGCAGGATTTTAACCTAAATTCATGGAAACTTTTCACCTAGTTCCAATTTTATTCTTCAAAAATGTACAACATAAAGGTTGTATAGGATGTTACAAGATTTCCAAAATATCCAAGAACTCATTGAGATCATACTTGAGCTAAGAGAATCGAAGGCAAGAAGTTAGGGTTTCAAACTTGATTTACAAGTCAATTTTGTAATGAACACTTGACCAAATCCATAACCATTCTGCATAATCTTCACTTTGCAGGCCTCAAACTTGTTTGTCACTCCTTAATTTAATGTTTACACAACTGATTGATCAATTGTCGAATTGATTCAAGCATTGTCCAAAGCATTTTGCCATTCTAGGGAGAAAGTCACCATTTCCATTCTAGTAAAGCAAGCTTTATGCACAAAGTCAGCTTCTTGGGCTCCTAACTTGTTTTCTTTAAGTACACTCCATCCACAAAGTCAGAAGCAAACTTTTTTAAATTCCAACCACTTTATAATAGCATGGTACAAGGCATGGAAACTTGTTTTGTCAAGAAAATCACATGTTGTGCTTAAACATGTAAATTCAAATTCTGACTTGTTGTAGCACACAAAACCTTTTCCTTATAAATAGAGACACTATTTACAACCTAAGACACAAACTCAAGCACCATGAAACTCTCTCAAATACTCACAAATCAGAAAATTTCTCAAAAACGCCATTGATACACAGTTCTGACCTTGAACTTGTATCTCTCATTTCCCTCATGCGTTTTCCTTCAAATTCATTTGCAAAGCTTCTATACCTTAAATATAATCCATCCATGTACTTGTTCTGGAACTGTAATACCATTTTCATCAACCTCCATAACCAAAAATAGAGTCTGCAAGTTGACTTCTCCAGACCATTCCATCCATCCATAGCTCAAGCTAGACATTGCATTAGCTTCTTTGGAAATTGAGGAAGCTAACCTGATCATCACAACTCCTTGAAAGCAGCTCAAACTCATTTCACGATTTCCAGTTTTGAGGTATTTTTTCTGAACTTCTATCTCTTCATACGAGCATCATTTGATTCTAATTTGTGAAGATAAAATGTAGATATCATTGCCCTGAAGCTGTACATGTCCATAGTTTTCATTTATATTGCCTGGGCTTACAAAATTTTAGGTTTGAATCTCTGAAAAAAGTTAGGTCAGGATTTGGTACTTTTAGAAATTCTTGTTCATCTTTGAGAATTAGTTTAAGTTATTTACAGATTCAGAATCGTGGTGAAATTTCTAACAAGTTTGATGTTGGAAGTTTTGTGAATGGATGAGAAATGAGTGAGTTACAGGAACCATGGCTGGAGGTTGAAGATGAAGTTCATTTCTGGAACTTGTTTTGTATTATATATTTATTATTTCAGTTAAGTTAACGGATGTATAGCCACCCTAGAGGTAAAGGCAGCGCACGTTTATGGTCAAGGTCATGGGTTCAAGTCCCAGCGCTGCCTTTTGTTATATTTTTTTCCAACATTTTCTTCTTTTTTTTTGCCACAACCAGCGCCATGGGCCATTCCTCATTGGACCTTGTATTTTTGCTGCACCACACCCCTTGTACACTTATCACACACAAGACCAATCCTTTTTTATTTTGTTTATTTTTCTGATTACAAAAACCAATGGGCCAGGCTTTAAAAAATTGTTTTTTCTAACAAACTCCCAAATTCCATTTCAAACCCCCCTGACTTTTATTTTTATATTTTATTTTATTTTATTTTTCTTTATTATTATTATTATTATTATTATTATTATTATTATTATTATTTTTAATAATAAAAATCTAAAAAAATAGTTTGTTTATATATCTAATATATTTATATCCATGTATACTTTATTCCTTTAAAAATCAAAAAGACAAAAATATTTTCTTAAACAAATTTAATTCTTTTTCTTAATAAATTAATAATTAGATTTAAGTTTAGTTATTTCCTTTTTTATTTAAAATTAACTTAGAATTAAGGTTTCTTTTAATTAATTAATTTCTATACTATTTTTATTAAAGTTAAAACCTTTTCTAAAAAAAACCCTAAAAATACTTTCAAATTTAATTTATTTTCTTAATTAATTTAGGTTTAACTTTTTTTTTGATTTAATTAATCATTTTCTTTAGATAATTAGGTTAAAACCCTTTCCTCAAAAACCAAACAAATCCATTTCTTTTTTCATTTATATCCTTGCATATTATATTTATTCAATTTCTTGTACATTATTCAATATGGTTGTAATAGATAATTAGGTTTAAATTCTTGAAATCCCCATTTGTAAATTTGTATACCCCATCCCCCTAATGATGTAATAGCGTAGTAATTTTACTTTCCGCAATTTATCGCTTTCATATAAATGCTAGTAATTAGGGTTTGTATGGAAAGATAAAATCAACAAGTAGATAACCCTAATCAAGATTAAATGCATGCAAATAAAAAACTATTCACACATGAACCCTTAGGGTAATTCCACTTGTTGCCTTACAAAAATTTCCATGTTACGCATGTGGGATGTCTTAGTAAAAACAATAAAAAATACAAGATCATAGTCCCTCGATGACGCTACAAATATTGCCTTTCAAGTGATCTTAGTCCCTCAAAGAGAAATGCTAAGATATCTCACAATATTGCTATCATGACTATACGATGACCCATGCCCGTCCCTTTACATCCAAAGATAAGGCTTTTACCAATCAATGGTAAGATAACAATATCAAAGGAAATGAGAAATGAACAAAATACTTTTGAGTAGGTAGAAACGTTCTTAGTTGCTTGCTCACTTTCAAAACAAACATCCTTGCTCACATTCACAACAAACACACACCAAACACTTTCAAAACATGAAATATTTTCAAAAGTCCAACACTTTGTATACGTTCTTACGAATGAGAACCATTACAAAGTTTGCCTAAACGAAGGCGCCTTTTCAAAAATACTTTCAAAAACCACCACAAAGCATATTTTCAAACAAAACACATTTTCAAACAAAGCACATTTTCAAACAAAGCAAGTGATCTAGCAAGCAACTAAGAGCCCATAGATAACTATGGATGAAAAGGGTGCTAACACCTTCCCTTTTCATAATCTACCCACCGAACTCAAGAAATAATCTCAAAGTATTTCCTATTATTTTTAACCTTTCCTTTTGGATAAAAGAAAAGTCAGTGGTAACTCTTGCTAACCGCAACAATTGCAATCAAACGCAAAACATCCCAAGTCAGTTCTCCCACCGTGTTACAGAACTGGTAACTCTACTGGTGATTTTTTTAAAAGTGGGGTTACCTTAGGGATAAGATCACCTTTATTTCCTGTCATTGTTTAAATTGCTTGCTTTACATTTTTGTTCCTTGTTTGGGCTTTTTTTGATCCTCTACCCGGATCTGGGACACCTTTTTAGGCAAGTAGCAATAGATTGTAGAAATTGTACGGCGTAGACCGATATGGTTGAAACAATGGCTACGTTAGTGTGACGCATTTGTGGGTACCGATATCCCTTGTGTTGAATCGAGGAGAATAAGGGGCCGCTGAGTGGCGTCATAAAGCACTAACTTAGTTTAGAACCTTAATTGAACATACTTGGCCACTAGGACATAGTGTGATGACCAGTTTCGGTGGAAAGATGAAAATTGGTTGATACTCGATACTATACTCATTGAGATTGGACTTTTGGGATATCTCGGCCGCAAGGAAAGATTGATTGTGCTGAGACAATGCCTAAAAGAAAGGTCAATGATATTGAGACCCTTTAGAACCCGGTTACTATTACTAGGACAGGTTTGAGCCAACTAAACTTCAAGAGGGTACTTACCTATAAAACTCCATGCAAGCCTAAACCTAAGGATTTATTTGCCTTGTGTGTATATGCTTACTTGTACATAACATCATAAACATCATAACATCATACAAATTCTCACTAACCATTTCAAGGATTTAGGAATTTATCTTTGTCTTTGTTTTGTAGGCCATGAACTCCGTCCAAAGAAATACCATTAGAATCAACTTTGTGAAGGCACACCCTTAACTCCAAGAGTTAGGGTCAAGGGTTCCTGAAGACTCTCCTTTCACCAAGAAGTATGGTCGACTCCTCAATTTGGCTACCACCAATTTCTAAGAAGAGATGATGTGTGTTCTATTCCAATTCTTTGATCTCATGTATCATTGCTTCACCTTCCCCGACTATCAGTTAGTGCCAACACTAGAAGGATTCTCTTTGCTATTAGGAGTGCCCGTGCTTGATCAAGTATCATTCACCAATTTAGAAGGAATTCCAAAACCTGAAGTCATTGCCGAAGCCCTACATTTGAAGAGAGCTGACATTGTAGAAAATTGGGAGACAAGAAGCAGAGTTCAAGGGTTCCTAGCCAAGTTCTTATTGGAGAAGGATCATTCATTTTAGGAAGATTTGGATTTTCAAGCCTTTGAGGATATCCTAGACCTTCTCATCTATGGCTTGGTTCTATTTCCCAACTCGGACCAATTCATAGATGTGAATGCCATCACAGTCTTTCTGTCTCGTAATCCTATACCTACCTTTCTGGGAGACATCTTGAATTGTTTCCATACCCGTACCATGAAGAAAAGAGGTACTATCTTGTGTTGTATTTCCCTACTTGCCAAGTGGTGTATTTCGCACTTACCTCGATCAACATTGAAAAACGTGTAAAGATTGACATGGTCTCAAAGGATGATATCCCTTACCCACTCTAATATCCATTGGTGTTCGAGATCCTTGGCGGATACTTCTATCATTGACCGCTGTGGGGAATTCCCTAATGTCCATTTACTTGGCATTATGGGAGATCACTTACAACCCTTTCTTAGCCTCGCGACAGTTTGGATACGCTCGAAGAGATGGTCCTCATGATATGCTCATCCAAGGATTAGTGTTTGATTACGAGAGCGACAATCAAGGCTACCGTCAAAGGTTTGCACGAGCTTGGATGATGGTAAACAAAGCAGATAGTGGAACACTGAGACACAAGAATTCTATTCCCTTTGAACCTTATCTTAGGTGGGTGCGAGCTCGTGCTCAGAAACTCATGATGCCTTATCCCTCCATCCTACTAGTTATCATGGAGCTTGTTGCTCAAGAAGAAATCCCGTATACTGTCCTTCATCCCAACATGCCTACTTCTCTTGAAGACTTTCAAAAATGTTGGATTCAGCTAAAGGAAGAACTAGACACTTTCGAAGCTCAGTGCTATGCGAGTGAGAAAAGGGTTTTGGAACTTACAAAGAAATTACATGAAGAACGAAGCTTGAACGCCTATCTTGCACCAAAGAGGATGCGTTCGACCTTTTTATCTTAGAGATTTATTTTGTAAGCCCAAGGGGCATGTTGTAATCATTTAGAACTAATTAATGAAATTTGAAGTTTGTTCATTCTTTATCTATGAAAATTTAAATTTCATAAATCCTTGAGATCATTTGCATAAACATCTTCCATGCATCATAACATAACAAGTTTTCCATGACAGGTTTCCTTATCTTTCTGCTGTTTATTTCAGCAAGATGGATATCGAAAAAATAGTGAAAGACCTACAAGCACAAAACTCTCAGTTTCAAGAGACTCTGCTGACCCTAGCCAAAGGGCAACAATATTTGATGGCGTTGCTAGAAGCCAAAAAGAAATCAAAGAGGAAAGCCCTAGTCAACATGGGTAGAAGATTCAAAGAGTCGGCCTATCGGATCCTGGTAGTGGAAGACTCATCTGAGGAAGACGAGAATCAGATTGTATAAGCTAGGAGTACCCAGGCTGGGTGTATCAATGATCAAGCGTCTGATGATGAGGATTATTTTGACGAGCAGTATCCTCCTTTCGATGTTAAGTATAAGAAGCTAGAAGACAGACTAAAGGCCATTGAGATTCAAGTCGTCCCCGGTTTGGATTTTGACGATTTAGGTTTAATTTCAGGGGTTGTCATTCCCCACAAATTCAAAATACTAGTATTCGCAAAGTACGATGGGGTTTCCTATCAAAAACTTCATCTGAAATCTCATGTGCGCAAAATTCAACCGCACACCACCGACAAGAAACTATGGGTTCACCTTTTTCAAGAAAGCTTGGCTGGGACGCAACTAGAGTGGTTTTACCAATTGGAAAGTTCCCTTATCCATACATGGGAAGACTTAGCCACCGATTTCTACCACCAATACCAGTATAATGCTGACTTGGCGCCGACAAGAGTTCAGTTGCAACACATGACAATGGGGAAGAATTAAGGGTTCAAAGAATACGCCCAAAAGTGGAGAGACCTTGAAAGTAGGGTTCAACCACTTTGACTGATAGGGAGCACATTGATATGTTTATGGGAACTTTATATGGTCCATTTTTCAACTTGTTGGTTGGTTGTTCTTCATCCGGTTTCACCGAATAGATCTTAACCGGTGAAAGAGTTGAAAGTGGTATCAAAAGCGGGAAGATTCCCATAGCATCTGCCTCCACTTCCAATCCCGTAAAGAAAACCTTCACTGGGAAAAAGAAAATCAATGATGTGTATGGGGAAAGGGCCCGTACCAAGTAGGATGACAACCAATCTGTTAATGCTGTCCGGATTTCCAATCCAACTCCTGCTCAAAGACCATCTTCCAATCATCAACGATTTCAGGCTCCACCAGGACAATTCATAAGGATAGGCATGTCACTATCCCAAGCCTTACAACACGTACTAAATTCTAATTTGGTGACATTGTGTGATCCTCCAGCCAATCCAGATACCTCTTCACCCAAATACAATCTGAACTCCAAGTGTGCATATCACTCGAATAGTACCGGGCATGAGACTGACCAATGCTGGGTACTGAAGAATAAAATTCAAGACTTAATAGACAACAAGACCATCGAATTTGATCCTCCTCCAAATCCAAATGTAATCACCGCGCTTATGCCAAATCATGGCAAGGGTGTCAATGCTATTGAAGATACTGTTTTTATTTCCTCCGTCGAAGACTTGACTATTCCGTTAACCACTATCAAAAAGAATATGTTGAAAGCTGGGATTTTCCCTTGCTATTTGAAGGACTGTGCTTGTTGTGCCAAACAACTCAATGGATGCGAAGGGCTGAAGGAAGGAATTCAATGCCTGATGAATAACCATGAGATCCTATTTGAGAAGACTTCGTTCGCCAAAAGTTTGACCAATAAGTGTGAAGATATCTCCATCATAACAATCTAAAAAAAACATCTTAGGATCTCCTCCAAGGGTCCTATCAGGATTTCAAATGAACCAATTATTGCTCCTCTGATAATTACCGCTCCCGGACCAGTTCCGTACTCTTCCAACAAAGCAGGGCCATGGAACTATGATGCTAAGGTGTTTTACCATGGGATAAAGCAAGACGATTGGATTGAAGAAAACACAGCTGATGACATAGGTAACATTACTGGCTCTAGTAAGGTGACCAGAACAAGGAGAATCTTTTCACCCAACATCTCACCACCAGTTGCTACAAAGGCGCATGTCCGCATCACCGCTGCTAAGCCTAGTGCTTACCCGATGGGAAAAGAGAAAGTTGTAGAGCCTGTCGAGATAGAAGTTCTTGTAAAAGACATTGCCGATGAGGAACCTTCTGCTCGTAAAATGGATGAGATTTTTAAAATTATAAAAAGGAGAAATTTCAAAATTGTGGAGCAGTTGGGGCAAACCCCTTCCAAGATTTCCATGTTATCTTTGCTACTTTGTTCCAATACTCATGCTCGGGAAGTAATAAAATTCTTGAAGAAGGCTCATGTCCCTCATGAGACCAAGACAGACCGGTTTGAAAATTATGTGGCAAGCTTGACGGTCGATAATGGTTTAGGGTTCTCGGATGCTGATCTGACACCACTTGGAAATAACATAACAAGGCTCTACATGTTTCTGTTGAATGTAAGGGGATTACCCTAGCACATGTTCTGGTGGACACTGGCTCTTCTTTAAACGTGCTACCCAAGGGGGCTTTGGACCATTTAGATTGTGAAGGACTAGTTTTGAAACCAAGTGATATTATTGTGAGGGCTTTCGATGGGTCCAAAATAATAGTTCATGGAGAGGTGGATCTTCCGATCAAGGTGGGTTCACAGATTTTCAACTCTACTTTCTACATCATGGATATCTGTCCTGCCTACTCCTGTTTGTTAGGTCTCCCTTGGATCAATGGAGCTGGGGCAGTAACCTCAACCCTCCATCAAAAACTCAAGTATCCGATCAAAGGAAGGATTGTCACTGTCTGTGGTGAGGAGGAGTTCATGGTAAGCCACCTTAACTCTTTCAAATATGTGGAAATGGATGGCAAATTTATATAAACCCTGTTTCATGCTTTTGAAGTTGTACAACCAATGATTGCTACTTCCAAATGTTCTTCTGATGTTTCCAAAGCTATTAAGGTCGTGCCAAAGAGGGTTTCATTAAAAGATTCTCATGCTGTAGTCGAAGAAGGAAGTTGTGATACTTGGGGGAAAATCTTCGATACCCCTTTCAAAGCAGACAAATGTGGTTTGGGTTTCACTATCAAGGCTCATAAAGAAGTGAGGGGCGCTCGTGCAGGGAATCCCCCTCTCTGTATTGGAAGTCATGAAGTTAATGCTATAGGTGACTCTGATGATGAATGTGCATTTGAAGAATGGATATACCCTACTACAACAGAGATCAACAATTGGCACGCAAAGGACTTCGTTCTCGTCTCCTTCGTTGAGGAGTAATTACTTGTTTATTTCTTTCTATTAATTCAAGAACATTTTGTATATAATATTAATTAATGAATTTTAAGCCATGTGCCTGGACCGGGGAACTATGGTCCATTTGTCAAGGGTTTTATTTATGTTCATCTTATCATATGATCATTCAATACAAATCATTGGACTTTTGCATTCAAATTTTTGTGCTCATTGTCTTTCTTTTTATTCAAATATGTTTTTCAAAGTAGCCATGTATCTTACATGCACACACACACACACACACACACACACACACACACACACACACACACACACACACACACACACACACACACACACACATTCTTGCAGGTCCTCATCCACTCCGGATCTCATTGCGAATGACCTTACTATCACCAACTATGACTTCGAACATCCAATTAAGCAAGTCGAAGACGAAGGCGAGGAAGATTGTGAAGTATCGGGAGAACTAGCCAGACTTCTATTACAAGAGGAAAAAGATATTCAACCACACGAAGAGTCAGTTGAAGTCATCAATCTAGGTACCGAGACAGACAAGAAAGAGGTCAAGATCGACGCTAACCTGGAAAGCAGTGTCAAAAGCAGATTGGTTCAGATGTTGCATGACTATGTGGAAGTGTTTGCTTGGTCGTATGAAGATATTGCATGGTTGGATACCGACATTGTAGTTCATCGTCTGCCGACAAAGGAAGATTGTCCTCCTGTCAAAAAAAAATTTCGTTGCATGAGGCATGACATGTCTGAAAAGATAAAAGCTGAAGTGATGAACCAATTTGACGCAGGGTTCCTAGATGTGACATCTTACCCCCAATGGGTTGCAAATGTGGTTCCAGTACCGAAGAAAGACAGAAAAGTTCGTATGTGTGTATATTATAGGGATCTGAATAGGGCAAGTCCCAAGGATGACTTCCCTCTGCCTCATATTGATGTCTTGGTCGACAATACTGCTCAGCATAAAGTCTTCTCTTTCATGGATGGTTTCTCCGGCTATAATCAAATTAGGATGGCTCCGGAAGACATGGAGAAGACAACTTTCATTATGCAATAGGGAACCTTATGCTACAAGGTCATGTTGTTCGGATTAAAAAATGCATGGGCAACATATAAAAGGGCTATGGTGGCTTTGTTTCATGATATGATTCATAATGAAATAGAGGTATATGTGGATGATATGATTGCAAGATCACAAACTGAGGAAGAACATCTCAATCACCTATACAAGCTATTCGAGAGGCTGAAAAAGTATAAGTTGAGGTTGAACCTTAATAAGTGCACATTCAGAGTACGATCTAGAAAGCTTCTAGGTTTTGTTGTCAATGGTAAAGGCATCAAATCGATCCTGCCAAGGTAAAGGCCATCCAATAAATACCAGTCCCCCACTCTGAAAAATAAGTTAGAGGATTCTTGGGTCATCTTAACTACATCACCCGCTTCATATCTCACTTAACTATTACTTGTGAGCCAATCTTCAAACTCTTGAAGAAAGATTAAGTAGTCAGATGGAATGATGAATGCCAAGCTGCCTTCGACAAAATCAAAGAATATCTGCAAGAACCTCCTATTCTCATGCCTCCAGTTGAAGGAAGACCCTTGATCATGTACTTGATGGTGATAGAGAATTCTATGGGGTGTGTTTTGGGCCAACATGACGAGTCTGGCCGAAAAGAGCATGCTATTTACTACCTGAGCAAAAAGTTTACTGACTGTGAAACCAGATATTCACTGCTCGATAAAACTTGCTGCACTCTGGCATAGGCTGCTCGCCAGCTAAGACAGTATATGTTGACTCATACCACTTTACTGATTTCTAAGATGCACCCTGTCAAGTACATCTTCGAGAAACCCGGTCTTTCCGGACGGATAGCCAGATGGCAAATGATCTTGACTGAGTACAATATTCAATACACAATGCAAAAGGCCATCAAAGGAAGTGTATTAGCAGATTATTTGGCCCATTAAGATGTTGATGATTATCAGTCTATGAACTTTGACTTCCCGAATGAGAACATCATGCTAGTGACCGACTGCACGAAACCTGGACCGTATGATGGTCCTGAACAAGGATCCCGATGGACTATGGTCTTTGATGGGGCTTCCAACGCTTTGGGTAACGGAATTGGTTCTATGATCATCTCCCCTGAATGTTGCCACACTCATTTCACTACCAGACTATGCTACGATTGTACGAACAACATGGTTGAGTACGAAGCATGTATTTTGTGTCTGAAGGCTGCCATTGATTTGAGGATCAAGCATTTGAATGTGTTTGGGGATTCCGCTCTAGTAATTAGCCAAGTAAAAGGAGATTAGGACATGAAGAACCCTAATATCATCCCTTACAAAGAACTTGTGCTATCTCTGATTCCTTACTTTGAAGAGATCACCTTTAAACACTTCCCTAGGGAAGAAAATTAGTTGGCTGACGCCTTGGCTACAATGTCTTCAATGTTCAAGGTCAGATGGGATAACGAAGCTCCTATGATTACAATTGTGAGATTCGACGAACCTGCGCACTGCTATGAGCTTGACACTAACACAGAAAAGCCATGGTACCATGAGGTGAAGAGATACCTTGACGCACAAGAGTACTCTGAAGGAGCATCCATCAATGACAGAAAGTTCTTACGAAGATTTTCAGCCAAATTCTTCCTAAGTAACAGAATCCTATACAAATGCAACCATGATTCTACTCCACTCCGATGTATGGACAAGAAGGAGGCAGAGGAAATTGAGGAAGACATGCATGATGGGCTCTTTAGGACTCACTCTAGCGGACATACCATGGCCAAGAAAATCCTGAGAGCTGGTTACTATTGGTCAACAATGAAGACTGATTGCCATCAACACTCAAGGATTTGACGCAAATTCCAAATCTATGGTGACAAGGTCCATGTTCCTCCTATCCCTCTGAACGTCATGACCGCTCGGTGGCCATTTGCAATGTGGGGCATTGACATGATTGGAGAGATCAAACCCACTACTTCCAATGGACATCACTTCATTGTGGTCGCTATTGATTATTTCACCAAATGGGTCAAAGCCGCCTCATTTTCCTCAGTCACCAAGAACGTGGAAGCCAGATTCATCAAACATAACCTCATCTTCCTCTATGGTATCCCCAAAAGGATCATCACCGAAAATGGGACTAACCTCAACAATGCTATGATCACAGAACTTTGCACTCAGTTCAAAATTAAGCATCACAATTCTTCTCCTTATAGACCTAAAATGAATGGCACAGTCGAAGCGGCTAACAAAAACATTAAGAAGATTGTGCAGAAGATGGTAGTAACCTACAAAGACTGGCATGAGATGTTACCGTTTTCTCTTCATGGCTACCGTACTTCACCTAGAACATCAACTGGAGCAACTCCCTTTTCTTTAGTCTATGGCATGAAAGTTGTTTTTCCAGTGGAAATTCAAATTCCCTCACTAAGGATTATGAATGAGGCAGACTTAGGAGAAGATGAGTGGATTCAGACAAGATTGGATCAGTTGAACTTGATCGATGAAAAGTGATTGGTTGTCATTTGTCATGGTCAGATGTACCAAAAATGCATGATTAAGGCTTTCAACAAAAAGATAAGACCTTAAGTATATCAAGTTGGTGACTTGGTGATAAAGCGCATCATTCTTCCGCAAGGTGACCCCAGGGGAAAATGGACTCCCACCTACGAAGGGCCATTTGTTGTCAAGAGACTTTTCTCTGGTGGTGCCATGATGTTGACTACCATGGACGGTGAAGACTTCCCACATCCTGTGAACGCGAACATAGTTAAAAATACTACGCATAAGAGACCCGCTAGGTTGACACACCTAGGCAACATAATGGCATCCCGACAAACCAAAAGGTTTGGGCAAAAAATTAGGGATGTATGCAAAATATTGTACACCCGGCAAGTTGAAAACCCGAAAGGGCAACTTGGGCAAAAATGGGTATCCTGGTGGGCTGAAAACCCGAAAGGGCGGTCCCGGAAAAAATTAAGGATTGAAAGCGTATAACTATGTCCAGTGGAATCACCACAGTCGAATTTATTACCAAGGTCCGAGTTCAAACGGTCCAAGATCAACCCAATCAACTTATGTCAACGACAAGGGGAATTCAAAGACATTGGGACAATAGTAGAGTTGGAATGCAATGAGATCACTTCCACATGGATATTATCTTTGTTTTCAATTTTGTTTTCCTTTCGACGAGTTCCTCTTACTAGGATCTCTGTCTCTTTGTACAAAAATGCCTATTCATGGGAAAAATATCAATACAAATATACTTTGAAGTACAAACTTTCTGTTTTTGTTTTGAATGCAAAAATGTCCAATGACTAAAATTGAATGAACATATGCATGTGAACATAATTTAAACTATTTGGCACATGTGTCCTTCTAAGAAACAACAAACATCTCTTTAATGCAGTTGGAATATCCCCCACATAGTTATTTCATTAGCATTATCCCTACAAAGACGGTTACAATAAACCATTCCTCAACAGAGTTGCCCATAAAGTCTCTTTACATAGGCTTATCCCCAACCAAAGTTTCAAACTCTTAACAACTCTCTTCCCAGCTAAGTTGATCCTACAAGAAGAATCCTTGTGGATCTCTTTCTAAAAAAAACTTACCTCGTCAGAAGTTCATCAAGTATTCCTCAACAGGGTTTATTTCCCCAACATCCAACAAACAATGAACATCAAAATCCCCCTGCATAGTCTATCCTCTCCAGCTTGAGTTTGCTTTTCAGACTATTACAAATCAGAGGGCCACAACCCCTAATCCCCAATGAAGTCGTCAACAAAGCCTTTTCTATCTATAAAAGATACTATGAAGCCTGGACCCCACCAGATAATAGTACAACTCTCTAGATATTATAAAACCTAGAACCGACCAGATAATAGTACATCTATCAAGATACTATGAAACCTAGACCCGACCAGATAATAGTGTAACTTCTCCACGTACTTTGAAGCCTGGACCCAACCAGATATTAGTTTTAACTCTTCGAGATATTGAAGAACCTGGACTCAACCAGACAAGGGTTTAACTCCTTTTCCCCAGTAGAGTTTGCCTCTACCCTAGCAAGTTACTGTGAAGCCTCGACCCGACTAGATATCAGTTCAACTTTATATCTTCAAGTAAGTTATTGTGAAGCCTGGATCCGACCAGATGGAAATTAACATTATTCCCTTAGAAATCTGTTGTGAAGCTTGGAATCCGACCAGATAACAACTAGTTTCAAGCAAGTTATTGTGAAGCCTATATCCGACCAAATATCAGTTCAACTTCATCTTTTCAAGTAAGTTATTGTGAAGCCTGGATCCGACCAGATAGCAATTCCCCTCAGAAGTTTGTTTTGAAGCCTAGAATCTGACTAGATAACAATTAGTTTCAAGCAATTTACTGTGAAGCCTGGACCCGACCAGATATCAGTTCAACTCTATCTCTTCGGACAAGTTTATTATGAAGCCTAGAATCTGACAAGATAACAGTTTAACTTCAAGAAATTTTCTGCGAAGCCTGGAATCCGACCATATAACAGTAAATTTATTCTGCCCCACTAAGTTACTGTGAAAACTGGAATACGACCAGATAGTAGTTGACTTCCTCATCCTCAGCAAATTGGTATGAAGCCTGGATCCTACCAGATAATAGTTGTTGTACCCCAAAATTTGCCCTCCCATATTCTTCAGAGTTTTCACAAGTATCATCTCAATTTGCTCAAGTCTACTCAAGGAGTTACACAGTCAACCACTCTCCTAAAGCCAATCAAATTAGGGTTTTGGTTCTTGCAAGGAAGTTGAGGTTTTCAAGGGCTCAATCAAGTCCCATATGCTCATATACATTGTCAAGCACCTACATGTCAAGTTTCAAGGCTCACAAGGTCAAGTTGCACAGTCAAAAACCCTAATTGCTTCACAATCAACTATAGGGGTAAAATGGTCATTTGGCAGTCAAAAGTCAAAATTTTTGGTCAACATCTTATTTTGAAGCCACAATCATCATTGGATCAAATCTTGATCATGATTCCACAAGAATGGCTCAAAAATCATCAAGATGCAAAAGTTTCCATTTTTGGACAGTTGAAAAGTCAACTGTAACTTGACCAAGGCATAACTTTTTCATGATTCATCAGAAAAATCCCATCCAATGCTCATCTTGAAGGGGAGGACATTTACTACAACTCATCTTCACATTCCAAGTCTAATAAATTCTCTCACAAAAAGTTACCAATTTCAACATTATAGGTCATTTTCAAAAGTCAACAAAAAGGCATTTTAAGTCAAAGACCATAACTTGAGATAGGTAAATTCAAATGACATGGGACCAAAGGCATTGGTTAGAGGACTTCAAGACCTTTCCAAAATGTCCAAGAACATGTTCATATGATCATAATTGAGCAAGATATGCATTAGAGAAGTTGGGAAATTTTTGTGAAATGGCAAAAGTCAACTATCCTTGAAACTTCAATTTTTGACAAAAGGGCCCACTTTTTTCCACTTGATTCAGCCTTGTCATGCCACCCACGTGTCCCATGATTAATTTCAAGATTAAACATTAATTTTTCTATTTTATTTAATTTTTATTGATTTAATCCATTTTAAATCCATAAAATTCAAATAAAATCAAAAAAATTAATTAAAGGGGATATTTATGGTTTGAATGACCTTTATATGCCATTTACTAGCTGCCAAATTCGTGCAAGCTATTTTTTGTACACAAAATTTTGAATTTGTGCCAAGATGTCCAGATACATGTAAGCATGGAAAGGGAAAGTTTTGCAAATTTTGGAAGCTTTTTAATTTGTTGGATTTTGGTTTGAAAGCATGGCTTTATGGCTTGGATTCTTGCCTTATTTCTTTGTCCCCTCCATCTCCTCTATAAATACAATCCATGAGAAAGCATTACAAAAAATACACACAACCTAGAGAACGCCCCAAAATTGCAAAAATTTCCTTGAAGTTGTCAAGCTCGAAAGACCTGATCTAGCCAGATTCAACTACTTCCAAGCACTCCATCAACATCCCAGGTCCCCCACATGCTTATTTCTATTTTTCCATAACATGTTCCTGTGCAGGTTTCACAAAGGCTTTCCACCATGTGCATCAAACGATCATGCGCCAAGTGGCCTCAAAGATCAATCCAGGGGCTATGAGATGCTGGATACCATGCTCCAAGTCAAAGCACGTGCAGGCAATTCCTAAAGTCAACAAAGGCTTAAGCTTATTGGGCCATATTTCTTCCTCAAACCCTCATTCCTGGCCCAAACCCCCCTTGGGTTTGCTTTTTCTTTTTTATTATTTTGTCATTTTATTTTTTTATTTGCTTTATTTTATTTCTTATTCTTTTTTTATTAACAATTAACCAATTAATATTTTTTTTAAAAAAAACAAAAAGAACTAATATCATTACTTTATTAATTTCATTTAAGTAATTGTTTTGTAAATAAATATTCATAAATTGAATTAGCTTTAATTAGGCACTTTTAACTCTTTTTTTAAATAACTAAAATAAATTTAGAATTAAGTTTTTATTAACTTTTAATTTTATTTCTTTTTATTTTATTACATTAAAAAACATAAAAACACAAAAAATATTTTCTTTTAATAAATTAATTAATTAGTAATTAGGCTTTATTTAATTAATTTCATTTAATCATAAAAAAGACAAAAAAAATCATTTCTTTTCTTAAAAGGGTCAAAACACTTAAGGCATTCCCGATTAATTTTTATTCGCGCGCATTTATTTTATTTTGATTATTATGTAATTGCTTCCAAGAATGTAATAGTAATTAGGTTTACCGCTTTATTTAATTTCTCGTACTTATTTATCAAAACGAATCTTTGTATTTTTGGCAATGTATAGACCCGCGCCTTGTAATAGCGTAGAATTTATATTTCCGCAATTTACTTTCCGCACCCCTAACTGTTAAATGCATGAAAGAATGTATGTAAATAAAATTAATCCGTAGCTCACAAATAACATGTACAAAAAACAATTAACTGAAAAACAACACACAAAGCACATGCCACTCCTAGGGCACGCCTCACTGGTTGCCTCAAATGTGGTCATCAAGTATAGGGTGTCTTAGAGGTCGCCCTTCTGTCCTAAAGATCCAGTTGCCTCGAAACGGTTGCCTCTGATACAAAGGATCTAGGACATTAGGGTTACTTCTAAGGTGTCCTACTATTGCTTCGGTGACCACACTGTCCCGATAATCGAATTGACCCGAATAACTCCAACGATGGTGCTACCTACCTCTCAATGGTGAGATAGCACTATCTAAAGGACTCTTACACAGCCTAATTCCTTAGAGTAGGTAGATTCTCCTGGGTACTTGCTCTTTTCAAAACAAACAAAAATACTTTTCGCACCCACACTTTCAAAAGTTTTCAAACAAATTTTTCATACACTCTTGAGGACAGATACAAGAGTTACTTAGAAATTTTTCAAACGAAACTTTTTCAAAACCCACACACACTTGAAAAGCAAACAAATTTTGAAAACATAAGAGCAAGTACCTAAGAGCCCGTGGGTAACCACGGATAGAAAGGGTGCTAACACCTTCCCTTTCTATAAATCTACCTCCCAAACCGAGAGACATCTCGAATAAGGAATTTTGCTGTGCTTTTTTCCTTTCCATATTAGAGAACATAAAATACGGTGGCGACTCTTGCTTAGCGCGACATTTTGCGAAACCAGCTAAAAAACAGTCAGTTCTATTTCCACCGATCACAGAACTGGCGACTCTGCTGGGGAAATTTTTAAAGTGAGGTGTACCTTAGGATTAGACCACTCTTATGTTTTCAATTGAATGTTTTGTTTGCTTTATTGTTGTGGGCTGCATCGGAGTTTTATAGATCCTAACCCGGATCTGGGGATACCCTTTTAGGTAGCATAAGCTGTGAGAGACCTGTCCGGCGTAGACCGACACAGGTGAAGCAGTGGCTACGTTGGTGTGGCACCTTGGTCGGTACTGATATCCCTTGTGTTGCAACGAGGAGAATATGGGTCTTCTGAGGAGTCATTAAGCACCAACCGACCTTAGAACCCTAATGTGACCCAACTTGGCCATAGAACAGTAGCAGTATACTACACCCATTGAGGCTAAACTCTCGCGATGGTTCTGGCCGCAAGAAAAGATTGCGACGCTGGAGTTATGACCGATTGAGGGTAGTCAGTGATATTGGGATCCTCTAGAACCCGATTACTTTTGATAGGATAGGTATTAACCAACGAAACTGAAAGAGGGTAGTACCTGAACTTCATGCTGGCCTAAACTCTAAGGTCTCTCTGTGTGACTTGTGTGCCTTCAAACTTGACTACTTGCATGCTTGTTATCTGACACTTGGGTTCCTTGCAGGTTTTGTTTACAGTCCTTAATTGGGACTCATTACAGGGCCTACTTACATCACTCCATGCATAGCATAACATCATACCATTGCATGCATCTTGCATAAAAACTAATCAATTTCAAGGATCTCAAGGGCTTGTGATGCAGGTCATGATGAATCAAAGTGTCTAGCAAAGGGCAAAGGGGATTTATTTTCCTCTAGCCGAGGTTGTCAGGGGCTATGACCCACTCGATATGGTGAGCCTTGACTCTTGAAGAAGGACTCTTAACAGCATGAAGTTCCCTCAATCAAGCTACAAATCCAAATGCTGACAATTTTCTTGTTTACCCCGCGAGATCCTTGAAAACATTGCATGCATACATACACATCATTGCATAACAGGTACCCTTGTTACAGGTCACTTACCATCTTCGCTGTTTATTTCAGCAATGGCCTTCCAACCAGACAACCAGGAGTTCCATACTCAAGAGACTCAGTTCGGGGAAATCCTCCTAAATCTATCCAAGGGGCAGGAAGAGCTGAGAACACTCCTTATGGGGAATTTGGTCAGGAAGAGTCCCGAAGACGACAAAGACGAACGACTGAAACATCTGCAAGCTGAGGTGGATGTAATGAGAACCCAGATGCTGGGGAAAATGGCTCTTATCCAAGACTTATCTCAAAGACAAGGAGAGCTCAGGGTTCTCGTCAACCAACTGCTTCGGGATAACCAACTGGAGCAAACATCTAAGGTTGAAGAGCAAGACATCATTCAACCACATGTGGGGCAAGAAGACAAGGGAAAAGCTCCTCAATTTGCTTCGGGGTCACAAGCCCAACATCAACCTCACCAGCGTCAACAGGGTAATTGGCGTAAGCAAAATACGTCTGGAAGACATTTCTCGGAGACTGGTGTGCCATCCTCACTAATACTGAAACGCTTGTTGGAGGTCAAACTGATTGCTTTAAAGAATCCTCCTAAGAAGCTCAACATAACCTCCCTAAAGTACAATCCTGATGAAAGGTGTGCCTACCATTCTGACAGTCCTGGATATGACACTGACGACTGTTGGAGCCTGAGGAACAAGATCCAGGACTTGATCGACGGAAGGGTGCTGGAGTTTATGCCGGGTGGCAAAATGAAAATCTTCTGCTGAGAATCTTCCATCTGAGATGACTAGTGCAAACTAAGAAGCTTTTGTTCATTCGAATGTTCAAGTTGTATTTTTCTTTAATTGTTCAAACATTTGTTCATGTCAAACTCTTTTACGTTATCAATGCATCGCATATGTCTGTTTTGAATCAATATATTCGCATTCGCTATATTCAAACTGCTTTCATTTTTTGATGTCAACTCTCAATTAATAATTATAAGCCTCTTGAGGGAGGATGACGAAAACGATACCACGATCTTTACAGTATGCTTTTAAACAGACCCCGCTGATGAGGTACAGGCATTGTTTCAATTCCTGAACACTGGAGTTATAAGGAAGATAATCCCTCGTCAACCCCTTTGAGCCAAAGAATTAGGAGTTTATCTTTTCGAAAATTAAAACCCTTAATCATAACCTGGGGCAGGGTAGTTCTCTCAGTTTGATCCAGGTGCACAACGAATGGCACCAAAGAAGTCCTTACAATACAAAAGACAGTGATGGTCCTGAATAATCATAAAGACAGGCAGTCATTACAAAAAAAAAACTAAAGCCCAATAAGTCAAAACCTATGAAGGAGACTTACAAAACTGGGGCATCCCGCTGACTGTAATCTCAAAAGAAACAGTTCAGGCAAAAATAGGAATAACGAAATCAAAAAAGAAAGAGGTCCTACAAACCCTCAACACAAAAGGAAATGACTTCCTATTCAAAATAAATTGTCAATATCCGAACCATCACCGGAATGTTAGAGCGAAGACTCAAACAAGGTCTAACATACGGTCAGCTGAGTTTAGGTTTGAAGAACATCACGAAGAGCGGGTGGGTACAATTATAATTTGAGCCTTTATCCTTTGTTTCTTAAACCGTGAACCAGGACACGTTACAATCCTTAAAAGTCCTAGCTGAAGCATGGGTTGGTTCGAAAGCATACTGTTACGAAAGGTATCCTGACTCCTTAAGGTTTGCTATAAAATACTGAGTTGACATCACGTTTTACAAAATTCACTTGTTTTACTGAAAAAATACATTTTCAAAAACTTCAAGACAGACATAAGCTTTGCATTTTTAATATGACATTGCTTGCATATGACTATTTGTTTGAACAACATAGAAGTTAGCACGACGAATGTCTAATGAACAAAAACACCTCCAATCAAGGGGCATGGCATGATCATTGTCCATCATCTGGGGCAGTTAAGTCAAGATTCGAAGAATCTCTCAAAAGGCCAACCAGCTTGGGGAAAATCTCCATCTGGATCACTTAGGGCATTGGACATGAATTCCAGCGACGAATCTTGCACGATCAACATTTTCTGGTAGTACGACAACACAACACTACTGACGGTGACAACTCCCTGCATTCTGAGCACGGACATAGTCGAAAAAATACTATGCAAAATCAAAGACCCGCTAGGTTGACACACCTAGGCAAAAATAAGGGCTTCCCGGCGAACCAAAAGGGTTCGGGAAAAAATAAGGGATGAAATGAAAAATCTGTACACCCGGCAAGTCGAAAACCTGAAAAGGCGGCTTGGGCAAAAAAGGGTATCCCGGTGGACTGAAAACCCGAAAGGGCGGTCCAGGCAAAGTTAGTGATCAAAGCGTACGACTATGTTCCTTCATCTCGTCACTTGCCTACCAGAAGAAGGTTTGTCAATCGATCGTCATCAAGCACCTCCACAGGTACCCTCTCCCGTAGAAACTGGGGCAATACAAATTGTTTAAGCGATCTCGTTGCTCCGTCCACCAAGGTACCAAGGTAAGTTCAGCTGAAGAACATGACCAAGATACCTCCACTCCCCGGGAGTAAGACAAGATTCAGCAATACTCTCCCCGAGCAGAGTTGGTCTCCCATAAGCCCCAAAAGGCACAGTATCTCCAGTAAGTCAACAACGCTCTCCCCGAGCAGAGTTAGTCTACTGTCAGCCTTAAGGAAGTTGGGTATCCCTAGAAAATCTCAATATTCTCCAGCAGTATGCAGATGTTCCTAAGCAAGCATCCCCGACAGTCTTAATATAAGATTATTCCCCGGCGGAATACAGACATCCAGTGGAGCCACTTCCCAGTGCAGTCCAAAGTCTCCCCAGGAGAGTTGAATCAATCTCCCCAGTAGATTCTGGGAGCTCATCCCCAGTAGATTCTGGAAGCTTATCCCTGCAGAGTACGAACGCGTCTCCCCGGCTTTATTCAAAGGTTATTTCCCCACCAGGGTATAACTGGGTTATCCTCGGCCAATTGCCACGGAAAGATCATCCTCGACGAAGTTCTTCCTATCCCCCAGTGGAGTTCATCAAATCTTCCAACATAACTCATCAACAAAATCCCCAGCGGAGTTATCAAAACCTCGGCGAAGTATCTCTCCCCACAGAGTAATTCCCCACAGAGTAATCTCTCCAACAAGTTTATTCCCCAACGGAGTCATCTTCTCATACCAGTTTATTCTTGCAATCATCATCCCCAGCGGAAATGAAGAACTCTACTCTTCAAACATCAGCCCAGGATTCAGCTTCCCGGCATTTGTCAAGGATTTATTTTCCTAGACGAAAATGCATTCATAAACATCACATTGACATACATCATGACACATGCATATACGCATCATAACACACTATCTCATTTATTTTGGGACATCATGACATCATGCATTTCATACATCATGACATTGCATACAACTGATGTTTCGCCTTTTCAGGAAAAAGGTCAATCCCAAAGATGATTACTATCAACTATCGCAATTCCAGATTCGATTCCTGTATCCAACCAGGGCATATCTGTGAGTAGATTCGACACCTGTATCCAGCCAGGGCATATCTACATTAAAGAGATTGAAGAGATAGCCGAGAAATGCTTCAGATATGGATGTTGTTCTTTTGCTTATTCAGATTTATCTCCAGAGATAGCTTAGAAATGCTCCAGATATGGATGCTATTCTTTTGCTTATTCAGATTTTCTCTTCAGAGATGTCTTAGAGATGCTCCAGAGATGGACGTTATTCTTTTGCTTATTCAAGAGTTTCCTTTCAAATATAGCTGGGAAATGCTCCAGATATGGATGCTATTCTTTTGCTTATTCATATTTTCTCTTCAGAGTTGGCTTAGAGATGCTCCAGAGATGGACGTTATTCTTTTGCTTATTCAAGAGTTCCCTTTCAGATATAGCTGGGAAATGCTCCAGATATGGATGCTATTCTTTTGCTTATTCAGATTTTCTCTTCAGAGATGGCTTAGAAATGCTCCAGAGATGGATGTTATTCTTTTGCTTATTCAAGAGTTCCCTTTCAGATATAGCTGGGAAATGCTCCAGATATGGATGCTATTCTTTTGCTTATTCAGATTTTCTCTTCAGAGATGGCTTAGAAATGCTCCAGAGATGGACGTTATTCTTTTGCTTATTCAAGAGTTTCCTTTCAGATATAGATGGGAAATGCTCCAGAGATGGATGCTGTTCTTTTGCTTATTCAGATTTTCTCTTCAGAGATGGCTTAGAGATGCTCCAGAGATGGACGTTATTCTTTTGCTTATTCAAGAGTTTCCTTTCAGATATAGCTGGGAAATGCTCCAGATATGGATGCTATTCTTTTGCTTATTCAGATTTTCTCTTCAGATATAGCTTAGAAATGCTCCAGAGATTGGATGTTATTCTTTTGGCTTATTCAAAGAATTTCCTTTCAGATATAGCTGGGAAATGCTCCAGAGATGGACGCTATTCTGTTGCTTATTCAGAGTTGCTTGTTCAGAAATAGTTCAGATATGCTCCAGAACCGGACGCCATTCTGTTGCTTATTCAGGGCTTCTTTTCAGAGATAACTCAGAGATGCTCCGGACCCAGCTGTTATTCTATTGCTTATTCAGAGATTCCCTTCTAGAGATAGCTTAGACATGCTCCGGACACGGATGCTATTCTATTGCTTATTCCAGATTCCCTTCTAGAGATGGTTCAGATGTGATCCAGACATGGTGACATTTTGATACTTATTCAGATTTCCTTTCAGATATAGCTTAGAGATGCTCCTAACCCAGATGCTATTCTTTTGCTTATTCAGATTTTCTCTCTAGTAATAGCTCAGAGATGCTCCGGACCCGGCTGTTATTCTATTGCTTATTCAGAGATTCCTTTCAGAGATGGCCTAGAGATGCTCCAGATCCAGATGCTATTCTATTGCTTATTCAGATTTCCTTCTAGAGATAGTTCAGATGAAACCTAGGCATGGAGACATTCTGATACTTATTCCAGATTCCGTCCAGAGATAGTTCAGATGCGACCCAGACATGGAGACATTTTGATACTTATTCAGATTTCCTTCCAGATATAGCTTAGAGATGCTCCAGATCCGGACGCTATTCTATTGCTTATTCATATTCAAACTTCTAAAGACAACTTAGAGATGCTCCATCTCGGATGCTATTCTGTTGTTCAGTCCAGATACGATCCAGATTCGGATGACATTCTGCCACTCATTCAGATGCAGTATAGATATACCCCAGACCCGACGGTCATTCTACTATTCGTTCAGACGTCAACAATTAGATATAGACTAGATATGCCCCAGACACGGAAGCTATTCTATTCCTTATTCAGATTCAACTATCCATTACAGTTCCAAATGGCATCTATAAGCCCATTCCCGACAAGGTTCTGTCACACTTCCAGATGGAATCTATAAGCCCATCCTCCTATCCACCATCTCCCCAAATGGCATCTGTAAGCCCATTCCCGACATCACACTGCTGATACTCTACTATGTGAGTGCAAATTTCTGGGCACTCTAGTGTTCAATCATCTTCCACCCTTGGATCACGAAAGGCACGCAAGCCAATCTACATCCTCAGGTCTAAGAAGATTGAACAGGGGCAACTGTTGTACCCCAAAATTTGCCCTCCCATATTCTTCAGAGTTTTGACAAGCATCATCTCAATTTGCTCAAGTCTACTCAAGGAGTTACACAGTCAACCACTCTCCTAAAGCCAGTCAAATTAGGGTTTTGGTTCATGCAAGGAAGTTGAGGTTTTCAAGGGCTCAATCAAGTCCATATGCTCATATACATTGTCAAGCACCTACATGTCAAGTTTCAAGGCTCACAAGGTCAAGTTGCACAGTCAAAAACCCTAATTGCTTCACAATCAACTATAGGGGTAAAATGGTCATTTGGCAGTCAAAAGTCAAAATTTTTTGTCAACATCTTATTTTGAAGCCACAATCATCATTGGATCAAATCTTAATCATGATTCCACAAGAATGGCTCAAAAATCATCAAGATGCAAAAGTTTCCATTTTTGGACAGCAGAAAAGTCAACTGTAACTTGACCAAGGCATAACTTTTTCATGATTCATCCGAAAAATCCCATCCAATGCTCATCTTGAAGGGAAGGACATTTACTACAACTCATCTTCACATTCCAAGTCCAAGAAATGCTCTCACAAAAAGTTATCAATTTCAACATTATAGGTCATTTTCAAAAGTCAACAAAAAGGCACTTTAAGTCAAAGACCATAACTTGAGATTGGTAAATCAAAATGACATGGGACCAAAGGCATTGGTTAGAAGACTTCAAAACCTTTCCAAAATGACCAAGAACATGTTCATATGATCAAAATTGAGCAAGATATGCATTGGAGAAGTTGGGAAATTTTTGTGAAATGGCAAAAGTCAACTATCCTTGAAACTTCAATTTTTGACAAAAGGGACCACTTTTTTCCACTTGATTCAGCCTTGTCATGCCACCCACATGTCCCATGATTAATTTCAAGATTAAACATTAATTTTTCTATTTTATTTAATTTTTATTGATTTAATCCATTTAAAATCCATAAAATTCAAATAAAATCAAAAAAATTAATTAAAGGGGATCTTTGTGGTTTGAATGACCTTTATATGACATTTACTAGCTGCCAAATTCGTGCAAGCTATTTTTTGTACACAAAATTTTGAATTTGTGCCAAGATGTCCAGATACATGTAAGCATGGAAAGGGAAAGTTTTGCAAATTTTGGAAGCTTTTTAATTTGTTGGATTTTGGTTTGAAAGCATGGCTTTATGGCTTGGATTCTTGCCTTATTTCTCTGTCCTCTCCATCTCCTCTATAAATACAAGCCATGAGAAAGCATTACAAAAAATACACACAGCCTAGAGGACGCCCCAAAATTGCAAAAATTTCCCTGAAGTTGTTAAGCTCGAAAGACCTGATCTAGCCAGATTCAACTACTTCCAAGCACTCCATCAACATCCCAGGTCCCCCACATGCTTACTTCTATTTTTCCATAACATGTTCCTGTGCAGGTTTCACAAAGGCTTTCCACCATGTGCATCAAACGATCATGCGCCAAGTGGCCTCAAAGATCAATCCAGGGGCTATGAGATGCTGGATACCATGCTCCAAGTCAAAGCACGTGCAGGCAATTCCTAAAGTCAACAAAGGCTTAAGCTTATTGGGCCATATTGCTTCCTCAAACCCTCATTCCTGGCCCAAACCCCCCTTGGGTTTGCTTTTTCTTTTTTATTATTTTGTCATTTTATTTTTTTATTTGCTTTATTTTATTTCTTATTCTTTTTTTTATTAACAATTAACCAATTAATATTTTTTTTTTAAAAAACAAAAAGAACTAATATCATTACTTTATTAATTTCTTTTAAGTAATTATTTTGTAAGTAAATATTCATAAATTGAATTAGCTTTAATTAGGCAATTTTAACTCTTTTTTTAAATAACTAAAATAAATTTAGAATTAAGTTTTTATTAACTTTTAATTTTATTTCTTTTTATTTTATTTCATTAAAAAACATAAAAACACAAAAGATATTTTCTTTTAATAAATTAATTAATTAGTAATTAGGCTTTATTTAATTAATTTCATTTAATCATAAAAAAGACAAAAAAAATTCATTTCTTTTCTTAAAAGGGTCAAAACCCTTAAGGCATTCCCGACTAATTTTTATTCGCGCGCATTTATTTTATTTTGATTATTATGTAATTGCTTCCAAAAATGTAATAGTAATTAGGTTTACCGCTTTATTTAATTTCTCGTACTTATTTATCAAAACGGGTCTTTATATTTTTGGCGATGTATAGACCCGCGCCTTGTAATAGCGTAGAATTTATATTTCCGAAATTTACTTTCCGCACCCCTAACTGTTAAATGCATGAAAGAATGTATGTAAATAAAATTAATCCATAACTCACAAATAACATGTACAAAAAACAATTAACTGAAAAACAACACACAAAGCACATGCCACTCCCAGGGCACGCCTCACTAGTTGCCTCGAATGTGGTCATCAAGTATAGGGTGTCTTAGAGGTCTCTGTGATCGGTGGATCTGGAACTGACTGTTTAACGCTGGATCGCGAAATGTCGCGGAAGCAAGAGTCGCCACCGTCTTTTATTTTCTCCAACAAGGAAAGGACAAAAGCACAGCAAAATTACTTATGAGATTAGCTCTCGGTTCGGGAGGTAGATTTATAGAAAGGGAAGGTGTTAGCACCCTTTCTATCCATGGTTATCCATGGGCTCTTAGATACTTTCTCATTTGTGTTTTTAAAATGTTTGTTTGCTTTTCAAAGTGTGAGTGAGTTTGAAAAAGTTTCGTTTAAAATTTCAGTTCGACTCTTGTATCAGTCCTCAAGAGTGTTTGAAAAGTTGTTTTGAAAGCTTTTTGCAAAGTGTCGGTGTGAAAAGAAGTTTTTGATTCGTTTTGAATTAGAGCAAGTATCTACGAGTCATCTACCTACCCTAAGGAATTAGTCTGTGTTAATCTCCTTAAGGTAGTGTCATCCCACCATTGAGAGGTAGGTAGCACCACCGTTGGAGGTGTTCGGGTCAATTCGAGGGTTAGGGACGGTGTGGTCACCGAGCAATAGTAAGATACCTTATAAGCTACCCTTATGCCATTGATCTTTTTATTCCGAGGCAACCGTTTCGAGGCAACCGTTCCGAGGAAACTTGTTTCGAGGCAACTGTTTCGAGGCAACTAGATCAATGGAACATAAGGACTCACTAAGACGTCCTATACTCGACGACCACGTTTCGAGGGGCAAGGCAACAGTGTGATCACCAGAGTAACAGTAGGACACCTTAGAAGCTACCCTTATGCCATGTTCACGGACATAAGGACTTACTAAAACGTCCTATACTCGACGACCACGTTTCGAGGGGCAAGGCAACAGTGAGGCGTACCCTAAGAGTGGTGTGTGAATTGTGTGTCATTTTCAGTTATTATTTGTCTTGTCATGCATTTGGTGATCTACGCTTTGATTTTATTTGAGCATACATTCTTTCATGTGATTAACAGTTTAAAGGGTGCGAAAATTAAAATGCGGAAAAATAAAGGTCCTACGCTATTACAAGGCGCGGGTCTACATCGCCAAATTAACAAAGACCCGATTTTGAAATAAAAGTGCGGAAAGTAAATGTCCTAATTACTATTACAAAGCTTTGGGGAAATTACATAAATTTAAAATGAAAAAAATAGAAGCATACGTGCGAAAAGAAATTATAATCGAAGGTGCGAGGGCGTTGGACCCTTTAAAGAAATTAAATATGAAATTACAAATTAATTAAAGAAAAGAACTTATTTTTTGATGTTTTTGTATTTAAGGGAAATAAAGAAAATTAATTGAAATTATAAATTAAATAAAAACCTAGTTCTAAATTGTTTTTAATTATTAAAGAAAAAATTTAAGTTTGAACCTAATTTACTAATTGTTTAATTACAAGAAAATATTTTTTGACCTTTTTTATATTTTTATGAAATAAAATAAAAAAAGAATTAAAAATGTCAAAAGAAAAAGCCTAAGTCTAAATTTGTTTTTATTTATTGTGAAAAAAGGTTAAAATTAACTAATTAAACTAATTAATTTGTTAGTATTTTATTTACAAAAATAATTACTAAAGTGAAATTAATAATAATAATAATAATTACATTTTTTTTGTTTTTTTTCTGAATTTATGAAAATAATTATTTGTGAACTAACTAAATAATAATAATAATTAATAAAAGGAAAGAAAATAAGAAAAGAAATGCTAAACCAAGGAGGTGAAGGCCGGATTTTGGAGGTTTTACTCAAAATCATCCTTAGGTATCAAAAATTCCATCTAAGCCCATGGTTGTGATCGTCCATGTCTCCTGATCACGTCTATGCTTATTGTCCCAATTTCACCTGTAGACAAAATACCTAAAAACAAAACCAACGAACCCTAGGCACGGGTATTGTTATACGAAGCCTAAAAATGAAATTGAATATAGCAGTTACATTGGAAATTAGGCATGGAGTATGAATATGCTATTATTTTCCAGAAAAAGTGCAAGAATGGAGAAACATGATTTCGTGTACAGGGGTGAGTTTGAGACAACTTACAGCGCTTGGTAGTGGACCTTAGGACGCGTTTGTGGTTGCTTTGGCTTCATGGAGTGGCAAGGAAGAAAGCCACGTGTTTGCTTGGATCTGAAAATGTTTGCAACACCGCTTTAGATCTCTCACTTTTTTGGACAAATTTTGAACTTTTCCTCTGGCCGTTTGTGCACACTCTCCTTTTTTTCTAGGTTCTGAATGAGGCTTGCAAGGCTTGTATATATAGGCTTGGATGAGAATCAGTCACATTAAGGAGCTTTTAAGCCTTGCAATGAAGTTTTGATTTTCTCCATAATCACCATTGAAATAACTTGCCATATTTGCTCCAAATTTGAATTTTTTTGCTTGAAATAGGTCTTGAACGAATTTGGTATATGTTTTATGGTGTATCAAAGCTATTCAAACCACAAAATATCCTCCCATTAATTTTCTTGATTTTTATTTGAATTTTAAAGATTTAAAATGAATTAAATCAAATAAAATTAAACAAAAATAGAAAAATTAATTTTTATTCTTGAAATAAAACATGGGACACGTGGGAGGTATGGCAAAGCTGAATCAAGTGGAAAAAGTGGGCCCCTTTTGTCAAAAATGAAGTTTCAAGGATAATTGACTTTGGCCCTTTCACAAAAATTTCCCAACTTCTCCAATGCATATCTTGCTCAATTTTGAAGCTATGAACATGTTCTTTGACATTTTGGAGAGGTCTTGAAGTCCTCTAACCAATGCCTTTGGTCCCATGTCATTTTGATTTACAAATATCAAGTTATGGTCTTTGACTTAAAGTGCCTTTTTGTTGACTTTTGAAAATGACCTATAATGTTGAAATTGATAACTTTTTGTGAGAGCATTTCTTGGACTTGGAATGTGAAGATGAGTTGTAGGAAATGTATTCCCCTTCAAAATGAGAATTGGATGGGATTTTTATGATGAACCATGAAAAAGTTATGCCTTGGTCAAGTTACAGTTGACTTTTCAGCTGTCCAAAAATAGAAACTTTTGCATCTTGAGACTTTTTTGAGCCATACTTTGAGAATCATGATCAAGAATTGATCAAATGATGTTTGTGGCTTCAAAATAATATGTTGACCAAAAATTTTGACTTTTGACTGCCAAATGACCATTTTGTCCCTACAATTGACTGTGGAGCAATTAGGGTTTTTGGCTGTGCATCTTGACCTTGTGAGCCTTGAAACTTGACATGTAGGTGCTTGACAATGTGTATGAGCATATGGTACTTGATTGAGCCCTTGAAAACCTCAACTTCCTTGCAAGAACCAAAACCCTAGTTTGACTGGCTTTAGGAGAGTGGTTGACTGTGTAGCCTTTGAGTAGACTTTGAACCATTTGAGGTGATGCTTGGAAAAACTTTGAAGATTATGGGAGGGAAAATTTTGGGGTACAACAGTCTCCCTTCTGTCCTAAAGACCCAGTTGCCTCGAAACGGTTGCCTCGGATACAAAGGATCCAGGACATTAGGGTTACTTCTAAGGTGTCCTACTATTGCTTCGGTGACCACACTGTCCCGATAATCGAATTGACCCGAATAACTCCAACGATGGTGCTACCTACCTCTCAATGGTGGGATAACACTATCTAAAGGACTCTTACACAACCTAATTCCTTAGAGTAGGTAGATTCTCCTGGGTACTTTCTCTTTTCAAAACAAACAAAAATACTTTTCGCACCCACACTTTCAAAAGTTTTCAAACAAATTTTTTATACACTCTTGAGGACAGATACAAGAGTTACTTAGAAATTTTTCAAACGAAACTTTTTCAAAACCCACACACACTTGAAAAGCAAACAAATTTTGAAAACATAAGAGCAAGTACCTAAGAGCCCGTGGGTAACCACGGATAGAAAGGGTGCTAACACCTTCCCTTTCTATAAATCTACCTCCCAAACCGAGAGACATCTCGAATAAGGAATTTTGTTGTGATTTTGTCCTTTCCATATTGGAGAACATAAAAGACGGTGGCGACTCTTGTTTACCGCGACATTTTGCGAAACCAGCTAAAAAACAGTCTGTTCTATTTCCACCGATCACAACAGCTAACATTCAAGAGATGATCCCTGGCGGAAGCATTCTTTTAACAAAATTTGAAGATATGTATATTCTACATCCCCAACAGCAATATGAGATTCAGCTTCCCATAACTCCTCAAAAGTAGTCAGGGATTTATTTTCCCGGACAAATATGCATCCCACATTCATAAATCATAGCATATACATACGAAACACAATTAGTACAATCTCATTCATCTTGAGAACACCATGCATACATCTGCATTTAACTAACCCTTTTTCCGACAGGTAAAATATCAAGTTTTAGTATAAATCGACCAAAGATTTGTGCTAATACTTCTTGCAGTATTTACCATCATTCCTCCAAATGGCATCTATAATCCCATTCCCAATACATCTTCGAGTGCAAATTTCTGGGCATTCTAGTGTTCAATCATCTTCCACCTTCAAGTCACGAATGACGGATCCGCAAATCTAACTCTTCAGGATTAAGAAGATTGAACAGGGGAAGCTGTTGTACCCCAAAATGTTCCCTCTAATTTCTCAAGAAATCTCTCATAAGATCTCCTTCGGTTCAAGACTACACAAGGTTTGATCAGCTCAAGACACTTCCTCAACACTAAACACTGAAAATTAGGGTTGGAGTTTTTACAAGGACAATTGAAATTTTAATTCCCTATATGACTTTCATGGATAATTAGGAAACCTCAAGATTGCTCATGTCAAGTTTCAAGTCTTGGATCACATTTTTGCTCAGTCAATTGATCAGTTGACCTAAAATCAGCTGTATTGGGAGAAAAGTCAACTGTGGTAAATTTAAAGTCAAACATCATAATTTTTGATCCACATCAACATTATGAACTCATATATGTCAATTGATCAAGTTTGGATCATAATTACTCAAGAAATTTGATCAGATCATCAAAAGGGCAAAATGGTCAAAATTAGGGTTTTGACTGAGGAGGTTCAATTTTTGACTTTTGACCTAAAAAATGACTTATTGGTTTAAGTTATGATCTCATGGATTCATATACATCATTTTGACCTAATGGAGTGGCAAAAAACATGTCTCAAGATCAATTGATTGAGAGATGAATTTCAATCAACTGATGAAAAGTCAATTGTATACTGAAAAGTCAAACTTTGACTTTTTGATCAAAATCAAGTTTCAAAGATTACAATTCATTAATACATGTCAAAATATGAAACTTGTTCATCAATAAATTGAAAAGTCAAAATTGATATTTGAAAAGTCAAAGTTTCCAAGACTTAGAATTTTTCTAAGTGTTGGAAATTTCCACCATGATGCAAGATGATTCAAGAGAAACTCCCAACATGAAAGTTGTAGATATCAATGAGATCTAAAACATTGTAGGGCAGAACTTTTCCTATAAATTCTTGTATTTAAAGTTATGAATTTATGAAGACATGTCCATGAAACTAAAAAGACTTAGTGAAATTTTTCCCTAGTTAGGCAGGATTTTAAACTAATTTCATGGAAACTTTTCACCTAGTTCCAAATTTATTCTTAAAAACTTTCCAACATAAAGGTTATAGAGGATGTTACAAGATTTACAAAATGTCCAAGAACTCATTGAGATCATACTTTAGCTAAGAGAATCGAAGGCAAGAAGTTAGGTTTTCAAACTTGATTTACAAGTCAATTTTGTGATGAACACTTGACCAAATCCATAGCCATTCTGCATAATCTTCACTTTTCAGGCCTCAAACTTGTTTGTAACTCCTTAATTTAATGTTTACACAACTGATTGATCAATTGTCCAATTGATTCAAGCATTGTCCAAAGCATTTTGCCATTCTAGGGAGAAAGTCACCGTTTCCATTCTAGTAAAGCAAGCTTTATGCACAAAGTCTGCTTCTTGAGCTCCTAACTTGTTTTATTTAAATACAATCCATCCACAAAGTCATAAGCATGCTTGTTTAAATTCCAACCACTCTACAATAGTATGGTACAAGGCATGGAAACTTGTTTTGTCAAAAAAATCACATGTTGAGCTTAAACATGTAAATTCTAATTCCGACTTGTTGTAGCATACAAAACCTTTTGCTTATAAATAGAGACACTATTTGCAAGCTAAGACACGAGCTCAATCACCCCGAGACTCTCTCAAACACTCACAAATCAGAAATTTCTTAAAAACACCATTGATACACAGTTCTAACCTTGAACTTGTATCTCTCATTTCCCTCGTGCGTTTTCCCTCAAATTCATTTGCAAAGCTTCTATACCTCAAATATAATCCATCCCTATCCTTGTTCTGGAACTGTAACACCGTTTTAATCAACCTCCATAACCAAAAAACAGAGTCTGCAAGTTGACTTCTCCAGACCATTCCAGCCATCCATAGCTCAAGCTAGGCATTGCATTAACTTCCTGGGAACTTGTCGAAGCTAACCTGATCATCACAACTCCTTGAAAGCAGCTCAAACTCATTTCACGATTTCCAGTTTTGAGGTATTTTTCTGAACTTCTATCTCTTCATAGAAGCATCACTTGATTCTGATTTGTGAAGATGAAATGTAGATATCATTGTCCTGAAGTTGTACATGTCCATAGTTTTCATTTATATTTCCTGATCTTAGAGAATTTTAGGTTTGAATATCTGAAAAAGTTAGGTCAGGATTTGGTACTTTTAGAAATTCTTTCTCATCTTTTAAAATTAGTTTAAGTTATTTACATATTCAGAATCGTGGTGAAATTTCTAACAAGTTTGATGTTGGAAGAATTTGTGAATGGATGAGAAATGAGTGAGTTACAGGAACCATGGCTGGAGGTTGAAGATGAAGTTCATTTCTGGAACTTGTTTTGTATTATATATTTATTGTTTCAGTTAAGTTAACGGATGTACAGCCACCCCAGTGGTAAAGGCAGCGCATGTTTATGGTCAAGGTCCTGGGTTCAAGTTCCAGCGCTGCCTTTTGTTATATTTTTTCCCAACATTTTCTTCTTTTTTTTCCACAACCAGCGCCCTGGGCCATTCCTTATTGGACCTTGTATTTTTGCTGCACCACACCCCCTGTACACTTATCACACACAGGCCTAACCCTTTTTTATTTTGTTTATTTTTCTGATTACAAAAACCAATGGGCCAGACTTTAAAAAACAGTTTTTTCTAACAAACTCCCAAATTCCATTTCAAACCCCTCTGACTTTTATTTTTATATTTTATTTTATTTTATTTTATTTATTTTATTTTATTTTATTTTATTTTATTATTATTATTATTATTATTATTATTATTATTATTATTATTATTATTATTATTATTATTATTATTATTATTATTATTATTATTATTATTATTATTATTATTATTATTATTATTATTACTATTTTTAATAAAAATCCAAAAAAATAGTTTGTTTATATATCTAATATATTTATATCCATGTATATTTTATTCCTTTAAAAAACAAAAAGACAAAAATATTTTCTTAAACAAATTTAATTCTTTTTCTTAATAAATTAATAATTAGATTTAGGTTTAGTTATTTCCTTTGTTATTTTAAATTAACTTAGAATTTAGGTTTCTTTTAATTAATTAATTTCCATACTATTTTTATTAAACTTAAAACCTTTTCTAAAAAAAAAACCTAAAAATGCTTTCTAAATTAGGTTTAAATTCTTGCAATTCCCATTTGTAAATTTGTATACCCCATCCCCCTAATGATGTAATAGCGTAGTAATTTTATTTTCCACAATTTACCGCTTTCATATAAATGCTAGTAATTATGGTTTGTATGGAAAGATAAAATCAACAATAGATAACCCTAATCAAGATTAAATGCATGCAAATCAAACACTATTCACACATGCACCCTTAGGGTAATTCCACTTGTTGCCTTACTAAAATGGTCATGTTACGCATGTGGGATGTCTTAGCAAAAACAATAAAAAATACAAGATCATAGTCCCTCGATGACGCTGCAATTGTTTCCTTTCAAATGATCTTAGTCCCTCAAAGAGAATTGCTAAGATATCTTACAACATTGCTATCATAACTATACGATGACCCATGCCCGTCCCTTTACATCCAAAGATAAGGCTTCTTACCAATCAATGGTAAGATAACAATATCAAAGGAAAATAGAAATGAACAAAAGACTTTGGAGTAGGTAGAAACATTCTTAGTTGCTTTCTCACTTTCAAAACAAACATCCTTGCTTACTTTCAAAACAAACACACACCAAACACTTCCAAAACATGAAATATTTTCAAAACTCCAACACTTTGTATACGTTCTTACAAACGAGAAGCATTACAATGTTTTCCTAAACGAATGCACCTTTTCAAACAAAGAAAGTGATCTAGCAAGCAACTAAGATCCCATGGAAAACTATGGATCAAAATGGTGCTAACACCTTCCCTTTTTATAATCTACCCCCCGAACTCAAGAAATAATCTCAAAGGTTTTTCCTGTTCTTTTCAACCTTTCCTTTTGGATAAAAGAAAATTAGGTGGAGACTCTTGCTAACCGCAATAATTGCGATCAAACACAAAACATCCCAAGTCAGTTCTCCTACCGTGTTACACCGGTGAAAGGAAATATTGTCACGGTACATGGATAAGAAGAATACACGGCGAGCCACTTGAACTCCTTCAGGTATGTAGAAATGGATGACTAGTTCATCGAGACTCCGTGTCAGAACTTCGAAGAGGTGCCTCAGACTATGGCTGCAACTGAAATTGTCACTAATCTGCCAAATATCACCAAACCTCCCTTGAAGATGGCTTCTCTCAAGGATGCCAAAGCAGTTATTGAAGAAGTTGAGTGTACCATCTGGGGCCAACTCACTGACATTCCATATAAATCTGATAAGTCTGGTTTGGGTTTCTCTTCAGGGGCTCAAAGGGCTGTTCGACGTGCTCGTGCTGGAAGACCTCCCCTACGCATCACCAATCACGGGGTCAACGCCTTAGAAGACAGTGATGGTGACTACGACATGGATAGCTGGATCTTCCCTACTACCAACAGTGGACCCAGTAATTGGACAGCAAAAGACTTTGTACCAATTACTTTTATTTAGAAGTAATTGTCTTTCTTGTTTTAGGATATGTAGCAAACAATATAAACTCTATGGCCATGTGTCTTACCCGGGGCACAATGGTTTATTTGTGAGGGTTATCATGTTTCAAATTCATATGGCATTAATAAAGCATTGGACGTTTTGCATACAAATTTTGCGCTCTCTGTTTTTCTTTTATGCTTTTTACTTTGTCTATATAGCTATGCTCTTACACACACTCACGTATCAAGCTGCAGATCCATATCCACTCTGGGTCCCATTGACAACAATTCTGATATTTCCGTTTTTGACTTTGAAAATCCGATCAACCAAGCTGAGGAAGAAGGTGAGGAAGATTGGGAGGTACCCAAAGAACTTTCTAGGCTGTTACAGCGGGAAGAAAGGGCCATACAACCTTATGAAAAGCCATTTGAGACTATAAACTTGGGAACAAAAGAGGATAAAAAAGAAGCCAAGATAGGTGTGAATTTTGGAGCTTAGTGTCAAAAAGCGGTTGATAAAGATGTTGCATGATTATGTCGAGATCTTTGCCTGGTCGTATGAAGACATGTCAGGACTAGACACGGATATTATGGTTCATAGTTTTCCAACAAAAGAAGATTTCCCTCTGGTAAAGTAGAAGGTCCGCCGTACGCGCCCTGAAATGTCACAAAAGATCAAAGCAGAGGTTATGAAACAGTTCAATGATGGGTTCCTAACTGTCACCTCTTATCCCTAATGGGATACTAATTTAGTCTCGGTGCCTAAAAAGGACGAAAAGGTACGAATGTATATGGACTACCGAGATTTGAATAGGGCAAGCCCAAAGGATGACTTTTCGCTTCCCCACATTGACGTTCTGGTTGACAACACCGTACTATGAAATCAAGCTTCTCAAATAAGCTTTTGTTTTGATGAAGACAAACCATGGCTAACAAAGAAGGCAAAGATTTTGGTCAAGCATCAAAACATCTAAGGATAATATCTTCACTCAAAGATCTCAACAACTTTAAAGGTATAATAATATTATCTACTTTGATATTAAGATATAGATGCTCAAAAATGAAAAAGAAATGTTTAAGAATAATTACTCAAGCTTTTCAAAGATAAAATTTCACTTTTCTTATGCATGCAATCGATTTACATCTTAGTGCAATCGATTGCACTCTTCAAAATTCCAAATATTTAGCTTTTGTTTCTTTATGAAATCGATTACATTGTTAGTGCAATCGATTGCACACTTACAATTTTAAAAACGTTTGGTTCTGACTTTGCATGCAATCGATTACATAGTTAGTGCAATCGATTGCACTCAGTTAATTTTTGCTACTGACTTTGCATGAAATTGATTACATTGTTAATGCAATCGATTGCACTCTTAAATTTTTGAAAAAATAGCTGTTGAAAACCTTGTGCAATCGATTACACACTGCACGAATTTGAAAAATAACAACTTTGTTCATGCCTTTTGATCATGCCTTTTCATTACATCTTTTCACTCAAACTTGGCATTTGTTTATGATACATTTCCAAATCTTCATGATGTTTCAAAAGGGTGTTATGAACATATAAATATTCAATTTCAAATTCATATCTAACACCTTCTTTCATAATATTTTTCTGAAATTTAAAAATACAAACTCAAGCATTCTTCATTTTCATGCCTAAGTTTTCTGCATATTGTCATACTTTAAACAGAAAACTTTGAGCAAATATATCTTGAGTCTTTGTACAATATTATTATTGAAAGAAGAAGATTATAAATTGTCAAATCACTCTTAGTGATCAATATACTCTACTCACTCAAACTCACAAATTGATATTTACTTACTTAATTTCCAGGATTGTTGGAATTAAGTTTAAGTGTTTTTGTTGAAATCTTGTCTTTCCAAGTTGTTGGATACAAGTGTAGTTACATTGAGAGGATTGTTCTTATAGGTAACTTAGTGAAAATCCAAGAGGATTATTCTTGGTCCAAGAGGATTGTTCTTGGTTTGGTTGGTAGTTCTTGTGTAAGTTTGCCACAATAAGGAAATCTCTTTCATGTTGAAAGGGGACTGGAGTACTCTCGGACTGTGAGGGGAACCAAGATATATCGCCTGTGTCTCTTTATTTTTATGCATTCTTAAGCTTTCCTAAACTCACTTATAACCAGAAAAATAAGAACCATCATCACTAAAAACCAGAATTTTTGAAAGTACCTAATTCACCCCCCTCTTAGGCGCACTTCGTACTTACAATTGGTATCAGAGTAGGTTATAGGTAAACTTCTCCTAAAAGATCCAGAATGGCTTCCGCAAATCATAATCCCGTTTTCAGAGATGGTGGCAGTAACAACAAGCCTCCTCTATTCTGTGGTGAATATTTTGACTTCTGGAAAATTCGCATGAAGGCGCATCTAGAAGCACAAGGAGAAGAAATATGGGATGCCGTCGAAAATGGTCCATTTATCCCGATAATGATAATCAATGGTGTTGGCTCATCAAAGCCTAAAACTGCATCGGACGATGATGATAAAAAGAAAGTTCTCTATGTCAAAAAGGCAATAAACCTTATTCAAGGTGCACTTAGCATGGACGAATTCTTCTGTGTCTCGACATGCAAAACAACAAAGGAAATATGGGATACCTTGGTACAAACTCATGAAGAATGGCTGAAGTAAAAAGATCGAGACTAAATACCCTAAGTCAAGAATACAAACTATTTCGAATGCAGCCCGGAGAAACCATTCTTGACTTACAAAAGAGATTTGTGCACTTGACAAATTATCTAAGTGCTCTTGGTAAAACTTTGACGAATGATGAATTGAATCTGAAAGTACTTGGGTCCTTAACTAGGGAATGGCAACCAAAGGTAAGGGCAATCTCAGAAAAGAAAAGTCTCTCCAACATGACACCCGCAACATTATTTGGAAAACTTCAAGAATACGAAACGGAACTCGGAATACTCGAAAATCATGAAAATCAAGAGAAGAAATCCAAAAATATTGCTTTGAAGATAGACTCCAAGGAAGTTGAAAAGGGAAACAATCCAGAAGAAGATGAAAACTTCATTCTTCTTGTTAAAAGGCTTGGTAAGTTCTTTGGTAGAAACGAAAAACCTTTTTCTCATGCAAAAGGAAAGAAACATTTTCAGAAAAAGGAAGGCTCCACATCAACACAAGAAATCATATGTTATGAATGTGGTAAGCAAGGTCATATCAAGCCGGATTATCCAAAACTCTCCAAGAAAAGTGGCTTCAAAAGAAAGAAGGGATTCAAGAACAAAAAGGATTATGTCGCATGGGAGGACAATGAAATAAGTTCCTCATCCGATTCCGATAGTGATGAAAGTGCAAATCTAGCATTGATGGCCTCACACCATTCCTATGATGAAGATAATGAGGTTAGTAATGAATTTTCTCTTTTTGATAGTGATGCATAAGGTGCTATAGATGAACTATTGAATGAATGCAAAATTCTGTATAAAACCATTTCATCACAAAAGAAACAAATTTCATCCTTAGAAGAAAAATATGTTTCAATGGAAAAAGATTTCAAAGAAGAAAAACAAAAATCAAGTGATGAACAAAAAAAGAATTTTGTATGCAAAAATTGTGATTCACTCTCTTTCCAAATTGTCCAATTAAAAAGAGTCATTGGAAGATATGAAAAAGGGAAAATTGGATTGGAAGGTGTTCTTAGCCAACAAAGATACTCTAATGATAAAAGTGGACTTGGATATTCAAAGTTCTCAAAACCAAGTTCTAACAAAACTATCTTTGTTAAGGCAAGTGATCAATCTTCCAAAGAGAAAGTGAACAAACCTAAAATAGTTCGTCACTATCCGAAAAAGAAAACATTTCCTAAGAAGAAATCTTATCCTTCTAGATATAGAAGTAAATTTGAACCTACTTGTTTCTATTGTGGTATTAAAGGCCATACACCTAATGCTTGCTATGTCAGAAACTTCAGTGTGGCAAGTGGGAATTATGTATGGGTAAAGAAAGGCACTAATTATGAAGGACTCAAAGCAACTTGGGTACCTAACAAAACCTAATTTGTTTTGCAGGTATGCTTGAAGACCACATGCAATCTTTGGTATCTTGATAGTGGTTGTTAAAAGCATATGACAGGAGACATAAACCAATTTTCACATCTAGCGCTAAAGGCCAAGGGTTTTGTCACTTATGGAGACAATAATAAGGGAAGAATCCTAGGCAAAGGAAAAGTTGGTGCTCCACCTTTCACATCCATTGAAGATGTTCTTTATGTTGAAGGACTAAAGCACAATCTTCTAAGTATTAGCCAACTTTGTGACAAAGGCTTCAAAATCAAGTTCACCAAGGATGAATGTTTGATAGAAGACGAAGTCACTCATGAGGTTATACTTAAAGGTAGAAGAATCAATAATATATTTATGATTTTCCCTTGATGATCCATCTTTGAAGGTTAAATGTCTCATGGCGAACAACGATGATTCATGGCTTTGGCACAAAAGAATTGCTCATATTCATATGGAACAATTGAATAAATTAATCAAGCATGATCTTGTCATTGGATTTCCTAAGAGAAATTTCGTCAAAGAAAGACTATGCAATGCTTGTCAAAAGGGGAAACAAACTAGATCAACTTTCAAATCTAAGAATGTGGTGTCCACTACAAGGCCACTACAATTGTTACATATGGATCTATTTGGTCCATCGAGAACAAGGAGTTTCAGAGGTAATGTATATGCTCTGGTTATTGTTGACGATTTCTCTAGATATACTTGGACATTCTTTTTAGTGCAGAAAAGTGATGCATTCAAGGCGTTCATGAAATATGCTAAACAAATTCAGAATGAGAAGTCTCTAACAATTGCCTCAATAAGAAGTGACCATGGCGGAGAATTCCAAAATGCTCTATTTAAAGAATTCTATGGAGAACATGGAATATCTCACAACTTCTCGGAACCAAGGACTCCACAACAAAATGGAGTGGTTGAAAGAAAGAATAGGTCTCTTGTGGAACTTGCTAGAACCATGCTTAGCGAATCGAACCTTCCAAAATACTTTTGGGTGGATGCGGTAAGCACGACATGTTTTGTTAGCAATAGAGTTAACATTAGACCAATCTTAAAGAAAACTCCATATGAACTTTTCATAGGGAGAAAACCAAACACTGCTTTCTTTCATATCTTTGGGTGCAAATGCTTTGTCCTAAACAATGACAAAGATAATTTGGGTAAGTTTGATGATAAATCCGATGAAGGTATATTCCTTGGTTACTCACTCTCTAGTAAAGCATATAGAATATACAACAAAATAACTTTGACTATTGAAGAATCTATGCATGTTTCTTTTGATGAATCTAACCCCTCCAAGGAGGATAATATTGTTTGTGATAATGATGATGAAATTTTAGAAGGTCCTCAAGAAAATTCTTCCAAGGATCAACCCATCCAACTAGAAGAATCACCTCAACAAGAATAGAATCTCAATGATCTACCAAAAGAATGGAGAACTCATAAAGATCATCATATTGATAAAGTGATTGGTGATATAAGTCAAGGCGTGTCTACAAGATTAAATCTCAAGGATGCTTTCCTAAACATGGCATTTGTCTCTCAAATTGAACCATCCAAAATTGATGAAGCTTTAGGCGATGACCAATGGATCATAGCTATGAGAGAAGAATTGAATCAATTTGAAAGGAATCAAGTTTGGGAACTCGTTCCTAGGCCAATCAACAAACACATTAATGGAACAAGATGGGTGTTCAAAAACAAACTTGACGAGAAGGGAATAATTGTTCGCAACAAAGCAAGATTGGTAGCACAAGGCTATAATCAAGAAGAAGGAATAGACTTTGAAGAAACTTTCGCTCTAGTTTCAAGGTTAGAAGTTATTCGTCTCTTACTTGCTTATGCTTGTTCATTAAATTTTTAGCTTTTCCAAATGGACGTCAAAAGCGCATTCTTGAATGGATATATCACTGAAGAACTATACATTAAGCAACCCCCGGGTTTCAAAGACTTCAAGAATCCATCTCATGTATTTAAATTAAGAAAATATCTCTATGGACTGAACAAGCACCAAGGGCATGGTATGATCGTTTAAGCAACTTCTTATGCGAAAAAGGTTTCGAAAAAGGCAAAGTTGACAAGACTCTGTTTGTCAAGAAAATCAAAGGCGACACTTTGCTAGCACAAGTCTATGTTGATGACATCATCTTCGGTTCTTCAAATCAAGAAATGTGTGAAGAGTTCTCATCAATGACGCAAGGAGAATTTGAAATGTCCATGATGGGTAAAATGAACTATTTTCTTGGACTTCAAATCAAACAACTAAAATATGGCATTTTCATCAACCAATCCAAATATTGCAAGGAACTCTTGAAAAGGTTTGACATGGATACCTACAAGGAAATGTCTACACCTATGGGTTCTGGTTCTTATATTGATCAAGATGAATCAGGTGTTTCCATCGACATCACTAAATATCGAGGTATGATTGGCTCCTTATTATATTTGACGGCAAGCCATCCTGACATAATGTTCAGTGTTTGTCTCTGTGCCCGCTTTCAAGCTAACCCAAAGGAATCTCATCTCACGGCGGTAAAGAGGATCATGAAGTATCTCAAAGGGACAACAAATGTCGGATTGTGGTATCCTAAAGGTAGTGTCTGCAACTTAATTGGTTATTCTGACGCGGATTATGCAGGATGTAAAACAAATAGAAAAAGCACAAGTGGTACTTGTCACATTCTTGGTAATGCATTAGTATCTTGGGCCTGCAAAAAACAAGCATGTGTTTCTCTAAGCACGACCGAAGCTGAATATATTGCAGCGGGTAGTAGTTGCACTCAAATTTTGTGGCTAAAACAACAACTTCGTGACTACGGACTCGATCTAGGGTGCATTCCTCTAAGATGCGACAACACCAGTGCAATCAACATCACAAAGAATCCCGTCATCCATTCAAGGACTAAACATATAGACATTTGACATCATTTTCTCCGTGATCATGTTCTTCAAGGAGATGTCGAGGTAACCTTTGTAGATACTCATAATCAGCTTGCCGATATCTTCACCAAACCTTTGGCGAAAGAACCTTTCTACAAAATTCGTTGAGAGCTCGGCATACTTGACGAGCGCGACTTATAAGGTGAATTATACCCTTGATATATCTTTTATATATGTTTTTATACTTGTCATATATGAATTTATGCTATGTGATACTTAAATTTTCAAGAAAATTTGGTTTTGGACAATTTTTGTTAGTGAAAATAGATTGCACAAAGAGTGTAATCGATTGCACAAACAAATTTTTTAATTTTGTCCATTCTGTTTCATGTGCAAGTCGTTTGTACCTTTAATGCAATCGATTGCACTATGTGCGTTTTTCTTTATTTTTTATTCTGTTTGTGTGCAAATCGATTGCACATGGTATGTCAATCGATTGCACGTACTGAAAGTAGCTTTTATGACAGAAAATTAATGGTTGTCAGAATTTCTCTCTCCTATTCCCAAGCCAAATACACTTCAATAATAATAACTCATTCCATACCTACCAAAATCACAAAAGCTTTCTCTCTCACAAAACCTTTCTCTCTCACAAAACCCTAAAACCACAAAACCTAAAACACCATATCCATGGCTTCAAGAACAAAGAGAAAGGCATCAGTTTTAGATAAAGGGAAAAAGAAGATTGATTCAACATCCAATCCACTGCTCCCAACTCTCACCGAAGCACAAGAAGTCAGATTTGTCAAAGACTTTCAAAGGAAAATTGTTTCCAACCCTAAGTATGGTATTCTCTCCTCCTTCCCTCAAGAATGTTTTTCATTTCAGAATGATCTAGCTGCTTATGGTCTGGAACCCTTGATTTCTTCGTACGGCCCATACTACCCGGATTTGGTAAGAATGTTTTTCAGTAACCTAACTCCCTACAAAGAAAAGATAGTCACATATGTGTTAGGCACTCGTATCTCTCTAACTCCTCAGGTTGTTGGTGAGATCTTGCATATTCCTTTCACCGGAAGCTCCCTATATGATCCTGAAAACGAAATATGGGATGGCTATACGAAAAAGGGGTTCTTTTACAGCATTGGGCGGTTAAGTGAAGCTGAATTTCGCGCTAAACAGATACATGGTCTTGGCGGAGTAATTCCTTCCAGAGATTCCTGGAGTGCAGGTAACCTCTATATAGACGATCGCTTATTTCATTATTTATTGGTCTATATACTATTTCTAAGAGCTGGAAACCATTGCACGATTACCAACTTCGAGATGCAGCTTATTTATGCAAGGAAGAAAGGAGTTAATGTAAACTGGGCAACAATGATGATGATGCATATGCTGAGAGTGGATGAAAAATCTAAATTCCTTCCATATGCTTATTTTGTCACCTTGATTATGGAGGAATTTGGTGTAGATTTTCGTGGTTTTGAAAAGGTGGATATGGATCCAATTTTAAACAGAATTTTAATTAAGAATGTTGATTCAAGGATGGGCGTACATTTTAATCCGGAGACAAAGACCATCACCTACATTGGTGAAGATATTGTTGGCAATGAAGATAATGACCAAGAAGTTGAAGGTGGTGAAGTTGTACCTCTTCCTCCTACTTCTCCCTCTGGTCCAAGCAATCAAGAACTCATGGACTACATGGCTCAACAGTTTGCTTCTATGAACACCAACATCAACAATCAATGGAGTGCAATCAATGACTCCACTACAACCCGGATAAATGATTTTCGCTCGAATGTGAACCGACAATCTCATACCTTTATTCTCACCTTCATATCCCACCATACGACCCAAACAACCCAGCTGCACCTCCTCCTCATTACACAGAACCTCCACTTCAACAACAATTCCCTAACCAAGGCTCATGGTCTTACAATCATCGAGACATTCATCACCCTTAATGTTCTGGCTAATATTTTTTTATGTTATGTTATTGTCTTACTCTTTCAATGTTTCATTTGTTCACATTTTCTGTGTAACTCTTAAACAATCTGTGTTAATGTTTCTATTCTATAATTTTTGTCAATATATTGCTCTATTATTTGCTTGAGGCATCTTTCCCTTCTTTTTGATAATGTCAAAGGGGGAGAAAGATGTATGGTACTTTATGCTTGTATTTCCCTTGTCTTAATTTTTCAAGGTACTCTCCAATCAAGATGAAGAATTGCAAGGATTCTAACCCTCTCCTACATAGGGGGAGTTTTGCATCTTAGGGGGAGAAGCTCTTCCGGAAATTACATCGCATAAAGAAAGATTGTTTGTCATCATCAAAAAGGGGGAGAATGTGAAATCAAGCTTCTCAAATAAGTTTTTGTTTTGATGAAGACAAACCATGGCTAACAAAGGAGGCAAATATTTTGGTCAAGCATCAAAACATCTAAGGATAATATCTTCACTCAAAGCTCTCAACAACTTTAAAGGTGTAATAATATTATCTACTTTGATCTTAAGATATAGATGCTCAAAAATGAAAAAGAAATGTTTAAGAATCATTACTCAAACTTTTCAAAGATAAAATTTCACTTTTCTTATGCATGCAATTAATTTACATCTTAGTGCAATCGATTGCACTCTTCAAAATTCCAAATCTCTTGCTTCCGTTTCTTTATGCAATCGATTACATTGTTAGTGCAATCGATTGCACACTTAAAATTTTCAAAACGTTTGGTTCTGACTTTGCATGCAATCGATTACATAGTTAGTGCAATCGATTGCACTCAGTTAATTTTTGCTACTGACTTTGCATGCAATCGATTACATTGTTAATGCAATCGATTGCACTCTTAAATTTTTGAAAAAATAGCTATTGAAAACCTTGTGCAATCGATTACACTAAAGGTGCAATCGATTACACACTGCACGAATTTGAAAAATAACAGCTTTGTTCATGCCTTTTGATCATGCCTTTTCATTACATCTTTTCACTCAAACTTGGCATTTGTTCATGATACATTTCCAGATCTTCATGATGTTTCAAAAGGGTGTTATGAACATATAAATATTCAATTTCAAATTCATATCTAACACCTTCTTTCATAATATTTTTCTGAACTTTAAAAATACAAACTCAAGCATTCTTCATTTTCATGCATAAGTTTTATGCATATTGTCATACTTTAAACAGAAAACTTTGAGCAAATATATCTTGAGTCTTTGTACAATATTATTATTGAAAGAAGAAGATTATAAATTTTCAAATCACTCTTAGTGATCAATATACTCTACTCACTAAAACTCACAAATTGATATTTACTTACTTAATTTCCAGGATTGTTGGAATTAAGTTTACGTGTTTTTGTTGAAATCTTGTCTTTCCAAGTTGTTGGATACAAGTGTAGTTACATTGAGAGGATTTTTCTCATAGGTAACTTAGTGAAAATCCAAGAGGATTGTTCTTGGTTTGGTTGGTAGTTCTTGTGTAAGTTTGCCACAATAAGGAAATCTCTTTCATGTTGAAAGGGGACTGGAGTACTCTCAGACTGTGAGGGGAACCAGGATATATCACCCGTGTCTCTTTATTTTTCTGCATTCTTAAGATTTCCTATACTCACTTATAACCAGAAAAATAAGAACCATCATCACTAAAAACCAGAATTTCTAAAAGTACCTAATTCACCCCCCTCTTAGGTGCACTTCGTATTTACACACACAACATAAGATCTTTTCCTTCATGGACGATTTCTCTGGCTACAATCAGATCAAGATGACACCCGAAGACATGGAGAAGACAACCTTCGTCACACAATGGGGAACTTTCTGTTACAAAGTGATGCCGTTTGGATTGAAGAATGTTGGGGCAACCTATAAACGAGCCATGGTAGCTTTGTTCCACGACATGATTCACCACGAGATAGAGGTTTATGTTGATGACATGATAGCCAGGTCTTAAACTGAGGAAGAGCACCTTGATCATCTACAAAAGCTGTTTGATAGGTTAAAGACGTACAAGCTGAGGTTAAATCCGAACAAGTGCACCTTTGGAGTAAGGTCTGGTAAACTCCTAGGTTTCATTGTCAATGACAAGGGTATTCAGGTAGACCCCGCAAAGTTGGAGGCCATACAAGAGATGCAGGCTCCTCGCACTAAGAAGGAGGTTAGAGGTTTCTTGGGACGCCTGAATTACATTGCTAGATTCATTTCCCATTTAACTGCTACTTGTGAGCCAATCTTCAAACTCTTGAAGAAAGATCAAGTGGTAAGATGGAATGACGAATGCCAGATTGCCTTTGAGAGAATCAAGGAATACCTTTAAGAGCCTCCAATTCTGATGCCTCCGATTGAAGGAAGACCTTTAATAATGTGTTTAACAGTGTAAGATAATTCAATGGGGTGTGTGCTGGGGAAGCATGACGAGTCCGATCGAAAAGAGCATGCGATATACTACCTTAGAAAAAAGTTTACCGACTGTGGAACAAGATACTCACTACTCGAGAAAACATGCTGCGTTTTGGAATGGGCTGCTCGCCGACTGAGACAGTATATGTTGACCCACACTACTTTGTTGATAACTAAGATGGATCCGATCATGTACATCTTCGAGAAGCCCTCTCTCTTCGGAAGAATAGCAAGATGGAAAATGATCCTGACCGAATACGATATTCAATACGCGACCTTGAAAGCAATCAAGGGAAGTGTACTAGATGATCATTTGGCTCATCATGCTGTGGATGACTACCAGTCCATGAATTTTGAGTTCCCGGATGAGAATATTATGTTAGTGACTAACTATGAAGAACCCGGACCGGATGAAGGACCTGAGGAAGGATCTCGATGGACTATGTTTTTTGACGGAGCCTCGAACGCACTCGACAATGGAATTAGTGTTGTAATTATATCTCCTGAGGGTTGTCATACTCCTTTTACCGCCATATTATGTTTCAACTGTATTAACAATATGACGGAGTATGAAGCTTGAATCATGGGTCTCAAAGCTGCTATTGACCTGAGGATCAAGTACTTAAGCGTTTTCGGGGATTCAACCTTGGTAATAAGCCAAATCAAAGGCGAGTGAGACACGAAGCACCCGAATCTTATCCCTTACAAAGAACATGTGCTGACATTGCTTCCACACTTTGAAGAGGTCACCTTTGAACATTTTCCAGGAGAAGAGAACCTTTTAGCGGATGCGCTAACCACTACGTCATCTATGTTCAAGGTCAAGTGGGACAACGAGGCTCCTGAGATTACTATTAAAAGGTTGGATGAACCAGCATACTGCTATGAGATTGACACTGAAGAAGTAGTAGACAAACCTTGGTTTCATGAAGTGAAGAGGTATCTTGAGGCTCAAGAATACTCTAAGGGGGCATCTGTCAATGATAAGAAGTTTCTGAGAAGGTTCTCTGCAAAGTTCTTCCTCAATAACGGAATCCTCTACAAGCGCAATCATGACTCTACTTTACTTTCGTGCGTAGACAAGAGCGAAGCAGAGAGGATTATGACAGATTTACACGAAGGTACCTTTGACACCAATTCTAGTGGATACACCATGGCTAAAAAGGTCCTACGGGCAGTATGCTATTGGTCCACTATGGAAGCCGACTGTTATCAGCATTCCCGAATGTGTCACAAATGCCAGATCTACACTGATAAAGTACATGTACTTCCGGTTCCCTTGAACGTCTTGACGGCTCCATGACCCTTCGCTATGTGGGGCATCGACATGATCGGAGAGATTAGACCTACCGTTTCCAATGGGCACCACTTCATCCTAGTGGCCATTGATTACTTCATGAAGTGGGTTGAGGCTGCCTCTTTTGCTACTGTTACCAAGAATGTTGTGGCGCAGTTTATCAAGCATAACCTGATTTGTCGATATGGTGTGCCAGAGAGAATCATCACAGACAATGGTACAAATCTCAATAATACAATGATCACCAACTTTGTAAACAATTCAAAATCCAGCATCATAATTCTTTCTCTTACATGCCGAAGATGAATGGGGTTGTAGAGGCTACTAACAAGAATATCAAGAAAATCATACAGAAGATGACGATGACATACAAAGACTGGCACGAGATGTTACCATTTGCTCTTCATGGTTACCGCACCTCAGCACGAACGTCAACAGGGGAAACACCTTATTCTATGGTATATGGTATGGAGGTTGTCCTACCTATTGAGGTTCAGATCCCTTCTTTGAGGATCATGAAGGATGCTAGTTTGAACAAAGGTGACTGGATCCAGACTCGACTTGATCAAATGAATCTGATTGATGAGAAAAGGCTTACCGTTGTCTGTCATGGTCAAATGTATCAAAAGCGAATGATCAAGGCTTTCAACAAAAAGGTCAGATGTCGGGTGTATCAAGTGGGTGATCTGGTAATCAAGCGCATCATACTGCCACAAGGTGATCCCTGGGGAAAATAGACTCCCACGTACAAAGGGCCATTTGTAATCAAAAGCATATTTTCTGGTGGAGCCATGATTCTAACCACCATGGATGGTGATGACCTTCCTTAACCTGTTAATGCAGACATAGTGAAAAGATACTACACATAAATAAAGACCCGCTATGTTGACTATCCTAGGCAAAAATAAGGGCATCCCGGTGAACCAAAAGGGTTCGGGAAAAAACTAAGGATAAATAAAAAAAATATGTACATCCGGCAAGTCGAAAACTTGCAAAGGTGGCTTGGGCAAAAAAGGGTATCGCAGTGGACTGAAAACCCGGAAGGGCGGTCCAGGAAAAAGTTAGGGATTTAAAGCGTACAACTATGTCCCATTGGATCACCTTATGACCAGACTTCAGTATCAACTATCAAGCTCAAACGGTACGGATCAATCCAGTCAGCTTCAGACAAGTAGCAAAGTGATGAGAAGCTCAAGGACATAGGGGTAATAGCATAATTGAAACTCAATGGGATTATTACACATAACTGTTTTCTCTTTGTACACTATTTTGTGTAGTTTTCATTTCTTACGATGGCATTTTCCTACTAGAACGTCAGTGTCTTTGTACAAAATTCTTGTTATTGGCGAACTTCGGAAATTAATACAAATCATTCCTTTGAAAGTACAACACTATTTGTTTTTATTTTTCTGTTTTGTTTTTCAAAAACGTCCAATGATTATTTTTGACATATGCATTTAAATATGATCATTGTTCACAAATACTTGCAATAAAAACAGAAAGAAAGTTGCTAATGACTTTAAGAAGCGTGGCAAAGTCTAAAAAAACAACTTTTAGTCCCGACAGTCACTCTTTCCAGCATGGTACATGGGCATAGACAGTTTGAGACGAAGTCACCGCTACATACGACCCTGTGACGTCTATGTTCCCCATAGAGTAGAAACAACTAGAGTTTTGATCTCCTATTCCCCAAGCAGAAATTATCTCCTCCAACAAAGTTTCTTCAGAGAGCTAAAATCTGTATTCCCCAGCCAAGTTTTATAATTGCAAACAGTTTATAAAACCTCCTCCCGGGTAGAGTTTATTTCTCTAAACGCAGAAGTTCAGGCCCCAAGAGAGTTTATTTCTCTACATCGGCAAAAACTTTCAACAAAGTATTATCTCTCTCCATAGAGGAAATCCCCGACAGAATATCCTCAAACAGAAAGAGGAAATCCACGGCAAATCATATCCATTCATCATCCTCAGCGGAAATGAAAGATTCATCTTCCCAATACTCTTCAGCAGCAGTCCGGGATTTACTTTCCTAGAATAAGAAATGTCACAATAACATCCCATATTCATACATCATGGCACGCACATACACATCGCATACAACACAATCTCATTTATCTTGAAAACATCATCACAATGCATTTCATACATCATGACATCACATATGACTAACTCTTTACCTTTTTCAGGGAAAAGATCAAATCAACAAACACCGTTAACTACTTATGTGACCTGGTAGTCTTCTCAAAAGCTACGTCTAATGAAGGGTTATTTCAGGATTTTCCTCAGAAAGATGTCTTCACAAGACCTTCTCTGGTTCAGTTAGATCGATACTAAGATCTCTCTGATTTATATTCCAGTTGAAGATATTCCAAGACTTTTGTCTGGTTCAGTTGAATCGATGCTAAGATTCTTCTGATTTCCATTCCAGTCAAACTTAATTAAAGACCTTCTCTGGTTCAGTTAGATCGACATTAAGATCTCTCTAATTTCTATTCCAGTTGAAGATATTCCAAGACTTTTGTCTAGTTCAGTTGAATCGATGCTAAGATTCTTCTGATTTCCATTCCAGTCAAAGTTAATTAAAGACCTTCTCTACTTCAGTCAGATCGACACTAAGTTCTCTCTGATTTCTATTCCAATTGAAGACATTCCAAGACTTTTGTCTAGTTCAGTTGAATCGATACTAAGATTCTTCTGATTTCCATTACAGTCAAAGTTAATCCAAAACCTTCTCTAGTTCAGTTAGATCGATACTAAGATCTTTCTGATTTCTATTCCAGTTGAAGATATTCCAATACTTTTGTCTGGTTCAGTTGAATCGATACTAAGATTTTTCTGATTTCCATTCCAATTAAAGTTAATTAAAAACCTTCTCTGGTTCAGCTAGACCGATACTAAGATCTTTCTGATTTCTATTCCATTTGAAGATATTCCAAGACTTTTATCTGGTTTAGTTGAATCTATACTAAGATTCTTCTGATTTCCACTCCAGTCAAAGTTAATTAAAGACCTTTCTCTAGTTCAGTTAAATCGACAATAAGATTTTTCTAATTTCTATTCCAGTTAAAGAAACTGCGAAGCCTAGACCCGACCAAATAACATTTAATATCATGGCTGAAGCCCAAAATCTGACTGGATAATAATCAATCAACAATTCAAGACACTGTGAAGCCTGGAGTCCGACCAGGTAGCAGTTTACTCTGTCAATTACTATGAAGCCTGGACTCGACCAGATAGTAGTATACCTTAAATTCAAGTTGAAGCCTGGATCCGACCAAATAACAGCTTAATTTCTTCAAATTACCAAAGCCTGGATTACGACCAGATAACAGTTTAAACTCATTCCGCAGTAAGTCGTTGTGAAGCCTGGAAAATGAAAAGATAACAGTCAGCCTTATTACCCTTATCAAGTCACTATGAAGCCTAGATCCTGACCAGATAGCAGTTCACTTCTGTCTCTTCAATCAAGAGAAGATTTCCCAGTAGAGTAATGGACAACTGAAGCTCCTAAACTCTATTCCCCAAAATAGAGACCAACATTCCTCAGCAGAGTCCTCCTCAACAACAGGAATGGAATCCTCACAAAGGAATATCTCATGAAATCAACATTATTCTAGATGGCATCTTTAAGCCCATCTCTGACGACTCTCCGTTATACTCCCCGGATGGCGTCTTTAAGCCCATCTCCAACAACTCTCTGTCATACTCCTCAGATGGCATCTTTAAGCCCATCTCTGACGACTCTCCGTCATACTACCCAGATGGCATATTTAAGCCCATCTCCGACGATCTTCCAGCTCTAAATGGCGTCTGTAAGCCCATTCCTGATATTATCTACACAATCAAGTATCATTTCAAACGAGTGCAAATTTATGGGCACTCTAGTGTTCAATCATCTTCCACCTTCAGATCACGAAAGGTAGACCAGCCAATCTACATCCTTAGGTTTAAGAAGATTGAACAGGGGCAGATGTTGTACCCCAAAATTTTCCCTCCCATTTTCACTCAAGACATGCCTCTAGAGGTTCTCAATTGCTCAAGGATGACCAAGAATTGACCAGACAAATTCTCCTCCTAAGGCAATGAATCTCAACTAGGGTTTCAATTTTAAGCAAGATGTGTGAGTCCCAAGGATCCAAAATGTTCTCCATTGTCCTAATATGTTCTCAAGACTATCCATGTCAAATTTCATACCTTGAACAACAATTTTTCTCAGTCAACTACTCAAATGCCTGGAAATCAACTGTACTAGGTCAAAAGTCAATTGTGGCCCAAATACAGTCAAACTTCAAGATTTTTGGTCAACATCAACATTTTGAAGTAAAATACATCATTTGATCAAGGGTTGATCATGATTCCTCAAGAAATGCTCCTAACTCATCAAAAGTAAAAATGGCAAATTAGGGTTTCTATATGAAAAGTCAACCAAACTTTGACCAGATATAACTTTCACATACTTTATCAGAAATTTTTCCACATATGCTCATTTTGAAGGTAATCTAATTCCCTATAACTTCTCTTTAGCACTCAAGTTCAAGAAATGCACCATTGGAAAGATATAAGCTCATACATTATAGGTCCTTTCAAAAAGTCAACAAAAACACCTTTTGGGTCTACGCTCCTTACATGAACATGGAAGACCCAGTGGAAATAAAACCAAAAGGTTTGTTTAGAGGACATCCTAAGGTCTCTAAAAAGTCCAAGGACACTCTTTTAGGGTTAAAAATGAGAGAGGTATGCATTGCTAAAGATGACCAATTTTTGGAAATATGCATGAAGCCAATATTGACCAAACTTGAATTTTTTCCAAATGGGCCCATGTTTTCATGCTTGAAACTTGTTCCTAACAGAGCCCACGACCTATGAGCTCACTCATACTTTACTTCATTATTTTTATTATTTACTTTGATTTTTTATCCATTAAATGTCAAAATTAAATAAAGAAATAATAGAAAATATGTAAGATATGATTTGAGAATCTTTTTCTCATCAAATGAAGAGTAAAACATGCTGACAAACCAAAGGAAACGCGTGGGAATCATTTGTGAAAGATTTGGCCAAATTTGGAAAGATTTGATATTATTCCCAAAACAAATATTATGTGATGAATGCCATGGATTATTGCTCCATTGGTTACCCTAATTTGATTCACTATATGTACACAACAACCCTAGATCAAAAAGACACGAAAAAGGTGCCTCTACAAACCATAAATATTTTCCAAATTTTCTCAAAGAAAGGTGAAACCTATATCATACGATCCAAGCATATTTAATCCATTCCAGACACTCAATCTTCCTCCCGAGGTTCCCAGGAAGACAAATCAGTCCTCACACACGCCTGAAACACTCTGAGATTGCCAAATCGAATCTCAAATTTTTTGGTAAAATCTTGGATCTCAAACTCTCACAATAGGCTATATAAATTTTGTTTGCGTTTGTGTTTGTGTTGCTAATGAAGTTTGCTGGCTTTTTGACGTATTACATGAGACCATAGGGCCTGGAATCACACATTTCCATGGATGACCGTCGTTATGGTTTTATATTCTAACCCTGTGATGTAGGAGGAATTAGCCATTTTTGAGGCCAGATTCGTGATCAATGGATCTTTTTAAGTTAATTTGTATACTTTGTTTTTTTGTTTGGCCACTTTTTCAGGTGACTCCACTAGAGAAGACGGTGGAAACCACTGGTATCCAGTGGTTGGACTGGCCGGTCTTCAGTTAACTAGCTTGCATGGCAGAAGGACAACATTGCATTGGTTGGATTTAAATGACCCTCCCTCTCTCCGCACCAGATTGGACCATTTGAAATACAGGGGCCCCACTTGATGGCGTGTGTTTGACAACTCAACAATTGTCCTTCTTTTATATTATATATTTTTGTTTTAATTGTATACATGAACGATCAGGCAGCGCATATGGCAAAAGCGAATGGTTTAAGGCATTGTATGTGTGGGAGGTCATGGGTTCGACCTTTGCCTCCTGCATATTATTTTTATGAATTGTTCCTTGAAGATTTAGTGGTTCCACTCCAAGCGCACGTACCATATGCTTTATCATCATCACCATTGGATCACTCATTCTCCGGATCCAGCGCCCAGAAACGCTTCCCCATGATGGACCTTCCTGCCACAGCAACACTGGGCCCATAGCACAAATTCAAGCATACTACTACAATTGGGTTTCACACCCCCTCAGGCCCATTTCTCAATTTTTTTAATTCTTTTTATTTAGTTTTATATTTTCTTGTTTGTTCATTTTTTTATTTATCATGAAAAATCAGAAAATCACAAAAAAATAATAGACTTAGGTTTTTTCTAATTTAATTTAATTTTTTTGATAAATAAATTAATTTGATTTAATTATTTTGACCTATTCCATTAATTAAAATTAATTAGAGAATTAGGTTAAATTCCAAATTATTTTGATAAAATACAAAAAATATTTTTAATGTGCAATTAGATTTCTAGGGTTTCAAACATAGGTCAGTCTTAACTTTTGCGCGTTATTATTTTCCATGCGATTATTTTTTACCATTTATGTAACTGCACCCGGTTTGTAATAGTTAATTAGGGTTTTCAATTCTCGCATTTTACTTTTTCAGTCATTATTTATGTATCTACACCAAATCCCTATAATAGCGTAGGAACTTTTATTTCTCATTTTTTTTATTCCTTATATGATTGCCTAAAAACTGTTAGTAAATTAGGCGTGCATGACAAGATTAAATCAAATAATCATTAGATCACTAACATAAGACAAAATATCTGAAAAAACACACTGTTGCACACTTGCACCCTTAGGGTATACCTCACTTGGTTGCCTCGGAAAACAATGGTTATGTCCCTCGAACGTAGGGATATCTTAGCAATGACCCTCAATTTAAAAGTCATCATAAAAGATCATGGTACCTTAATGTCCCTCGAGTTGCCTACGAGAAATGATCTTGTCCCTCGATGTTGCCTATATGATGACAGTCCCTTCGAAATGCTAAGGTATCCTTACATGTTGCCTCTAATGTCCATAAATGTCCCTTTCGATAGTCCCTCAACATCCAACGATCGAGCTACCTACTCACTAATTGTAGGATAGAACTATCTAAAGGAAAGGAGGAAAAGAACATCCTTTTTTCGAGTAGGTAGACAGTTCTTAAGTACTTTCTCAAACCTAATTTTTCACACTTACACACTTTCAAACTTCTTTTCCAAAATGCTTTATCACACTCTTGAGGACTGATACAAGAGTTATCATAAAGCAAATAAAATCTTTCAAAACACACAAACATGAAAACAATTTTCAAAATGAGCAAGTATCTAAGAGCCCGTGGAAAACCATGGATAGAAAGGGTGCTAACACCTTCCCTTTCATTAATCTACCCCCTTTACTCAGAAAATCTAGAAAAAAAAGGTATTTTTCTGTTCTTTTCACCCTTTCCTTTATTGGATAAAAGAAAAGTCGGTGGCGGCTCTTGCTTACCGCGACATTTGCGAACAAAAAACGCAAACCAGTATAACAGTCGGTTCTGCCACCGTATCACACATAGGATATCATAATATTTCCAAAATATTATGCATCTATAAAATCTAAAAGAATCCAACAGGCCAGTAGTACACAAGCGCGATGTCGAACGATTATGCATAGGACATCTTATTCAACATGTTTCTCTAGTTGCTAGAACATCTTCTTTCAACATGTTTATGCTAAGTTAGTTTTACCAAACATAATGCCAATTACATAAAAAGAGAATTAACATAGATGTGAAAATATGTGGGAAGAAACCTCTTATAGGCTAGAGGTTGGTAGAAAAAAAGAAAATTTTTGGGGTCAAAAGTGATGAGCCAATCGATTAGTATAATGATTCAATCGATTAGTTGACCTAAAAATAATCGATTTAATAAGTTTTAAAAAGCAAGAAAAGATTTATAGTAGTTACCTATCATTAATATGTTGTCACAATCTCTTAAGGCACATTTTTGCATTAATATAATTGATTGGGTAAAGTGTCAATCGATTGGCAAGAAAAAAATTTCACTACTATGAATAACACATTTCACCTCAGACGCGAAATAAATCTAACCTTGGCTACTGAAGTGAGGTAATGAAGCGCGTTGTGAAAACTTTCCACTTTACCCCTTGGTTAAATAATAAACTGAGGTGTTAAGTTATCTGCACATGAGTTCGATGCATTTTAATTATTTTCAAAACTAGTGCATCATACATCTTGGTTTATCAATAAAATGAGGAGTAATATAGATTTTTTAACTTGTTACATTGTTTACACATAATATTAATTAATTAATTTTTTTACAAGCTACATTGATTACACATAATATTACATTCTTTCCACTGAAAAAAATAAATTTCTCGAAGATCTAGATTTTAGATCTTCGAATCATAAAATTTTGGGGAAGAGAAAATATTGGGTTAAGGATATTTTCAATTGCTTTTGTATTCATTTGTTTCTGAAATAAAACAAAAAAAATGGTTTAGATAAATAAATGATTTTTCTGCTCAAATGTATATTTAAGAACACAAACCTTAAACCCAAATAATTTTATGCTCTTACAATCCATCGTAGAGATCTTTTCATAGCAAATTCTCTTCCAAACCTTAAAGCGACAGACGTAGATAGTTTCAAGAGCTTCATGGTGCTTCACTTGCTTTTTTATATTCAAAATGCTTTTATAACGAATTTTTTTTATGTTTCACGCGAATCACTAATGGAAGTGTCTTGAGCGTTGATACTTATAAAATGGACAACAAATATTTGTTTAGGGACGGTGATAAATATCCTCGATAATCACGCCAAAATTATTCTCTCGGTTTTGAAAAAATCTAAGGTAAAATATGTTTAATCCTTGGTTTTAGAATAAAAATGAGGTAAGTAATCTTTTTTAAGCATTACATTGTTTACACAAAATATTAAACAAGTCCATATTCATCATCGTCGCTGTAATTCCAGATTTTATTGCATATCTTGTATGCATCCAACTTCTAACCTTTTCAAATGTTGGACTCCCTTCTTTGTTTAAGTTGAAGCAAGAATGATTTTCTGCGCATGCAATCTATCATAAAGAACTTTTCCAACCTTCTTTAACTTAGCGTTGTTTCAAGAATACAACAACAACAACATCAACACCATTATGTGAGAAAGATTACAAGGGTATAAAAAATGTTATGTTCATGAATAGAAGAACATTAAAGATTTTTCTGTCTTGCAATCCATCCTAAAGAATGATACATATGAGTTTGGGGAGACTACATATAAGTTAGGATTAGGGTAATTATGTTTAACGAGAGCTTTTATAGTAAAATATGATTATTTTATCCCTCGGTTATTACGGAAACCAGAGGGATATATCATTTAGTTTACACTTATAAAAATATAAAAATATAAACTTCAATAGCTGGGATTTGAATTATGTCTTGAATTGTTTTTCCCGTCGGTTATATTAAAAACTGAGAGAATGTGTGATTTTAATAAAAATAAAAATAAAACATAGTGCGCCTTGGAATTATACCTTGTTTTTTTTGCTAAGGTGAAAACTTTGTCATGAAATGTATTATTTATAGTAGTGTTTTGCCCATAGTTTTTTTGATAGCTCCCAACATATTTGACATAACTTTATGGCATATTTGAAAGTATTTTCTTGACAGAAAAATGAGTTTAAAAACTTGTTTATGTAAGTGTGTGATTAGCCATATATTTTACGAGAAATACCTTATCCTTTTACAATGTATATTCAGTTAGATACACTTGGCTAAACTTTAACATACTTCAAGACTTGTCAAATACGTCTATCTTATAAACACTTACTTGAACTTAACTTTGAGATGAGAGTTGAGCTATATTTCTTCTCAATGATGAGATGTGCATTTAATGAAGTTGTTTTTAGGCCTTTTCCACTTCCTAACATAGGATTGCAACTAGGCGTACCCGACCCAGTCTCCAGAAGACTTTCCATGCACCACTATGTTGTGGCAGAAAAATTGAGATTAAGATATTGATTAACTTAACTCAGAAAAATCAAGAGTCTCCAACGAAATTTATTATTTCCAAAGGGAAAAGATCAAAAAAACCCACAAAATGTTTTGAAAACCAAAACAAAAGAGAGATTTAGATACGAGGGTTGGTTATGCAAGGGGAAAGTATTAACATCCCTCAAATATATGGTACTCTATAGGAACCACTTGTATTTTTTTATGATATAAGCTTTTGTTTATTGTTTCATTTTAGGTGAAGAAGAGACATTTTGTCGTTTTCAAGTGGAAAACTCAACTTACTACCCACAAGTATAAGGAAATGAGCATTTGCATCATGTTGATATGGATAATTTTTTTTGGATTTACTCAACAAGCATGTATCAACATTCAAGTGGAAAATGTATATCAGTTTCTCTGTATAATGTAGAAGTATAGGAATTTTCATCACTTCGAGAATGGACTCATATCCTTCCTTTTAGAAAAAAAGGTATGGTTTTAAAATAAAAGTGCACTAAGGCACAAAAATAAGTTTGTTGAGGTTTGTCTTTTTCAGGAGTTTTGAAAAGAGTTTGAATATGCTTAAGTGTTTTAGCATTTATTAAGAAAAATATTTATGGATTACTTGACAAAGTCAAGGTTTGGTTAAGAAAGGGTTGAAGTTTTTAAAACAAGAAGTTTTTGAAATAGGGAAAAGATTTAGAAAATTAAAGAAGGGGAGGAGATGGAGATACTATCCTAAAGCATAAAATAAATGACTAAAAATAAATGGTCTCAATGTAAGGTAGCCCAAGAGAAAGACTTTGTGTTTACAAGTGAATTAACCACAAGAATAGCAAGCATTTAACATTGTTTAAGATGAAGCATTCATTTCCATTTGGATTTAATCCACAAGCCAAGCATCATATGAATAATCACACAAACAGATGAACTTTAAAACCATCAGATGAATCCAAAATATCAGATGAAACTCAATGTATCAGATGAAATTCCAAGGTGATCAGAGCCAAGTAATAATTTGAAGTTTAGAGGTCCAGATGAGTCATAAGGTCTCAGATAAATTCGTAATGTATCAGATGAAATCTTAGGTCTCATATGAATTCACTCCATGCAAAGGAAAGGTTCTAAATCCAAGTCCAAAGTCCAAACTCCTCAAGCAAAGGATAGTAACCAAATATTACTCAAGAACACGTTAAAGTATTTTAGGGTTTTGCCTATTGTTGTACCCCAAAATTTGCCCTCCCATATTTCTCAAAACATTTCAAGAAAGATCCTCAAGTTGCTCAAGGTAGTCCAAGGGTTGGCCAGACAAGCTCCCTCCTAAGACTGTCTACCTCAAATTAGGGTTTCATGTTGCATCAAGATAATTGAGTCCAAGTGATCCCAAATGCTCACCATTGTATTAATATTTTATCAAGATCATCTATGACAAGTTTCAATCCCTACAGAGAAAGTTTGCTCAGTCAATTGCTCAAAGGCCTGAAAATCGACCGTGCTAGGGCAAAAGTCAACTGTGGCCCACATACAGTCAAACTTCAAGATTTTTGGTCACCATCCTCATTTTGAAGTATATTTCATCATTTTATCAAGGGTTTATCATGATTCATAAAGGATTGCTCATAATTCATCAAGACGCAAAAGTTGCTAAATTAGGGTTTTGTAGGAAAAGTCAACTCAACTTTGACCAAGCATAACTTTCTCATACTTTATGAGAAATGACCCATCCAAAGCTCATTTTGAAGAGGATGCAATTCCCTACAATTCATCTTCATCTCCCAAGTTAAAAATATGCAATCACAATAAGTTATGAATTTGGACATTATAGGTCATTTTGGAAAGTCAACAAAAACACCTTTTTTGTCAAAGCTTCATACATGAGCATGGAATATCAAATTTAGATGAGACCAAAAGGGTTGATTAGAGTACATATCAAGTTTATAAAAAGTCCAAGAACACCTCCAAAGATTCAAAATTGAGGAAGTTATGCATTGGTGAAGTTGACCTTTTTTGCAAAATTGCCAAAAGTCAACTATGCCTAAAACTTCAATTTTTGCCAAATGGGCCCAATCTTTTTCACTTGTTTTGAGTTGGAAACATAGTCCACTAGCTCTAGCCCCTTCCACTTGTCATTATCATATTTTTATTATTTATTTTTATTTTTATTTGATTTAAATCAATTTTAATCAAAATAAATCATATAAAATCTAAAACATTGAAAACACAAGATTTTGTGCTTGTTTCAGGTTTCAATTACCGCTAGCAAGTATTCAAACTCGTGCAAGGCATTAGGGTGGACAAAAATATTGAGTTTAGCCCAATTTTGGAATTATATTCAAGAGGATCAAATCACAATCAAATTCAATAATGGAAGAAGATTGAGTACATCCTATAAACCCTAATCCATTCCTTGATACATATAGAACGTGTGTACACTCAAAGCTAGGTTAGAGGCAGGCGCAACATTAAGAACACAAATTTGAAAAATCAAGAAAAAGTGCAAACTCGAATTCAGTGTTCCAGGCATCCTCAAGGCATCCTAGCTATCTCAATCGCTTCCTGAGATTCCCACCAAGCGAAAGCAATCGAAACCAAGAATTTTCAAGCCTCATATCGCATTGTAATTCACCCACGACATAGCTCTTTTTTTGAAATCGAATAGCATTATTCTTGCATATATAGCATAAAATAATTGTACATTCTTGATCATAATCATGTTTGCAAGCTCTCTGTATTCTTTAATTGTGTTTTCATGGCTTGTATGAAGTTTCACCATTATTAGGGTTTACAAGCTCAATTTGGGATTTCTGCGTACGAGCAAAATTGGGCCATGAAAGGGCCACCACCGTGCTCAGCAAAACCAGACGAGTTCATTCATGGCCTTGGTAGTCATTTATATCACTTATATTTGATTTTGAGAACTTGCATGGCTGTAGCGACGGACGTTGTCCGTAGGTAAAGGTTTTCAAACCTTTTAGCCACAGAGAGAGGATAGGGATGATGGCGTGGCTCCATCTAATTCGTCCATTTGAATTTTCACGCAAAAATTTTATTGCTTCGCTTGTTTTATATATAATAATCTTTGTTTATATTATGTACAACAAATACAAAGTGATGCAGTGGTAGCCAGGCAAGCTTTAAGGCGTTAGGAGGCTTGTGGTCAAGGGTTCGACCCCTGCCTCCAACATTTGTGTTTTTCCTAATTCCTTTCAGGTGATCACATGGGCATACAAGTCCAAGGCCTATCATACGCCCTCATAATCCAGCTTGCCAGATGTCTTGAGATCCAGATCTGATGGCCAACATGTGAGAGACCACCATGGGGCCTAGTCAAAGAAATGCACTGGAAGCAAAGGTCAACGTGGACCTCACTCTTTTGGGCCTAGAAAATGGCTGCTCACACCCCCATATTCCAGGCCCATATCTCTTACTCTCTTTTCTTTTTCTTTTTTTAATTATTTCATTTAATTAATTTATTTATTTTATTCTACTAACAAATAATTATTTTCTTTCATCAAAAAATCACAAAAATATAATTTGTCACCAATTAGATTTAGGCATATTTTTATCAATAAATTTATTAATTTAATTAGATTTAATTTTAGGTAAAACTTTAATTATTTTGTAAATAACTTAAAAATAATTAGAATAAATAGGCTTTATTACTAACTTAATTATATTTTATTTTTTCCTAAAAATAACCCAAAAAAATAAAAAAATAGGTCATTTTATTATTTTCATTAATGAATTTAAATTAACTAATTAATTTTTACATTTATTTTTAAAACCTAATCTTCTTTTCTTTAAAAAACATTAAAAAAACAACAAAAACATTTTTTTCTTTTAATTAGGATAGAGGGGTCAAAACCCTAGTTCGCATTCGTCTTAATTTTTCTCGCGCGCCCTATTTTTATTATTTATCATATTGATGTAACTGCCTAAAGTTTGTAATAATTTTAATTAGGACTTTTTATTTACATTTATCGCTTTAATTTTCAAGGGTTTGTTTTTGGCTATGTAAATACCCGAAGCCTTGTAATAGCATAGTTTAATTTCCGCACTTTAAATTCCATAAATATTTAACTGTTAGATGTATCATATTAGGATGCATGACAAGAATGTATGTGATTAACTTGAAAACAGTTAGATAACCCTAAACATGTGCAAAGATAAATAATCTGAAATTGAATCACTCGCACATGCGCACTCCTAGGGTACACTCCCACTTGGTTGCCTTCGGTAAACGGTCATTGAGTATAGGGTGCTTTAGTGGTCGTCCATTTGTCCAAAGATCATAGTTGCCTCGGAAAGGTTGCCTCGTATATTGTTGCCTCAGATAATTGATCTAAGATATTAGGGTTACTACTAAGACGTCCTAACATTACTTTAGTGACCGTACGTCCCTTTCGAATTGACCCTTAAACTCCAACGACGGTGCTACCTACTCACTAATAGTGAGATAGCACTGTCTAAAGGAAACGAATACAAAACGATTCTTTTTTCGAGTAGGTAGATTAGTTCTTAAGTACTTGCTCAATCCAAACAAACTTTTTCACACTTACACTCCTTTACAAACAAGTTTTCAAAAACACTTCATTACACTCTTGAAGACAGAAGAAAGAGTTAAATCAAAGTCAAAACAAAAACTTTTCAAAGCACACAAGCATAAAGAAAACAATTTTGAAAATGATGAGCAAGTACCTAAGAGCCCGTAGATAACTACGGATTGAAAGGGTGCTAATACCTTCCCTTTCTATAATCTACCCCCCGTACTCAGAAATATCTCGAAAAAGGAATTCTTCTGTGCTTTTTTCCTTTCCTTGTTAGATAAAATAAAAGTTGGTGGCGACTCTTGCTTACCGCAACATTTTGCAAACACAAACGCAAACCAACAAATTCCTTAAAAAAAGGAAACACGTCCTGGTTCTGGCCACCGTATCACACCTGTATTAATGTATTTTAATCAAAAGAAAAAGAAAAGCCCGAAGGGAAAAAGGAAAAAGACATAAAAGTAAATGGAATGAAATGGAAATGACATGAAATGTAAAGTGCTTGAAATTAAATTTCATTAATGTATATGGAAAGAAATTAAGGACATTAATGTAAAAAGTGCGGAAATATAAAGTTAGCATAATTAATATGAGTTAATGTTGAGGTTAGTAGTTAATATTTCGATTCGAGAAAAATTTAGAACTATGTTAAGCAATCCTAAGTGAACTTATGTAGAGGTTGAACCTATCTGAGGACGAGCAATAACAATGTAGGTGTAATGCATGTTAGAGAAATGATACAAATTCATTCTTCAAAAATAATGCAACACCATAGTTTAAAAAAAAACAAAGTGATCAAGCACAAGGCAAGGAGATTAGATCATTACTTCAATCAAGCTCTTCATGATACCTTGAGACAGACTAATCATCAATCCATTGTACAGAAAGTGATCAAATGACCATTTAATGGTATATTTGAAACGATGAAAGTTCATCAGGCATCGGTCTAAAACTAATTGAATAAGACGAATCCATCATCATCATCATCCAGTTGATACAAATAAAAAAAGAAAGAGATGAAGAGAGATGAGCAATCAAATTGAACCACAACCTTAGGTCAACCTATCATCAATTTCAACCACCTCTCTTGATGCATCAATGTGATAAACCTATCATCAATCCAAAGTACTAAAAATGATCCAAATGCTCATTTAATAATAAGTTTGAAATGATAAATATTCATGCAAGAAAAGTATCATCCAAAGTCCATTGATATTGATGAAGCATTTGATCAAATAAGTCATGATCCAAGTCAACAGAAGTCAAACCAATATTAAATGACAAAAATAAACAAATAAAAATGCAATAACATGATTTTTAAAATGGTTTTAAATGGAAAATAAAAGGAAAATTCAAATGAAGCATCAAATCATCAAATAAATGCTCAAGAAAATAATGGAAGATCAGAAAAACTCCAAGGGTCAAGATCTCAAAAGATTGGATCCAAAAGGTTTCAAAATCATTGAGAAAAAACTATTTGAAATAAAATATAAAATAAAACAAATTAATATAACAAAAAATGCTAAAAATCATTTTAAAATTTTGAGAAAATCACACAAAGTAGAAAATATTTTGATAAAATTATAGAAAAAAATGGAGTGAAAAAGCTGTTAAAAGCTATTTTTAGTTAATTTTTGAAAAAAAAATGAAATAAAATAGAATTTAAAATAAGAAAAAGAAAATAAATGCAACTGATAGAAGTAAGTGGCGCTGCCTTATTGGTTAGGGAATTTGAATTTCCTGCCCTTACGCACGCACCTACTCATCTTCAACCTACGTTCAGTCGCTTTTGTAGGTCATGGATTCAGAGGTTTTAAGCTATCAAGTTGTCATATCCCAATTTTGCCCTTCCCTTTAATAAAATCATAAAGCTTATGCATCTTAATTTTATCATATACATTACTTTCATTAGGTCATGCAATAAATCATGCATCATCAGTAAATTTGACATGGGATTAAGGATATTCAGGAATTATGGTTTCTCCGTGCTTTTAGGCTCCCATCTTCATTCAAGCTTGAATCAACTGGTTTCTTCAACAATCATGGTTGGAAGCTAGGGTTTTGATTCATGGTTATTAGGCTACAAGGGTATCTTCCTCAAGGTTGTTCAAGAGACAAAGTCATATTTATCAAATTTACCTCAAGAACCAAGTGCACTAGGGTATTGAATGCTAGGGTTTCATCAGGGATTCAAATAAAGTTCTTGTTAGCTAGAGCTTGGTTTATTATCAATATCTCAATGTCATTTCGTAATCAAAGTGCATCTCAAGAGTATTAGGGTTCTTGTCCATAATGTTTGAGTATGTTAATTCATAAATTGAGGTTCATTAGATTTTGTATCAAATATATTCTTGTTATACTTCAAGTTTTGTCATCTTCAAGGGGTTTAAGACAAGACATAACTTTTGATATTTGATTCAAGGGGCTTGTGGTTGGAAAAGATAAATCCTGGCATAAAAAGGGAAGATTCATATAAGTGGTTCCATTAAGCCAAAGTTGATAAAGAATCGTTCAGGCTTGGATCAAAGTTTTTAAGACTTAAGCATTCTAAGTTTGGAAGGAAGATTCATGTGGATTTCTTGAAATGCAAGTTTCTTGGAATTTAAAGCCCCATCATTCTCTCAAATATTTGTTGCTTATCATGCAAGTTTGAATTGAGTTAGAGGTTCATTAAAGATGCAGTTTGAGAAAATTACTCAAGATGAATGAAGCTTCTTTATAAATGTTAATATTCATTCAAAGAGATTAAAGGAAAAGGCTTGGTCATTCAAAATGAAAAAAGGACAATAGTTCAAAACCACTTTGGCAAGTATCTTGTTAAACCACACCATGGTCAAGAAATTTTATGCAAGGAATTCATTATTTACCTTCCAAATTCAAAATTCAAGTTTCATTACCATCTGTATTCATTCAACACCACTCGTGATCCTTTACAAAAAGTACACAAAGTACATGAAATTCAAAACAAATCCTAAAACTATTCCTAATACTTATTCACACTTCATATTTCAACCTCTTGCCAATATTCAAACTTCATGCTCAAATCCTTGTACCATCTCTTCAACACAAATTTCTTACAAAATCAATAAAAAACTGAAATATGATGCCTGCACATAATTAACCAGGTCATTCAAAATCAAAGCCTTCCATAAAACTTAACCAAAGCAGCCATGCACAACATTAAATAAGTCCAATATAATACATAAGCCAGTTCATAAAAATAGCTCAGAATAAAAACTGAAAATAAATAAAAATAATCAATAGCAGTTCACTACATTAACCAATTATCAAAAACAAAAACCAATTTACCAATCTAATCGTGATTCACAAAAAAATTAGTTCAGGGCCCTTCACTAACAAACACAATTACGCAGTTCAGATTCATCTAACCTAATGCAGAGCCAAAACGAAAACCGAATAAAATTCAAAAACAAACCTAACTGAGATGATTCACACAAACTAACAGAAAAACTAACATTCACTCAAGCAAATGAAAACCATAACTCAGCTTCAATTCATTCACATAACAAACTCAATCTCAAGCTTCCAACTATCGCTAGCTTAACATAACAGATTATAACTAACTCTTAAACCCTGTAACCAATTCTCAATGTCACCCTTAATCTTCTATCTGCCTCTCACGGATCCAAGGATTCAGATTCATCCTAATTAACTATAAAAACTACTCTGTAATCCATCGACTTTACCACCTTTTTTCACCACTTCTGTTTCATCACTCTCAAATCACTCATCCTTCACACACATCACTCTTTTCTTTTTCTAATTTCAAAATTCTCATTCTCTCAACTTTATCTTTAACCTTCTCTCTAAACCAACTTCATTTTCTCCACAATCCTCTCTGAACCACACTCTTCCACCACTTTCATTCATCTTCAACATCAACTTCATCATCATCTTTCACTCTGAGCTCACTACAACTAGGACCACGCTTCACTCGGCATTCTCTACAACACACTTTCACCAACCTTTAAGAACATTCAATTTTAAAGTTTATTTCTCAGCTCACAATATCTCAATAACAATATCAAAGAAACATACATAATAAAAATGAATAAGAAAGGTAGAAGAAAAAGAAGATGTAGAATAAGATATTGGAAGGTTATCATTACCTATTCATCCCTTCTGGGTTTCTTGAAGTCTCAGTTACATCTTCAAACGATTCAACAACCACTAGAGCATATCCCGAATCCATAGGTAGGTCGCCTCACCTCTTCATCTTCTTCTGTTTTTCTTTACACCATGACATAGATTAGGCCTTTGCAAAACGTTCCCCCGTATGTATGTGTTATACCCCAATTTTTGCTCCTAAGATCTCTCATCATTTCAATATCAACCCAATCACATCAAGATCACACACTAGGGTTTGGTTCTTCTTCTTATCTTTAGGTTTGCTCATGTGGGATCACTAAGCATGTTGATTTGTATGTTTTGTACATGTATATCTTGTGTTGATTAACTTTTAGCTAACAAATATAATGCATGTATGTTTTCTCTATGGATGTTGGCATTATAGGTGATGGCACCACAAATTTCATCAAGGTGATTCATAGGTTCATAAGTTTATTTCCATGCCTTCCTCAACAAGCTTCATTGAGATTTAAACTTCATCTTTGATTGTGATTTATGATAATGTCACGCCAAGGCCTACTATGATTCATCATGCTTCAATTTGCCAAACACAGTCAAAAGATGCAAGATTGATTTAAGAAGTTTGACCTAATTGGACAAGTATTTGATTCCTTGATTATAAGTGCATAACTCTCTCAATTATAAACATTTGGAAGTTATTTTTCTTTCCATGGGTTCATATTATCATTTACAACACCTTTTCTTCACATGGAAAAAGCGATTGTGCAAGAAATATTGTCAAAAGTTGAAAGGGTTTCCAAGTCATTTTGATGCTTTAAGGGCTAGGGTTTTGAACTTATAAGGGCTATATCTTGTTCACCTTTTGATATTTTTGAGTGATTCCAAAAATATGTTTCTCTTTAAAGGGTTATTAACAAATCACTTCAAGAATTTCAAGCAAATGTTTTATGGAAGATCACTAATTATTGAGAAATATTACAAGTCCTCTAGATAGGTCATCAAATTCTTTTATGTGACTTCAAAGGATCATAACTTGGTCAATTTTTATCATCTTGAGCTCATTATTTTTTCACAATGATCTTAAGGTTGTTAAATTTAACTCTCTTTTTGGTGATAAGCTTGTAAATGATTGCAAGATTCTTTTTGAGCTCAAAACATTATAGGTCATCTCATGGAATTCCACCAATTTCACAAGATCATAACTTGTTCAATATTTGGAATTTTTTAGTGATATAAGTTTCACAATACCCTTTAGGAAGTATAATTCAAACTAGCATCAATGATTAAAGCTCAATTTTTAAGGAAGACCTTGTTTGGAATCAAAACATTATAGGTCATTTTTGAAGAGGAAACTTAGAATTTTTCTGAGTATAAAAGTCAGCGCATTTTTTCTTGATTTTGACTAAGCATAACATTCAGCTCAAGCATCTAAATGAAGTCTTTCTTGGCACATTACAAAGAGTGTTACATGATCTTTCCAATGCATCAAGAATCATCTCGTGAAGCTTCCTAAATCATGTGCACCATGAGTTCAAAGTCAGCTACTTGAAACTGAGTTTTTCTCCAAAGTCAGAATTTGAAATCCATAATTTTCCTTATAATCACCAGTTTTGCACGCGTTTTTGATCTAAACATGATTAACAAACTTGCTCAGACTTATTTAAGCATCAAAATGTAGGAATTTGATGAGTTTTAGGTGAATTAGAGTCATGTTTTCTCACTTTCTGGCTCCATCCAATTTCCCTCCAAACTTCACTTTTTCTCTCAATTCTTTGCACCATTCACTTCCCTAGGAATAGAGGACCTTACACATCTCATTTTATCAAGCTTTAACAGCCAAAATCACCCTGTTCAGATCCCACACGAACTCTGAATTTGAATTTCTTATTTCTTTTATTCTCACCTCAAAACACTAAAAGCCCCATTCAGTTAGCTCCATTGAAGTTCTATGAAGCTAACCATACTCTTACCTTCAAGAATCATGACCTGAATCAAGCTAGAGAAGTCCAATTTTAAAGCTATTTTGGTGAACTTCGTTCAGGTAGAATTCTCAACCAAATCGAACCAAATAAATCCCTATTCTACTCTACTCATCCTTCTAATTCTCATACTTCTTACGATTTTCATTTTCATTAAGAATTGAGAGAGATACTTGGAAATTTCGTGTTTTTTTTTATTTTTTATGCTTTTTTTTTCAAATAGAGCCTTGCTCAGCTTATATAATTTTGGCGCGAGGGTACCATTAGAATCGTCTTAAAGAGACAAATATAGTGGTACCGTTCTAGTTTGCTAATTTTACAGTTTGTGGAACTCCAATCTAGGGTGTCTGGAGGTTGAAGACGACCTACGTGACGTGCTTCAACTAATGATAGCGTGACATGTAATTTTTTTGAATTCCATCCGGTGTGCTTGCCTTACCATACACGAGTTTTGAGAGCCCTTGGATCTGATTACTTTCATTAGTCAGACTTCATCCAATGTGTCAGATTTTTAGTTACTTTTAATTATTAAAAAATGATTTAGTGTAATTTCAAAAGATGACCATATTATGCACAACATTTCAGATTCTTTGGATCTGCTTACTGACAAGTTTTGACATTAATCTAATGGTCCATATTTTTTGGCTTTATTTTTATTTTCATATTTTTTATATTTAATTGTTTTAAACTTCAAAAAATCATAAAAAATTCATTTACGACCCAAAAATTATGAAAAAATTTATAAAAATATTTTTGAATATCATCTTTCTGATTTTTATTTTTAGATTGGATATTTTTTATGACTTTTCTTTTGTTTTGACTTGTTTTTAATTGCTTAAACATACTTTTTGATATTTTTAAATTCTGAAAAAAATTTCATAAAAATCATTTTCTTTATTTCTGACTTTCTGGAGTTTTTCTAGTATTTTATTCTGATTTTTACTATTTTAAATAATTTTTCACTTACTTGAGTGATTTTAAATAATTTAAAAATACTTTTCTGTTTTAAAAAATTACCAATTTTTTTTGTAAAAATATTAGAGATCATCTCTGACTTTTCTTTGGATTCTTTTAATTTTCATTTGATATTTTGAATATAGTCTGTTATTTTTCCTTTTATTTTCACTTTAAAAACAATTTAAAAATCATTTTCTCATTCTTTTTGCTTATTAAATGAAATTTTATTTTGGTATATATACAGGCTGAGCTTAACATCATTGGATCTTGCGTGTTGGGTTTAACTCCGCCAAAATGGATGAAGGATTTTAATGATAGCTTGATTAAATTCTTTGGTTCAAATATCTATTCTCCCTCTTTTTTTATTTTTTGAATTTTTTTGTGCTATAAGTTTCATGAGTGTGGTTTCTATCACATTTCAAAACTTGTGTAGTACATACATTGCTATTGACCGACCTCAAAATAGGTGTGACTTCTATATAAGTCCACTTACGATTGCTTAACATATCGCTAAATTTTGTCCCGATTCAATAAATGATCATTCGTGGCCCAAACCTATGTTTGCAAGATCAAGTATATTTAATTTGAAGCCTTTGATCCAATAACCTTGGATTTCATTGTTAGGAGGCTTTGATCTTATCCATCCTCTAACAAATCTTCATAAAAGTTGGTCTAAGTCAATCGTTTAAACATCGTTGATCATATGTTGTCACCTTTAACACTTAAAATGAATGATATACTTGGCAAAAAGAAAATGAAACGTGTTATTGCGAAGCTTTGATTTTATCAATCTCCTAATGAGTTTTCAAATGCATGTTTCAAGATGGTCATTCAAATAACCTCTAATTTCTAATTCAATAACAATTGACTTTTAATTTATGCTTTTTATTTTATTCTTTTACTTTATGCCTTTACTTCAAAGCACCATTTATTTTAGCATTTACATTTCATGATATTTTCATCTTTGCTCACTTGAGAATTTATATTTATGTCATTTATGTCTTGCTCACTTGAGCTTTCGTTTTCTTTTTTAAGACACTTATAATCAACTTGAACAATAAAAAACTTTAAGGTTACTTGGACTATTTCGTTACTATCCTTTGCATTGTGGATATTGTGGACCTCTCAAACTTAGGATTAGAAGCCTTGATTACCCTTGGGACCTTGTGATTCTGCTGTTATTTTGTTTGGAGTTCTTGGGGTTTACCCTGAGACATTGGGTTGATTTTCTTTGTGTGCAGGTTATTTTGATAAAATGCTTTGTTTGAGATTGGAAATTTATCTGTATAAAACTGTTACTCTGCCCAATTTTTGTGAATACTTAATGCATCTGAAGGTTCGTATTCTTAAGAGTTTTAGTATCTTTGCTTGCTTGGTTTCAATCCAAAGAATGGGAATTCTACACTGACTCTTTATGTCAAGTGTTGACTTATGGTTGGTTAGATGGTTCTTTTCCCTAGATTTTACCTTATGCTTTATGATAATCCCTTCATCTCCTCCCATATTCTTTAATTTCAAAAATCTTCTTGTTTTCTAACTCGAACCGCTTTCACAATAAACTTAGACTTAGGTCCATACATTTCAAAAATATTTTCTTAATAAAAAATTAATCAACTTAACCATACTTTAATATTTTTTGTGAGAAGACTAAAAGTCAATCAATCTCATTTAAAACATTTTGCTACTTTGGCTTCTTACTTTAAAGTTTTCTCAAAATATTAGACTCTTGTCAATCCTTGTAGTGATGTGAGTTATTATACTTCTACGATATGTAGCGAAATTAAATATTTTCCACTTGGGTGTCGAGTGAGGCTTTGTTAATTTTAAAATCTAAGATATATCCTCCACTTTGAAATGATGCAAATTCTCCTTTCTCATAATCGTGGGTAGTAAGTATGTTTGTCAATCGGATATGATGATGATTTATCTTCTATTAAAATCAACCAACACACTTGTTTTGAAAATTTTAAAGGTGAACTACGAGTACCCCGGTCCCCTATTGCACGAAAGGTGGTACGTAGACACTAAAGGTTCTCAACCACGACTGGTGCAAAAATTGTAAAAAATACTTCTCTTCTCACATCCACCATCTATTTTTGTATAAAACACACATAGCCAAAATACACAAATTTTCAAAGAGGTTCCCGTGGAGTATCGTAGATGTTTAGGGTACTAATACCTTCCATTTGCATAACTAACCCCCGTATCTAGATTCTCTTCCCTTATTTTTTTAGGTTATTCACTCTTTTCCCATTCCTCTAGAAACAATAAAGTGCAGTGGTGATTTTTATTTGATTTGTGCGAGTCAAGTTAATTCAATGGCTTAGTCTCAACATTTTTACTACTATAGAAAAAATGGCGACTTCACTGGGGACATATTGAGCAAATGATAGTTCATCTCTAAGTGGGTTGCGCCTATCTTTGTTTATTTATGTATGTTATATTATTTGTTGTATATTATATCTTGTATATATGTTTGTCTGGATTTTCCTGGTTTTCAGGGTGCTTAGGGATTTCTCATAAGTCCTCTACCCGAACTTGGGCAAACTTAAGATAGGACGGGCGGTACAGTCATGTTAACTTTGAGGGAGTAATCCCAAAAAAGGATACATGAGATCCCCCACTCAGTGGATGCCCTTTTGATTATAGTATTGTTTACTGGGTAATCAGGAAGACATGTTGCTTTCGACTCGAGAGCCTACTGAAGCTGAGGACCGTCGAACCCTTAACCCATCTTGACCTTTTAGGTGTAGTGCGGAAACTACGACAGAGTAATTCGGAAATGGTTATTACGCGATACTACACTCAGACGAGTTTTTCTTGAGCATATTACTAATTACCAAGTTAATTGGGACGTTGGTAATATCTGAAGGAAGGATGTAGACTCTGGGAACCTTTTAGAACCTTGTTCGGCAGGTGATAAACTATTAGTCCTTACCTTGTGGGTAGTAACTTTGACTTCATGCTCATGACGCCGAACCTATGAACCCTCCATGTTTGTGATCTTGCGTGTGATTGTTGCATCATGCATTCATGCATCCATGAGCATTCTTTAAAATAATTGTTTCAAGGGATTTAGAGTTGACTTTTTTCAAATATCTCAGATACTTTTTTATCATGGATTTTGGAAAAAGAAAGACTCAACAGTATAGTTTCAAGGATCCTTAGATAGAGGAACTGATGAGTTTGATTCCCGAGATCGAGAGCTCTACAGATTTTCAGAAGAAGTATGGATCCATCGTGTCTCTTATGAAACTCAAGATGAATGAGGGTATTCTTTCTACATTGGTCATGTTCTATGATCTGATGTGTCGATGTTTTATTTTCCCTAATTATCAGCTGATGCCGATATTGGAAGAGTACTCTTACTTACTTGGTTTACCTATTACTGATCGTGTTCCTTTCACCGGCTTAGAGGGAGAGCCTAAGTCTCATGAGATTACTACCATGACACATTTAGGGAAGTCTGAGATTGAGGCGAACATGACTACCTAAGGAGGAATCAGAGGTTTACCTGCTTAGTTTTTATTGGAGAAAGCTTGCTACTTTGCTAAGATGAAGAGTACAGTTGCTTTTAAGGCTATCTTTGCTTTGTTGGCCTATGCGTTGGAAAGTAGCAGTATCCACACCTTCAATGACTTGGGCGAAGCTTTTATCAAGAATTAAAAGTACAATATGTTTATGGCACCTGACCGTGACCAACTAAGAGCGATGGCTCAGAAAGATAAGGAATTATTCAAAGAATATGCGCAGTATTAGCTTGAGATTGCTGCCCAAGTGGTACCCCCGATGGGAGAGCAAGAAATGACCAAGGTCTTTCTTAAGACCCTAGGATCATTTTACTATGAAAGGATGGTTGCTAGTGCACTGAGTGATTTCACTAAGATAGTAAGCATAAATGTTTGTCTAGAATAAGTTGTTAGGGAAGGAAGCTTAACAAAAGACGAAGGAACAAAGAAATATATAGGTTTTCTGGGAAGAAGGAAAGTGAAACAAATGTTGTCATTGAGGAAAGAAAGGCTCAACATCCCAGAAGATGTCATCAGTACCAGCAACGAGTTACTTCTGTGACTCCAGTTGTAAATGCAGCTCCGGCTACTGTTGTCTATCAGAAACCACCTCCTCGGGAAATCAAGGGTAAGGTCAGAAGATAGAAGCTTTTGACTCTATTTTAATGAGTTATGCAGAGTTGTTTTTGGCTCCGATTCAAAAGAAATTGGAACAGACTAGACCTCACCCTGCTATACCTTCACCTTTACCATGGTATTATAAGGCGGATCAGACCTGTGCTTTTCATCAAGGAGCCCCAGGGCACAACATCGAAAACTTCTATCCATTGAAGTCTGAAGTACAGAAGATGGTAAGATCCGGTCTCATGTCTTTTAAAGATGTTGGTCCCAATGTGAAAGATAGTCCACTGCCCAAGCATGGAGGTGGAAGCACCGTGAATATAGTTTTTGGTTGTCTTGGGGACTTCCAAATTTTTGATATTAACTTGGTGAGAGGAGATTTAGTGAAGATGCATGTTGATCTCTATGAATTCAGCTATTATACATATGACCATGCTGGTTGTAGTATTTGCAGTGTAGATATCCATGGATGTAATACAGTGAGAGCTGATCTTCAAGAGATGATGGATGAAGGCCTTATCCATATAATCATACCAAGGGCTGAGTATGAAGAGGACGTGATTATGGTTTATGGATGTCCCGGTGAATTTCAGATTTTTGATGTGAACTATATGAATGACAATCTGGTACAGCTGCACGCTAAATTTGGTCACATGGATGGCCAAGAAGAACACCATTATAGGTCTTGTCAGATCTGTTGTAGGCTTTCTTGGGGTTGTTCGATCGTAAGAAGAGGTGTTCAGTTATTGCTAGATAATGGTACTATCAAATTCATGGGCAATAGAGATGATTATAATGGAGTTAATATGATTGAAGATTACTCTATTGAGGCCATGTCTGTCGATGAATATGTTTCTGTTGATGAGTTCTTTCCTTCTGAAGAAGACATGTTCTATGATAACAATTATGCGATGCCTAAGTATTCTAACGCATGGGTGAATGTCATTGTGTCGTATATTGGTGCTCCTGCTCCTATAGAGATTCAGTACCATATCAAGCATGTTGTTGCTCCAGTGGTTATTTATCTTCCTGGTCCTATCCCATATGAATCAGACAAAGATGTGCTTTATAAAATACAATGTGACTATCCTAGAAGATGGTGTGGAAATCTCTTTCCAACCTTTGTATAATTTCAAGAATATTGCTGAAGTTATTCGGTAACCCGCAGTGGCCATGTCTTCGCCCCTACCATTCGAGGGGATGTTAATTCTGATAAAAAGATTGTTGAGAATATTGAATCTAAGAAAATGATAGGAGAAACTAGTGTCGCTGCTTTGGAAAAGGATGTTGATGATCTGTTGAAAATCATCAAGATGAGTGATTATAAGATTTTGGATCAAATGTTGCAAACTCCGTCCAAAATTTCCATTCTAGCCTTGCTAATGAACTTTTCTGCTCATAGGGAGTCTCTGAAGAGAGTGTTGGATCAGGATTTTATTGAAAGTGATATGTCTCTGGATCAGTTTAGCAATGTTGTAGGGAATATTACATCTTGTAATAATATTTGTGATGATGAGTTTCCTGATGAAGGAAGAAACCATAACCTAGCTATCCATATTTCCATGAATTATAAGAACGATTCTCTATCTAATATGCTGATTGACAATGGGTATGCTCTGAATGTCATACAAAGAAGTACACTCATGAAGCTTAAGTACCAGGGAGCTCCCATGCGCCCAAGTGGCATCCTAGTGAAAGCATTAATGGTTCGAGGAAGAATGTCATCGGAGAGGTAGATTTTCCTATTCACATAGGATCGCATTTATTCCAGATTACTTTCTAAGTTATGGATAATGTCCCTGCCTATAACTGTTTATTGGGACGGCCATGGATCCATGAAGAAGGAGCTATTACTTCAACCTTACACCAGAAGCTGAAATTTGTTCGTGAAGGAAAGGTAGTCATTGTGAACAGTGAGCAAGCTCTGTTAATATCTCATTTGTCCTCCTTCAATGTTGTGGAAGTCAATGAAGCTTCCATTGGAACTTAGTTCCAAGCTTTATCCATTGATAACATAAGGAAGAATGAATATTTTATCGCCTTATTTAAGGATGCACAACATGTAGTTCAGAAAGGCCCTGACAAGGTGTGGGGGCAGGTTATTAATCCTCCTGTGAACATGAATGGGATCGGTTTGGGTTTCTCCATGAAGAAGGAATTTTTGAAGTTGAAGTTTGCTTTAAGTAAGTATCATGACATCTTTCATAACGCAGGGTATCTTCATCCGACTACTCCAAAGATCAATGCTATTCTCGAAGATGATTAAGAGCAAGAAATGCCGAACTTCGTGACACATGGAGTCATAGTTCAAAATTGGGTCACTGTCAATGTTCCTTCTTGCATTCATATTTCAAAGTAATTTTTTTATATTTTCAAAAGCCTTTCACTCTGCCCAAGGTGAAGGTGATGCTTGTATGGGTGTATCTTTTGTTTTTATTTTTAAGATCATTAATAAAATTTATTTTTGACTTCTAAGTTGTGTCATTATTTTCTGCTTTTTCTTGGAAATGGTAATCAAAAATAAAAACCTTTCAAAATAAATGATAATTGTAAATAAATCCACATAATTACTTGTTACATGTGTCAGTTTCTAAAATCAATCATAAATCATATGTGCAGATTAATTAACAAACTCGTTGAGTGCAATAACCTTGCACCCTATCCCAACATTGAATATCATGTGTATGTGGCTGAGGAAGAAGGATATGATGAAATCCTAAAATAGATTTTGTGTTGCTTGAGTGTGAGGAAAATACCATTCAACCGTATAAAGATCCGTTGGAGACAATTAATTTAGGATCAGAGAAAGATCCAAAAGAAGTCAAGATTGGGGTACTACTTCATCGCGATGTGAAGAGAATGTTGATTGAATTTTTAAGAGGGTATGCAAACATCTTTGCTTGGTCTTATCAAGATATGCCTGGTTTTGATACCGATATTGTGGAGCATTATTTGCGGCTAAAGCTCGAATGTCCGCCAATCAAGCAGAAGTTGCGAAGAACTCATCCTGACATGGCAGTGAAGACTAAAGAAGAGGTTTTAAAGAAGATTGATGCTGGTTTTATTATGACATCAGTGTATCCTCAGTGGATTGCCAATATTGTTCCAGTATCAAAGAAAGATGAAAAAGTCCACTTGTGCGTTGATAATAGAGATTTAAATAAAGCGAGTCTAAAATATGATTTTTCATTGCCGCGTATTGATATGTTTGTGGATAGTACAACAAAATTCAAAGTGTTATCATTTATGGACGGATTTTCCGGATACAATCAAATTAGAATAAATTCTAAGGACATGGAAAAAACAACGTTTATCACACCCTGGGGAAAATTCTGTTACAGAGTGATGCTCTCCGGTTGAAGAATGCTGGTGCAACATACCAGAGGGATATCACAACCGTATTCCATGATCTGATGTGTAAGGAAATTAAAGTATATGTTGATGATATGATCGCCAAATCTCAGACCAAGGAAGGGCATATAGAAGATTTGTTGAAATTGTTTCAGCATTTGAGGAAGTATCGTCTCTGTTTGAATCCAAATAAGTGTACTTTTGGTGTACGGTCAGGAAAGTTGCTAGGTTTCATTATCATCCAGAAAGGAATTGAAGTTAATCCTGATAAAGTTAAAATAGATTCAAGAAATGCCTACACCAAGAACTAAAAAGCAAGTTAGAGTCTTCCTTGGGCGTTTGAATTATATTTCCAGATTCATTTCCCACATGACTACAACATGTGAACCAATCTTCAAGCTGTAGAAGAAAGATCAAGGTTGTGTATGGACAGATGATTGCCAAAGGGTATTTGAAAGTATTAAAGAATATTTTTTTGAACCTCCTATATTTCTCCTTTCGATTGAAGGAAGACCATTGATTATATATCTAACTGTGTTAGATAATTCTATGGGTTGTATTTTGGGACAACAAGATAAAACGGGAAGAAAAGAATATGCCATTTATTATCTCTGCAAGAAGTTTACTGATTGTGAGTTACGGTATTTGATGCTGGAAAAAACATGTTGTGCTTTGGCTTGGGAGGAAAAGCGATTGAAGAAATATATGTTGAATCATACTACTTGGTTGATTTCCAAAATGGATCCTATTGAGTATATTTTGAAAAGCCCGCTCTTACTAGAAGAATTGCCCGCTGGAAGATGCTATTGTCTGAATATGATATTGAATACCGCACTCAAAAGGCTATAAAAAGTAGTGTGTTGGCAGATTATCTTGCTCACCAGCCAGTTGATGGTTATCAGTCTGTTAAATATGATTTCCTTGGAAACGATGTGATGTATTGAAAGTAAAAGATTGTGAGGAACCTTTGCCTAAGGAAGGTACGAATTCTGAATCTCGATGTGGTATGGTATTCGATGGAGCTGTAAATGCTTATGGAAAAAGAATTGGTGTCGTGATTATCACTCCACATGGGTCACATATCCCTTTTACTGCAAGGTTGGAATTTGATTGTACCAATAATATGGAAGAGTATGAAGCTTGCATTATGGGTCTTGAAGAGGCTATAGATCTCAGAATCAAAATTCTAGGTGTATATAGGGATTCAACTTTGGTAATAAATCAGATTAAAGGAGAATAGGATACTCATCACATTGGATTGATTCCATATAAAGATTATGCAAGGAGATTATCACCTTTATTCAATAAAGTTGAATTCCATCATATTCCCGGAGATGAGAATCATATGGAAGATTCCTTAGCCACCCTGGCTTCCATGTATCTAGTGATGCTTGGAATGATGTACCTCTGATCATTGTTCGATGTCTTAATAGACCTGATCATGTGTTTGCTACAGAGGATATGTCTAATGAAAAACTTTGGTATTGTGATATCAAATACTTCCTTCATACTGAAGAATACCCGCTAGGTGCGTCGAATAAAGATAGAAAGACATTGAGAAGAATGGCAGGTAGCTTTTTCATCAATGAAGATGTACTATACAAAATAAATTACGACATGGTCTTGCTCAGATGCGTGGATAGACACGAAGCATACATGTTGATACATGAGGTCCATGAAGGTTCTTTTGGTACCCATGGAAATGGACATTCAATGGCAAAAAATATGCTTAGGGAAGGTTCACGTGCCTCCAATTCTTCTCAATGTTATTTCTTCCCCGTGGCCCTTTTCTATATGGGGTATTGATATGATTAGACCAAATAAACATAGTTTAATCTTGGTGGCAATTGACTACTTCACCAAATGGGTGGAAGCAGCTTCTTATGCTATCATCAGCATGCAAGCGGTCATATGATTTATCAAGAACAATCTTATATGTCGGTATGGTTTTCCAAGCAGGATTATCACTCACAACGGATCAAATTTGAATAACAAGATGATGACAAAACTTTATGAACAATTCAAGATTGCCCATCATAATTCGTCTCCTTACAGGCCAAAGATGAATTGGGCTGTTGAAGCGGATAATAAAAATATTAATAAGATCATCTAGAAGATGGTTATTACCTATAAAGATTGCCATGAGATGCTTCCTTTTGCTTTACATGGATATCATATATATTTCTGCACTTCAGCAGGGGCAACCCTGTTCTCTCTTGTATATGGTATGGAAGCAGTGCTCCCCATTGAAGTTGAGATTCCCTATTTTTCTGTAATAATAGAAACTAATTTTTCAGAGGTTAAATGGGTCCAGAACATGTTTAACTAGTTAAATTTAATTGAAGAGAAAAGAATGACGACTCTGTGCCATGGCCAATTATATCAAAAGAGAATGATGAAAGCTTTTGATAAGAAAGTCAAACCTCTTGAATTCAAATAAGGTGACCTCGTGCTCAGAAAGATCATGTCTTTTAACACTGATTCTAAGGGAAATTGGACTCCCAATTATGAAGGCCCATATGTTGTCAATAAATCCTTCTCTGGTGATGCATTGATTCTTGAAACTATGGATGGCGAGGGGTTCCCACGCCCCATGAATGCTGACGCAGTCAAGAAATACTTCGCCTAATAAAATAAAAGAATAACTCGCTAAGTTGAAAACCCAAAAGGGAGGCTTAGGCAAAAAACAGCGTCTCGGTAGGCTAAAAACCTAAAAGGGCGATCTACATAAAAGTTAGAGACATAAATAGAATAAATTTTCCCGCAAGGTTGAAAACCTGCAAGGGAAACCTAGGCAAAAGTTGGGGTTTTCTTGAAAAGTAACTGCGTTATACAGGACTTGATCATTGAAGCAACGATCTTCTTAGATTCTCATTACACTTCAACTAAAGCCTTTGCTCAAGAATTCAAAGTTGTTAGGGAGAATAATGTTCATTGTATTTCAATTTATCTTTTTCTATATATTACCATTTTCCAAACTTTGTAATCATTTATGGAGTCTCGCCATTTGCGGACTACCATTCTATTAATAAAGTTTGAGCCTTTATCCAATTCTTTGTAGTTCTTATTTTATTTTGTTTACAAAAAATTCATTTATTATTGATAGTAATTTTTAAAACAAAAGACTTAATAACAAAAACATGTTTTTGAAAAGAATTTGAAAATCACCTTTTACTTCAGATTTTGTGATTCAAGTGGAACAAAAGTAATGATTCCAAGGATGGACGAACTCCGAAGTTCTGAAATGATTCCTTAAGATGTATCCCGGGATTACTCCTGCTGATATGTGCATGATCCATTTGTGTTTTGGATAGTCATATTTCATACCAATTAATATTTGGGGGTGTTGGGTTTGTAATCTCATCTTTCCCCAGTTAAGTCTTAGTTCAGATCTTCTTCATGTTGATTTTTTGGTTTCGAGTTTGCGTGGTTTGAAACCTCTATCCCAAATTCCCCGGTGAGGTCTTTACTCGTTTGGAGAAAGTTCTTTCTCCATGTGTGTGTTGAGGTAGAATCATTTGCAAATCACCATTCTTTGCAGTGATGACATTATTGTTGTTGTTTGTTTCCCATACAGCCTAGAAAAGGCAGTATCTTTTCTAAGAAGTTTTGAGACGGATGTCAACTTTTTGGGTTTTCTCTCGGCAGGTGTTGAGTTTGATTTAAAATCCCCATAATTTTGACCTCTTGATGTGATGATAACTTCTTTAATCTCTAGATGAATCGAGGATGATGTTTCCCTTTAAGATGAATATCCCAATGAAGTTTCATAATTTCTCCCCTGAGAAGTTTTCACAGACTATTATTCTCAATTTTGAATAATGTACTTGGGCTCTCCTTGGCATGTGAGTTTCCCTTTTCCCCAATGAAGGCATCAAGACAATCCCTAGTTAAAGCCCCGATGATCCAGTTTTCACCTTCCCTAGTAAAGTCAGTGTTGGAATATCCAATTAAAGTCTAGAAGATGAGGCAATGTGTTCCCCAGTCGAAGTCTGCATAAGATTCCACGGTGAAATCTAGAGGAGGATTTTATATCCCTACAGCTGTATTGGTCTATTACTACCAGATTATGCTTTGATTATTTTTAAACCATTCTTCTTCCCAGTGAAGTTAAGCCGTGAAGTAGGACTTTATTTCCTCAGCTGGTGCTAACTCTCTTATGGAATCTTCATCCTGGATATGATTTAGCCGAGTGTTGACTTTACCCAAGTTGGTTTTGTCTGGTTATCCCTAGTGCAATGTGTGTTTTTTGCCAGCATGTACATAATAGAATCCATACATCTATACATACATCATGCATAATTGAATTAAAAGTTTATTGTTCGTTTGCATAATGTAATATGGTGGGAGAACTGACTTGGTTGTTTTGCGTTTGATCGCAATTGTTGCGGATAGCAAGAGTCGCCATGAACTTTTCTTTTATCCAATAAAGGAAAGGGTGAAAGGAACATGAAAGACCTTTTGAGATATTTTCTTGAGTTCGGGGGGTAGGTTATGAAAAGGGAAGGTGTTAGCACCCTTTTCATCCATAGTTATCTATGGCCCTTAGTTGCTTGCTAGATCACTTTTGAAATTGCTTTGCTTGAAATGTGTTTGTGGTGGGTTTTAAAATTATTTTTGAAAAGCGCTTTAGTTTAGGCAAACTTTGTAATGATTCTCGTCTCTATAAGAATGCATACAAAGTGTTGGACTTTTGAAAATGTTTCATGTTTTTGAATGTGTTTGGTGTGTTTGAAAAGATGTTTGTTTTTTGAAGATGGATTGTGAACAAGCAACTAAGAACGTTCTACCTACTCAAGAGTCTTTTCTTCATTTCTTCCTTCCTTTGATATTACTATCTTACCATTGATTGGTAAGTGTGATACGGTGGCAGAACCGACTGTTATATACTGGTTTTTGCATTTTTTTCTGCAAATGTGCGGTAACCAAGAGTCGCCACCGTCTTTTCTTTTATCCAATTTAAGGAAAGGGTGAAAAGAACAGAAAAAGACCTTTTCGAGAATTTTCTGAGTAAGGGGGGCAGATTATGGAAAGGGAAGGTATTAGCACCCTTTCCATTCGTGGTTTTCCATGGGCTCTTAGAGGTTTGCTCATTTTTCAAAATGCTTGTGTGCTTTGTGTTTGAAAATGTTTTGAAAATGCCTTAGTACGGAGAATTTTGTAGTGTTTTTCGTGATAGTAGAGAACGTATACAAAGTGTTTGAAAAATGTCTTTTGGAAAGTAGTTTTTGCGTGTAAGTTCAAAAAAGTATTTTTGAGCAAACTTCTAACAGCTATCTACTTTATTACTCAAAAAGGGTCATTCTTTTCCTATTTTCCTTTAGAGAGTGATATCCTACTATTAGTGAGTTGGTATCCTTGTCGTTGGATGTTTTGAGGGACAAGCGAAGGGACGTTACAGTCATGAAGGCAATTACGAAGATGCTTTAGCAATTCTATTTTAGGGACTAGATCATTTATCAAGAAGGTAACTATAAGGTCATCAAGGGACTATGATCTTTTGATTTTACAGGTCTTTGCTAAAGCAATCCTGCCTCATGACTGTTTTATTGAAGGAAACCAAAGTGGGCGTACCTTAGAGGTGCTTGTGTGCAATTCTGTTGTGTTTCAATTATTTTATCTTTAAACATTTAGGTGTTCTACTGTTTGTTTTCAGATCTTATCATGCAATCCTAGTTACCTAAGCAGTTAATATATATACAGGAATTTAGAGTGCGAGAATTGTAAATCCTACCCTATTACAAGGCTTCGGGGATGGGATTTACATTATACAGGGACAAAGGGGATAAAGCAGTAAAATATCCTAATTTTTATCTATTACATCCAGTGAACATATATAATAAATAGTAAAAATACGGAATTAAATAAACGCGCATAAAATAGAAAAGACGTCTAAAAAAAATCCTAAAGAAAAGAAATCTTTTCGGTTGTTTTTGGTATAAAAGTAAACAAGGCCTAAGTCTATTTTAATTTTAATTTTAAGAAAAAGTGTTAAAATAATTTATTTATTTATTTATAAAAATTAATTTTGTTGGAAAAATGACTAGCCTAATATTTTTTGTGATTTTTATTTTAATGTTAAAAGGTAAAAAGTCTACTAAGAGAAAAAAAAAAGAAACAAATATAAAATAAAAGTACAATGAAGCACCTGATTGGGGAGAAGAAAAGGGTAATTCGATCTCAAAGGGAAGAGACATGGTTTCTTCGATTTGGAGGTAGATGAAGTCTTCGATCCAGGAAGGATGGGTATCCTTTGACCCAGAGAAAGAGTATTTCTTTCGATCCAGAAGGGGATGCCTTATTCAATCCAGAAGGCTATGGCTTCGATCTTGAGAAGGTATCTCCTTCAATCTGGAATGTTGTCCCTACAGAAGTACGTTAGTGAAACGAAATGCACGACCTGGGTATCTAAACCCAGGTCCTTCGATCCTGCGCTTGCTGGGTCTTTTTAGGATATGTCTGCAGCAAATGTTAGAAAACGAAGAACATGACCTGGGTGCCAAACCCAGGCCCTTTGATCCTGTCCAGGATGGCAAATAGAATGTAATAACAAGTATGGATGTATTATGCAAACACAAGGTTAGACAATTTACCTTCTCTTACCAGTAGATTGGACCTTCGATTTAGGCACTTCCTGGATGTAGGCACCTTCGATCTGGGGCTTCTGGGCTTGGCTACCTTTGCTGAAGGGTGGCTTTGCTTTGAAAATTTTGGCAACCTTTGATAGATTTTGTGGGCAGCCTCTCTCCAATGTTTTTTTTGTTCTCCCCTCCTTTTTAACACTTGTGATATCTTTATAAAGAGGGGGTAGAGGGGATAATAAGGAAAAGGTTTAAACAGCCGCGATTGTGTTTGAAAGCCATGAATACGAATTTGTAACATTGGCCAAACACATGGGATCTTGTCTCCCTTTTTGAATTTTGAATGATATGTAATTGGCCTTCGAATGCCCTCCTTCGAATGGTCTGATGGCATCCTTCGAATGAACCTTTGCAAACTTCTTCGAATGGATCTTCTGAGGATCCTTCGAATGAATTTGATGAAGCTCCTTGAAATGGACTCTTATGCTCCAAATCGAAGGAAGCTCTGACGCTCCAATCGAAGGAAGCTCTGATACTCCAAACGAAGGAAGCTCTGATGCTCCAATCGAAGGAAGCTCTGATGCTCCAATCGAAGAAAACTCTAATACTTCAATCGAAGGAACCTTTAGGAATTCCAATCGATGGATCCTGTTGCAAGGCCAATCGAAAGGCTTTACTGAAATTCCAATCGAAGGGCATTTTGGAGATGCCAATCGAAGGAAACTTGAAAACACTACTCACAAATTTTATTTTTCCTTAGAAAAGGGTTTGTGACCAACCATGTAGGGGAAGGACTTGGAAAATATGAGAGGGAAAATTTTGGGGTACAACAGTTTCCCCTGTTCAATCTTCTTAAACCTGAAGATATAGATTGGTGTATTTGCCTTTCGTGATCTGAAGGTGGAAGATGATTTAACACTAGAGTGCCCAGAAATTTGCACTCGTTTGAAGTGATATTGTTGGTGAACAATATTGGGAATGGGCTTATATATGCCATTTGTAAAAGGTGATAGGAGACTGTCAAAGATGGGCTTAAAGATGCCATCCAAGGAGTATGACAAAGAGTCTTCAGAGATGGGCTTAAAGAAGCCATCCAAAATAGATGCTAACTTCATAAGAATTCTCTTTGTGGGATTCTTGCTCCTACTATCTGAGGAGGAGTCCGCTGGGGAATGTTTTTCAGGGGAATATAGTCTATGAGCTTCGGTTTTCCATTAATCTATTGGGGAGTCATCTCTTGACTGAAGAGATTGAAGTGAACTGCTATCTGGTAAGGATCCAGGCTTTGCAGTGACTTTCTGAGGATGATAAGGCTGACTGCTATCTGGTCATGCTCTAGGCTTCACAATAACTTACTGGGGAAATGAGATTAAACTGTTATCTGGTCGTACTCCAGGCTTCAGTGACTTGAACTGTTATCTGGTCGTGCCCAGGATTCAGTGATATGAATAAATTAAGCTGTTATTAGGTTGGGTCCAGGCTTCAACTTGAATCTGAGGTTTACCGTTATTTGGTCGTATCCAGCCTCCAGTAATTTGAAGAAATTAAGACGTTATCTGGTTGGATCCAGGCTTCAACTTGAATCTGAGGTATATTATTATCCGGTCAAATCCAGGCTTCATAGTAACTGACAGAGTAAACTGCTATCTGGTCGGATTCCAGGCTTCGTAGTGCTTTATATAGTTATCTGGTCGAAATCTAGGCTTCACAGTTTCTGAAGAAGTGAACTACTATCTGGTCGGATTCCAGGCTTCACAGCACCTTATACTATTATCTGGTTGAAACCCAGGCTTTATAGTTTCTGAAGAAGTGAACTACTATCTGGTCGAATTCCAGGCTTCACAGCACCTTATACTTTTATCTGGTCGAAACCCAGGCTTCATATTTTCTGAAGAAGCGAACTACTATCTGGTCAGATTCCAGGCATCGCAACACCTTATATTGTTATCTGGTCGAAACCCAGGCTTAACAATTTCTTAAAAAGTGAACTACTATCTGGTCGGATTCTAGGCTTCGCATCACCTTATACTGTTATCTGGTCAAAACCCATGCTTCATAGTTTCTAAAGAAGTGAACTACTATCTGGTCGGATTCCAGGCATCGCAGCACCTTATACTGTTATTTGGTCGAAACCCAGGCTTCACAGTTTCTAAAGAAGTGAACTACTATCTGGTCGAATTCCAGGCTTCGCAACACCTTATACTGTTATCTGGTCGAAATCCAAGCTTCACAGTGTCTTAAATTGTTGATTGACTATTATTTGGTCGGGTTCCGAGATTCATAGTAACTAACTGGGTAGACTGCTATCTGGTCGGATTCAAGGCTTCGCAGTGCCTTATGTTTTTATCTTGTCGAAATCCAGGCTTCAAAGTGTCTTAAATTGTTTATTGACTATTATCCTGTCGGGTTCCGGGCTTCATAGTAACTAACAGGGTAGACTGCTATCTGGTCAGATTCCAGGCTTTGTAGTACCTTATATTGTTATCTTGTCGAAATCCAGGCTTCACAATGTCTTCAATTGGAATGGAAATCAGAGAGATCTTAGTGTCAATCTGAATGAACCAGAGAAAATCTTGGGAGGAATCTTTCTTAGGAAATTGCTGAAAATATCCCTCCATCAGACGTAGCTTTTGAGAAGACTACCCGGTCACATAAGTAGTGGTGTTCGTGATTTGATCTTTCCATGAAAAAGGAAAAGAGTTAGTCATATGCAATGTCATGATGTATGAAATGCATTGTGACGATGTTCTCAAAATAAATGAGATTATGATGTATGCGATGTGTATGCACATGCCATGATGTATGAATATGGGATGTTATTGAGATGTTTCCCAATCTAAGAAAATAAATCCTGGACTACTGTTGGAGAGTATTGGGAAGCTGAATCCTTCATTTCTACTGGGGATGATGAATGGAGATGATTCGCTGGGGATTTACTCTTTATGTTTGAGGATAACCTATTTGGGATTGAATCTGCTTGAGAGTTGATTCTGCTTGAGAATTGATTTTTCTTGAGGATAACTCTGTGGAGAGAGATGCTTGTTGGAAGATTCTGCCAATGCAGAGAAATAAACTCTGTTGGGAAATGAGCTTCCGCAGTTTGAGAAATAAACTCTACTCGAGAGGAGGTTTTATAACTGTTTGAAATTATAAATCTCGGCTGGGGAAAACAGACTTCAGTTGGAGAAGGTAATTCCTGCTTGGGGGAGAAGAGGGAAAAACTCTGGTTGTTTCTGCTCTGTGGGGAACATAGACGTCACTGGGTCGTACACTGAGGATACAACTGTGACTTTGCATCAGGATGTTTCTTCCCCTGTACATGCTGGAGATTTATGTTGTGATTGTACTTGAACATGTATTCAATGAGTGCCAGAATGACATATGTTTCTGGATCGTATTTGCACTGTACTAGGAGATAATCTAGAATAAGTATCAGGATGACATCCGTTTTTGATCGTACATAAATTGTTGCTAGAAGATGATCTGAATGAGTATCAGGATGATATCCGTCTTTGGATCGTACCTGAACTGTTTCTAGGAGATAATCTGGACTAAGTGTCAGGATGACATCCGTTTTGGATTGTACCTGAACCGTTGCTAGATGAGAATCTGGAGAAAGTGTCATGATGACATCCATTTCTGGATCGTACCCGAACTATTGCCGAACTATTTCTAGATGAGAATCTGGAGTAAGTGTCAGGATGACATCCGTTCTTGGATCGTACCTGAACTGTTTCTAGATGAGAATATGGAGTAAGTGTCAGGATGACATCCATCTCTTGGATCGTACCTGAACTGTTTCTGCAAGATGATCTGGAGTAAGTGTCAGGATGACATCCGTTTTTGGATCGTACCTGAACTGTTTCTAGATGAGTATCTGGAGTAAGTGTCAGGATGACATTTGTTCTTGGATCGTACCTGAACCGTTTCTAGATGAGAATCTGGAGTATGTTCCAGGATAACATCCGTTCTTGGATCGTACCTGAACCATTTCTAGATGAGAATCTGGAGTAAGTGTAAGGATGACATCCGTTCTTGGATCGTACCTGAACCGTTTCTAGATGAGAATCTGGAGTAAGTGTCAGGATGACATCCGTTCTTGTATCGTACCTGAACTATTTCTAGATGAGAATCTGCTTTATTCAGAATGTTTCGGTTGGGGAAGTGAAACTTTGTAATCTGCTTGGGGAATCCTGAGAAGCCTGGCGACTTCATTGCCGTGTTTTCATTGGAGCAGTAATTTGGATATTTTTCTCTGCCGAGGGTATGAGAACACCTGATATCAATAGGCTGCATGCTAAGAACATGGCAGTGACCTTGTAGTAGAATGCCCCTGTCTCGATACCTGTTATAGATAATATCAACCGGGGATTTTGTAGATGGTTAGACTATTATCCTAACTCTTGGAGTCCTTGGAGAATGTGATCGGGGTAGTAAACCTTCTACTGTTTAGACAAATGACAAGATGGCAGGACGTAGTCGTACGCTTTAATTCCTAACTTTTGCCTGGACTGTCTTTTCAGATTTTCAGTCCACCGGGATACCCTTTTTTTCCCAAGCCGCTTGTGATCGGTGGAAATAGAACTGACTGTTTAAAGCTGGTTCGCGAAATGTCGCGGTAAGCAAGAGTCGCCACCGTCTTTTATGTTCTCCAATATGGAAAGGACAAAAGCACAGCAAAATTCCTTATTCGAGATGTTTCTCAGTTCGGGAGGTAGATTTATAGAAAGGGAATGTGTTAGCACCCTTTCTATCCATGGTTATCCACTGGCTCTTAGGTACTTGCTCTTATGTTTTCAAAAATTGTTTGCTTTTCAAGTGTTTGTGGGTTTGAAAAAAGTTTCGTTTGAAAAATTTCTAAGTAACTCTTGTATCTGTCCTCAAGAGTGTATGAAAAATTTGTTTGAAAACTTTTTAGAAAGTGCAGGTGTGAAAAGTTGTTTTGTTTGTTTTAAAAAGAGCAAGTACCCATGAGATCTACCTACCCTAAGGAATTAGGCTGTGTAAGAGTCCTTTAGATAGTGCTATCCCACCATTGAGAGGTAGGCAGCACCATCGTTGGAGGTGTTCGGGTCAATTCGATTATCGGGACAGTGTGGTCACCGAAGCAACGGTAGGATACCTTAGAAGTAACCCTAATGTCCTAGATCCTTTGTATCCGAGGCAACCATTTCGAGGCAACTGGATCTTTTGGACAGAAGGGCGACCTCTAAGACACCTTATACTTGATGACCACGTTCGAGGCAACCAGTGAGGCGTAACCTAGAAATGGCACGTGCTTTGTGTGTTGTTTTTCAGTTGAGGTTATCTTGTACATGTTATTTGTGAGCTACGGATTGATTTTATTTACATACATTCTTGCAGGCATATTAGCAGTTAGGGGCGCGAAAAGTAAATTGCGGAAATGTAAATCTAGCTATTACAAGGCGCGGGTCTATACATCGCCAAAAACAAAAACCCGTTTTGAAAATAAAGTGCGAGAAATAGTAAATAAAGAGATAAACCTAATTACTATTACATATCCGGAAACAGTTACATAAATAATCAAAATAAGAATAATGCGCGAAAGAAATAAATTGGAACGTCTTCGGGTTTTGACCCTTTTTTGAATAAGAATTAAATTTTTGTCCTTTTTTTGTAATTAATGAAATTAAAATTAATAACTAATTAATTAATTAATTAAGAAAATATTTTTTATGTTTTTATGTTTTAATGAAATAAAATAAAAAAAGAATTAAAAATGTCAAAAGAAAAGCCTAAGTCTACATTATTTTATTTATTGTAAAAGGTATTAAAGTTAACTAATTAAACTAATTTAATTTAATTTACATTTATTTACAAAATAAAGGAGTGAAATTAATAAATACAAATATTAGTTTTTTTTTATTTTTATGGGAAAAGTTAGTTTATGAGGTAATTAAATAATAATAATGGTTAATAATTAATAAAAGGGAAATTATAAAAGAAAAGAAAATAAAAAGAGAAAAAAGAAAAGAAAATAAGAACCCAGGGGGTGTTGGACCCTTAGGGAGGTGAATCAGGAATTTAGGCCCATTGTCTCAAGCCTTTTTGACTTTTGAATCGTCCAGAGGCGCGTTGACCAGAGAGCATGGTGTGGAGCACCCTTTGGCCTTTGGATTGATCTTTTGAGACACTTGGCGCGCATCTGTATGAGGCCTATGGTGGAACGCGTCTAGGAAGCTGCATGGGAATTTGTTAGAAAAAATAATATTGAGACTTGGGGGGACCTGGGAAAACTGATAGCGCGGTATGATGGACCTTAGGACGTGGCAAGGGTTGCTTTAGCTTCAGAGTATGGCAAAGAAGAGAGTCACGTTCTCCTTTTGGCCTGAAAATGCTTGCAACACTCCTTTTGATCTCACACTTTTTTAACAGTTTTTGGATTTTGCTCTGGCCGTTTGTGCACACACTAGGTCGTGAATGAGGCTTTGTTACACTTGCATATGTAGTAATGAATGAGAATAGGTTACATTATGAGCTAATGATCCCTTGCAATTAAGTTTTTAGATTCTTCATAACCACCATTAAAGAAACATTCCAAGTTTGTTCAAATTTTGAATTTTTATGCATAAAATGGACCTAGCACGAAATTGGTAGGTTGTTCATGACACATAAAAGTCATTCAAATCAAAAGATGTTATTTAATTAATTTTTTTGATTTTATTTGAATTTTATGGATTTAAAATGAATTAAATCAAATAAAATTAAATAAAAACAGAAAAATTAATGTTTAATCTTGAAATTGATCATGGGATACGTGGGTGGCATGACAAGGCTGAATCAAGTGGAAAAAAGTGGGCCCTTTTGTTAAAAATTGAAGTTTCAAGGATAGTTGACTTTTGCCATTTCACAAAAATTTCCCAACTTCTCCAATGCATATCTTGCTCAATTATTATTATATGAACATGTTCTTGGACATTTTGGAAAGGTCTTGAAGTCCTCTAACCAATGCTTATGGTCCCATATCATTTGAATTTACCTATCTCAAGTTATGGTCTTTGACTTAAAATGCCTTTTTGTTGACTTTTGAAAATGACCTATAATGTTGAAATTGGTAACTTTTTGTGAGAGCATTTATTAGACTTGGAATGTGAAGATGAGTTGTAGGAAATGTCATCCCCTTCAAAATGAGCATTGGATGGGATTTTTCTGATGAACCATGAAAAAGTTATGCCTTGGTCAAGTTACAGTTGACTTTTCAGCTGTCCAAAAATGTAAACTTTTGCATCTTGATGATTTTTGAGCCATGCTTGTAGAATCATGATCAAGACTTGATCAAATGATGATTGTGGCTTAAAAATAAGATGTTGACCAAAAATTTTGACTTTTGACTGCCAAATGACCATTTTACCCCTACAGTTGATTGTGAAGCAAATGAGGCTTTTGACTGTGCAACTTGACCTGGTGAGCCTTGAAACTTGGCATGTAGATGCTTGACAATGTATAGGAGCATATGGGACTTGATTGAGCCCTTGAAAACCTCAACTTCCTTGCAAGAACCAAAACCCTAATTTGACTAGCTTAGGAGGGTGTTTGAACTGTGCAACCCTTGAGTAGACTTGAGCAAATTGAGATGATGCTTGTCAAAACTTTTGAAGAATATGGGAGGGAAAATTTTGGGGTACAACAGTTGCCTCTGTTCAATCTTCTTAGACTTGAGGATGTAGATTGGCTTGTGTGCCTTTCGTGATCCGAAGGTGGAAGATGATTGAACACTAGAGTGCCCAGAAATTTGCACTCACATAGTAGAGTATCAGCAGCGTGATGTCGGGAATGGGCTTACAGATGCCATTTGGAGAGATGGTGGATAGGAGGATGGGCTTATAGATGCCATCTGGAAGTGTGACAGAACCTTGTCGGGAATGGGCTTATAGATGCCATTTGGAACTGTAATGGATGGATGGGCTTATAGATGCCATCTGGAGATGCGACAGAATCTTGTCAGGAATGGGCTTATAGATTCCATTTGGAAGTGTAATGGATATTTGTGGAGATGTGCTTAAAGATGCCATCGGGAGGTGGTCTGTTGAATTGTAATTTTTGTAAGTTGAAAGAGGGAACCTGTGTAGGGTTGCCTGATGATGAGCTCGTGTAAAACTGCATCTTGGAAAGAAGGACACCTGTGTAGGGTTGACTGATGATGAGCTCGTGTAAAACTGCATCTTTGGAGGAAGGAAACCTGTGTAGGGTTGACTGATGATGAGCTCGTGTAAAACTGCATCTTCGGAGGAAGGAAACCTGTGTAGGGTTTACTGGTAATGAGTCCGTATAAGACAGCGTCTGAAATGGAGAAGGAAACTGTGTAGGGTTACTTTGATGACGAGTCCGTGTAAAACCGCATCTAGAGCTGAGAAGGAAACCTGTGTAGGGTTTACTGATGACGAGTCCGTGTAAAACTACGTCTGAAGTTTGAGAAGGGAACCTGTGTGGGGTTACTTTGATGATGAGCCCGTGTAAAACTGCATCCTGGAAGAAGTAAAACCTGGGTAGGGTTTCTGATGACGAGTCCGTGTAAAACTGCATCTTTGGGAAGAGAGAACCTGTGTAGGGTTTCTTTGACGATGAGCCCGTGTAAAACTATGTCTGGAGAGAGAGAACCTGTGTAGGGTTTCTTCGGGATAAGTTCGTGTAAAACTTCTGGAGGAACCGGGGTAAGGTTACTTCGGGATAAGTCCGTGTAAGACTTCTTGAGGAACCGGGGTAAGGTTACCTTGGGATAAATCCGTGTAAGACTTTGGGAGGAACCGGTGTAGGGTTACCTTGAGATAAGTCCGTGTAAGACTTCTGGAGGAACCGGGGTAAGGTTACTGCAGGGTAAGTTCGTGTAAAACTTCTTGATGAACCTGGGTAAGGTCATCTTGAGATAAGTCTGTGTAAGACTTCTGGAGGAACCGGGGTAAGGTTACTGCAGGATAAGTTCGTGTAAAACTTTTGGATGAACCGGGGTAAGGTCATCTTGAGATAAGTCCGTGTAAGACTTCTGGAGAAACCGGGGTAAGGTTACTGTAGGATAAGTTCGTGTAAAACTTCTGGATGAACCAGGGTAAGGTCATCTTGAGATAAGCCCGTGTAAGACTTCTGGAGGAACTGGGGTAAGGTTACTTCGGGATAAGTCCGTGTAAGACTTCTGGAGGAACCGGGGTCAGGTTACTGCAGGATAAGTTCGTGTAAAACTTCTGGATGAACCGGGGTAAGGTCATCTTGAGATAAGTCTGTGTAAGACTTCTAGAGGAACCTGGGTAAGGTTAGTGCAGGATAAGTTCGTGTAAAACTTCTGGATGAACCGGGGTAAGGTCATCTTGAGATAAGTCCGTGTAAGACTTCGTCTGAAAATTGAGAAGGAACCGGTGTAGGGTTGCCTGTTGATGAGCCTGTGTAAGACTTCTTCTGAGGTTGAGAAGGAACCGGTGTAGGGTTGCCTGTTGATGAGCCTGTGTAAGACTTCTTCTGAAAGAAAATGAAACGGTGTAGGGTTTCCTGAGGATGATCAAGTAGATAATTGTCCTGTTTGGTTTCGGATATTAACCCATGATCAGTCGTCTACAGAATTTTCCTGGCTTGTTACCGGTGTTGATCTGGAACTGTAAAGGTAGATGGTAATCATCTTTTGATTGACTTTTTTCTGAAAAGGCAAAATATTAGTCGTATGCAATGTCATGATGCATGAACTGCACGATTTTAAGATGTTCTCAAAAATAAATGAGATTTGTGTTGTATGATGCGTATGCATGCTATAATGTATGAAGATGTGATGTTTATGAATGTATTCTCGTCTGGGAAAATAAATCCTTGACGAATTCCGGGAGTTTGTTGAATCCTGGGCTGACGTTGAAGAGTAGAGTTCTTCGTTTCCGCTGGGGATGATGATTGCAAGAACAAACCGGTAGGAGAAGATGACTCCGTTGGGGAATAATCCTGGTGAAGATATTACTCTGAGGGGAATCTACTCTGTGGGAAGAGATACTTCGCTGAGGTTTTGATGATAACTCCACTGGGGATTCCGTTGATATGTTTTGTTGAGGATTCTAATGAACTCCGTTGGGGGTAGGAAGAGCTTCGCTGAGGACGATCTTTCCGTGGTAATTAGCTGAGGATAACCCAGTTATAAGTTCTGGTGGGGAATAACTTTTGAATAAAGCCGGGGAGATGCGTTCGTGCTCTGCCGGTGGATAAGCTTCCAGAATATACTAGGGATAAGCTTCCAGAATCTGTTGGGGAGATTGATTCAGCTCTCCTGGGGAAACTTTCGAACTGTACTGGGAAATGGCTCCACTGGATGTCTATATTCCGCTGGGGAACAATCCTATATTAAGACTGCCGAGGATGCTCGCTTAGGAATATCTGTATACTCCGCTGGGGAGTGTTGAGATTTTCTGGGGGTACCCAACTTCCTTAAGGCTGACAGTAGATTAACTCTGCCTGGGGAGAGTGTTGCTGACTTGCTGGAGATATTGTGCCTTTTGGGGCTGGTTGGAGACCAACTCTTCTTGGGGAGAGTATTGCTGAAACCTATCTTACTCTGCGGGGAATGGAGGTAACTTGTTCATGTTCTTCAGCTGAACTTACCTTGGTACCTTGGTGGACAGAGCAACTAGATCATTCAGACAATTCTTATTGCCCCTGTTTCTGTGGGAGAAGATACCTGTGGAGGTGCTTGATGACTGCCGATTGACAAATCTTCTTCTGGTAGGCAAGTGACGAGATGTCGGGACATAGTCGTATGCTTTGATCCCTAACTTTTGCCTGGACCGCCTTTTCGGGTTTTCAGTCCACCGGGATACCCATTTTTGCCCAAGCCGCCTTTTCAGGTTTTCGACTTGCCAGGTGTACAGATTTTTTTTATTTCATCCCTTATTTTTGCCCGAACCCTTTTGGTTCGCCGGGAAGCCCTTATTTTTGCCTAGGTGTGTCAACCTAGCGGGTCTTTGATTGTGCGCAGTATTTTTTCGACTATGTCCATGCTCTCAGGATGTAAGGAGGTGCCCCTGTCAGTAGTGTTGCGTTGCCCTACTACCAGAAGATTTTCGTTTGATCGTCCAATGCCCCAAGTGATCCAGATGGAGATTTGCCCCAAGCTTGTTGGCCTTTTGAGAGATTCTCTGAATCTTGACTTAACTGCCCCAGATGGCGGACAATGATCGTGCCGTGCCCCTTGATTGGAAGTGTTTCTTCCATTTGAGATGACCTTGTTGTTGGGAAGATTCTTGTTCACTGGACATTCTTCGTGCGAACTTCTATGTTGTTCAAACAAATAGTTATATGCAAGCAATGTTATATTAAAATGCAAAGCTTATGTCTGTCTTGAAGTTTTTGAAAATGCAGTTTTTTTTATTTATAAAAACAAGTGAATTTTTTTTTTGAACTGTGATGTCAACTCGTTATTTTACCGCAAGCCTTAAGGAGTCAGGATACCTTTGGTAACAGTATGCTTTCGAACTAACCCATGCTTCAGCTAGGACTTTTAAGGGTTGTAGCGTGGACTAGTTCACGGTTTAAGAAACAAAGGATAAAGGCTCAAATTTTATTTGTACCCACCCGTTCTTCGTGATGTTCTTCAAACCTAAACTCAGTTGATCGTGCGTTAGACCTTGTTTGAGTCTTCGTCCTGATATACCGGTGATGGTTCGGATGTTGACAATTTATTTGGAATAGGAAGTCATTCCTTTTTTGGTTGAGGGTTTGTAGGACCTCTTTCTTTTTTGATTTCGTTATCCCTGTTTTTTGCCTGAACTGTTTCTTTCATAACCACAATCAGCGGGATGCCCCAATTTTGTAAGTCTCCTTCATAGGTTTTGACTTAATGGGCTTTTATTTTTGCAAGATAATGACTGCCTGTCTTTATGATTATTCGGAGCCATCACTATCTTTTGTTTTGTAAGGATTCCTTTGGTGCCATTCATTGTTCACTTGGATCAGCTAAGAGAACTACCCTGCCCCAGGTTATGATTAAGGGTTTTTAATTTTCGAAAAGAAAACTCATACTTCTTTGGCTCAAAGGGGTTGACGAGGGATTATCATCCTTATAACTCCAGTGTTTAGGAATTGAAACAATGCCTGTACCTCATCAGCAGGGTCTGTTCAAAAGCATACTATAGATTGTGGTATCGTTTTCGTCATCCTCCCTCAAGAGGCTTAGAATTATTAATTGAGAGTTGACATCAAAAAATGAAAGCAGTTTGAAAATAGCGAATGCGAATATATTGATTCAAAACAGACATATGCGATGCATTGATAAAGTAATAAAGTTTGCTATGATAATAATTGTTTGAACAATCAAAGAAAAATACAACTTGAACATTCGAATGAACAAAAGCTTCTTAGTTTGCACTAGTCATCTCAGATGGAAGATTCTCAGCAGAAGATTTTCATTTTACCACCCGGCATGAACTCTAGCACCCTTCCATCGATCAAGTCTTGAATCTTGTTCCTCAGGCTCCAACAGTCGTCAGTGTCGTGTCCAGGGCTGTCAGAATGGTAGACACACCTTTCATCAGGATTGTATTTTAGGGAGGTTATGTTGAGAGTCTTAGGAGGATCCTTTAAAGCAATCAGCTTGACCTCCAACAAGTGTCTCAGTATCAGTGATGATGGTATACCAGTCTCCGAGAAATGTCTTTCAGACATATTTCGCTTACGCTGATTACCCTGTTGACGCTGGTGAGGTTGATGCTGGGCTTGTGACCCTGAAGCAAACTGAGGAGCTTTTCCCCGGTCTTCTTGCCCCACAGGTGGTTAAATGATGGCTTGCTCTTCAACCTTAGATGTTTGCCCCAGTTGGTTATCCCGAAGTAGTTGGTTGACGAGAACCCTGAGCTCTCCTTGTTTTTGAGATAAGTCTTGGACAAGAGCCATTTTCCCCAGCATCTGGGTTCTCATTGTATCCACCTCAACTTGTAGACGTTTCAGCCATTCGTCCCTATCGTCTTCAGGATTTTTCCTGACCAAAGTCCCCATGAGGAGTGTTCTCAGCTCTTCCTGCCCCTTGGATAGGTTTAGGAGGATTTCCTTGAACCGAGTCTCTTAAGCATAAAGATCCTGATTGTCTTGTTGGGAAGCCATTGCTGAAATAAACAGCGAAGAAGGTAAGTGACCTGTCAAAAGGGTACCTGCAATGCAATGATATGTATGTATGCATGCAATGTTTTCAAGGATCTCGCGGGATAAACAAGAAAGATTGTTAGAACTTGAATTTTGTAGCTTGATTGAAGGAACTTCATTTTGTTGAGAGTCCTTCTTCAAGAGTCAAGGCTCACCATATCAAGTGGGTCATAGCCCCTGACTCAAGTTATCAACCTTGGCTAGAGGAAAATAAATCCCCTTTGCCCCTTGCTAGACATGTTGGTTCATCATGACCTGTATCACAGACCCTTGAGATCCTTGAAATGGATTAGTCCTTATGTAGGATGTATGCAATGGTATGATGGTATGATGTTATGGTAAAGCACATCACAAGTATTCACAAAGGCAAACATGATAAGGCACACAAGTCACACCAGACAACCCTTAGAGTTTAGGCCAGCATGAAGTTCAGGTACTACCCTCTTTTAGTTTCGTTGGTTAAGACCTGTCCTATCAAAAGTAACCGGGTTCTAGAGGATCCCAATATCACTGACTACCCTCAATCGGTCATAACTCCAGCGTCGCAATCTTTTCTTGCGGCCAGAACCATCGCGAGAGTTTAGCCTCAATGGGTGTAGCATACTGCTACTGATCTATGGCCAAGTTGGGTCACATTAGGGTTTTAAGGTAGGTTGGTGCTTAATGACTCCTCATAAGACCCATATTCTCCTCGTTGCAACACAAGGGATATCGGTACAGACCAAGGTGCCACACCAATGTAGCCACTACTTCACCCGTGTCGGTCTACGCCGGACAGGTCCCTCACAGCTTATGCTACCTAAAAGGGTATCCCCAGATCCGGGTTAGGATCTATGAAACTCCGATGCAATGCCCACAAATATAAAGTAAACAAAACATTCAATTGAAAACATAAGAGTGGTCTAATCCTAAGGTACACCTCACTTTAAAAATATCCCCAGCAGAGTCGCCAGTTCTGTGATCGGTGGAAATGAGAACTGACTGTTTAAAGCTGGTTCGCGAAATGTCGCGGTAAGCAAGAGTCGCCACCGTCTTTTATGTTCTCCAATATGGAAAGGACAAAAGCACAGCAAAATTCCTTATTCGAGATGTTTCTCGGTTCGGGAGGTAGATTTATAGAAAGGGAAGGTGTTAGCACCCTTTCTATCCGTGGTTATCCACGGGCTCTTAGGTACTTGCTCTTATGTTTTCAAAAATTGTTTTCTTTTCAAGTGTGTGTGGGTTTGAAAAAAGTTTCGTTTGAAAAATTTCTAAGTAACTCTTGTATCTGTCCTCAAGAGTGTATGAAAAATTTGTTTGAAAACTTTTTAGAAAGTGCAGGTGTGAAAAGTTGTTTTGTTTGTTTTAGAAAGAGCAAGTACCCATGAGATCTACCTACCCTAAGGAATTAGGCTGTGTAAGAGTCCTTTAGATAGTGCTATCCCACCATTGAGAGGTAGGCAGCACCATCGTTGGAGGTGTTCGGGTCAATTCGATTATCGGGACAGTGTGGTCACCGAAGCAACGGTAGGACACCTTAGAAGTAACCCTAATGTCTTAGATCCTTTGTATTCGAGGCAACCGTTTCGAGGCAACTGGATCTTTTGGACAGAAGGGAGACCTCTAAGACACCTTATACTTGATGACCACGTTCGAGGCAACCAGTGAGGCGTACCCTAGAAATGGCATGTGCTTTGTGTGTTGTTTTTCAGTTGAGGTTATCTTGTACATGTTATTTGTGAGCTACGGATTGATTTTATTTACATACATTCTTGCAGGCATATTAGCAGTTAGGGGTACGGAAAGTAAATTGCGGAAATGTAAATCTAGCTATTACAAGGCACGGGTCTATACATCGCCAAAAACAAAAACCCGTTTTGAAAATAAAGTGCGAGAAATAGTAAATAAAGAGATAAACCTAATTACTATTACATATCCGGAAACAGTTACATAAATAATCAAAATAAGAATAATGCGCGAAAGAAATAAATTGGAACGTCTTAGGGTTTTGACCCTTTTTTGAATAAGAATTAAATTTTTGTCCTTTTTTTGTAATTAATGAAATTAAAATTAATAACTAATTAATTAATTAATTAAGAAAAGATTTTTTATGTTTTTATGTTTTAATGAAATAAAATAAAAAAAGAATTAAAAATGTCAAAAGAAAAGCCTAAGTCTACATTATTTTATTTATTGTAAAAGGTATTAAAGTTAACTAATTAAACTAATTTAATTTAATTTACATTTATTTACAAAATAAAGGAGTGAAATTAATAAATACAAATATTAGTTTTTTTTTATTTTTATGGGAAAAGTTAGTTTATGAGGTAATTAAATAATAATAATGGTTAATAATTAATAAAAGGGAAATTATAAAAGAAAAGAAAATAAAAAGAGAAAAAAGAAAAGAAAATAAGAACCCAGGGGGTGTTGGACCCTTAGGGAGGTGAATCAGGAATTTAGGCCCATTGTCTCAAGCCTTTTTGACTTTTGAATCGTCCAGAGGCGCGTTGACCAGGGAGCATGGTGTGGAGCACCCTTTGGCCTTTGGATTGATCTTTTGAGACACTTGGCGCGCATCTGTATGAGGCCTATGGTGGAACGCGTCTAGGAAGCTGCATGGGAATTTGTTAGAAAAAATAATATTGAGACTTGGGGGGACTTGGGAAAACTTACAGCGCGGTATGATGGACCTTAGGACGTGGCAAGGGTTGCTTTATCTTCAGAGTATGGCAAAGAAGAGAGTCACGTTCTCCTTTTGGCCTGAAAATGCTTGCAACACTCCTTTTGATCTCACACTTTTTTGACAGTTTTTGGATTTTTCTCTGGCCGTTTGTGCACACACTAGGTCGTGAATGAGGCTTTGTTACACTTGCATATATAGTAATGAATGAGAATAGGTCACATTATGAGCTAATGATCCCTTGCAATTAAGTTTTTGGATTCTTCATAACCACCATTAAAGAAACATTCCAAGTTTGTTCAAATTTTGAATTTTTATGCATAAAATGGCCCTAGCACGAAATTGGTAGGTTGTTCATGACACATAAAATTCATTCAAATCAAAAGATGTTATTTAATTAATTTTTTTGATTTTATTTGAATTTTATGGATTTAAAATGAATTAAATCAAATAAAATTAAATAAAAATAGAAAAATTAATGTTTAATCTTGAAATTGATTATGGGACACGTGGGTGGCATGACAAGGCTGAATCAAGTGGAAAAAAGTTGGCCCTTTTGTCAAAAATTGAAGTTTCAAGGATAGTTGACTTTTGCCATTTCACAAAAATTTCCCAACTTCTCCAATGCATAGCTTGCTCAATTTTGATCATATGAACATGTTCTTGGACATTTTGGAAAGGTCTTGAAGTCCTCTAACCAATGCCTTTGGTCCCATGTCATTTGAATTTACCAATCTCAAGTTATGGTCTTTGACTTAAAATGCCTTTTTGTTGACTTTTGAAAATGACCTATAATGTTGAAATTGGTAACTTTTTGTGAGAGCATTTCTTGGACTTGGTATGTGAAGATGAGTTGTAGGAAATGTCATCCCCTTCCAAATGAGCATTGGATGAGATTTTTCTGATGAACCATGAAAACGTTATGCCTTGGTCAAGTTACAATTGACTTTTAAACTGTCCAAAAATGGAAACTTTTGCATCTTGATGATTTTTGAGCCATGCTTGTAGAATCATGATCAAGACTTGATCAAATGATGATTGTGGCTTCAAAATAAGATGTTGACCAAAATTTTTGACTTTTGACTGCCAAATGACCATTTTACCCCTACAATTGATTGTGAAGCAAATGAGGCTTTTGACTGTGCAACTTGACCTGGTGAGCCTTGAAACTTGGCATGTAGATGATTGACAATGTATAGGAGCATATGGGACTTGATTGAGCCCTTGAAAACCTCAACTTTCTTGCAAGAACTAAAACCCTAATTTGACTAGCTTAGTAGGGTATTTGAACTGTGCAACCCTTGAGTAGACTTGAGCAAATTGAGATGATGCTTGTCAAAACTTTTGAAGAATATGGGAAGGCAAATTTTGGGGTACAACAGTTTCCCCTGTTCAATCTTCTTAGACCTGAGGATGTAGATTGGCTTGTGTGCCTTTCGTGATCCGAAGGTGGAAGATGATTGAACACTAGAGTGCCCAGAAATTTGCACTCACATAGTAGAGTATCAGCAGCGTGATGTCGGGAATGGGCTTACAGATGCCATTTGGAGAGATGGTGGATAGGAGGATGGGCTTATAGATGCCATCTGGAAGTGTGAAAGAACCTTGTCGGGAATGGGCTTATAGATGCCATTTGGAACTGTAATGGATGGATGGGCTTATAGATGCCATCTGGAGATGCGATAGAATCTTGTCAGGAATGGGCTTATAGATGCCATTTGGAAGTGTAATGGATAGTTGTGGAGATGGGCTTAAAGATGCCATCGGGAGGTGGTCTGTTGAATTGTAATTTTTGTAAGTTGAAAGAGGGAACCTGTGTAGGGTTGCCTGATGATGAGCTCGTGTAAAACTACATCTTGGAAAGAAGGACACCTGTGTAGGGTTGACTGATGATGAGCTCGTGTAAAACTGCATCTTTGGAGGAAGGAAACCTGTGTAGGGTTGACTGATGATGAGCACGTGTAAAACTGCATCTTCGGAGGAAGGAAACCTGTGTAGGGTTTACTGGTAATGAGTCCGTATAAGACTGCGTCTGAAATGGAGAAGGAAACTGTGTAGGGTTACTTTGATGACGAGTCCATGTAAAACCGCATCTAGAGCTGAGAAGGAAACCTGTGTGGGGTTTACTGATGACGAGTCCGTGTAAAACTACGTCTGGAGTTTGAGAAGGGAACCTGTGTGGGGTTACTTTGATGATGAGCCCGTGTAAAACTGCATCCTGGAAGAAGTAAAACCTGGGTAGGGTTTCTGATGACGAGTCTGTGTAAAACTGCATCTTTGGGAAGAGAGAACCTGTGTAGGGTTTCTTTAACGACGAGCCCGTGTAAAACTACGTCTGGAGAGAGAGAACCTGTGTAGGGTTTCTTCGGGATAAGTTCGTGTAAAACTTCTGGAGGAACCGGGGTAAGGTTACTTCGGGATAAGTCCGTGTAAGACTTCTTGAGGAACCGGGGTAAGGTTACCTTGGGATAAATCCGTGTAAGACTTTGGGAGGAACCGGTGTAGGGTTACCTTGAGATAAGTCCGTGTAAGACTTCTGGAGGAACCGGTGTAAGGTTACTGCAGGGTAAGTTTGTGTAAAACTTCTTGATGAACCGGGGTAAAGTCATCTTGAGATAAGTCTGTGTAAGACTTCTGGAGGAACCAGGGTAAGGTTACTGCAGGATAAGTTCGTGTAAAACTTCTGGATGAACCGGGGTAAGGTCATCTTGAGATAAGTCCGTGTAAGACTTCTGGAGAAACCGGGGTAAGGTTACTGCAGGATAAGTTCGTGTAAAACTTCTGGATGAACCGGGGTAAGGTCATCTTGAGATAAGTCCGTGTAAGACTTCTGGAGGAACCGGGGTAAGGTTACTTCGGGATAAGTCCGTGTAAGACTTCTGGAGGAACCGGGGTCAGGTTACTACAGGATAAATTCGTGTAAAACTTCTGGATGAACCGGGGTAAGGTCATCTTGAGATAAGTCCTTGTAAGACTTCTAGAGGAACCGGGGTAAGGTTACTACAGGATAAGTTCGTGTAAAACTTCTGGATGAACCGGGGTAAGGTCATCTTGAGATAAGTCCGTGTAAGACTTCGTCTGAAAATTGAGAAGGAACCGGTGTAGGGTTTCCTGATGATGAGTTCGTGTAAAACTACATCTGAGGTTGAGAAGGAACCGGTGTAGGGTTGCCTGTTGATGAGCCTGTGTAAGACTTCTTCTGAAAGAAAAGGAAACGGTGTAGGGTTGCCTGAGGATGATCAAGTAGATAATTGTCTTGTTTGGTTTCGGATATTAACCCATGATCAGTCATCTACAAAATTTTCCTGGCTTGTTACCGGTGTTGATCTGGAACTGTAAAGGTAGATGGTAATCATCTTTTGATTGACTTTTTTCTGAAAAGGCAAAGTATTAGTCGTATGCAATGTCATGATGCATGAACTGCACGATTTTAAGATGTTCTCAAAAATAAATGAGATTTATGTTGTATGATGCGTATGCATGCTATAATGTATGAAGATGTGATGTTTATGAATGTATTCTCGTATGGGAAAATAAATCCTTGACGAATTCCAGGAGTTTGTTGAATCTTGGGCTGATGTTGAAGAGTAAAGTTCTTCGTTTCTGCTGGGGATGATGATTGCAAGAACAAACCGGTAGGAGAAGATGACTCCGTTGGGGAATAATCCTGGTGAAGATATTACTCTGAGGGGAATCTACTCTGTGGGAAGAGATACTTCGCTGAGGTTTTGATGATAACTCCACTGGGGATTCTGTTGATATGTTTTGTTGAGGATTCTGATGAACTCCGTTGGGGGTAGGAAGAGCTTCACCGAGGACGATCTTTCCGTGGTAATTAGCTGAGGATAACCCAGTTATAAGTTCTGGTGGGGAATAACTTTTGAATAAAGCCGGGGAGATGCGTTCGTGCTCTGCCGGTGGATAAGATTCCAGAATCTACTGGGGATAAGCTTCCAGAATCTGCTGGGGAATTTGATTCAGCTCTCCTGGGGAAACTTTCGGACTGTAATGGGAAATGGCTCCACTGGATGTCTATATTCCGCCGGGGAACAATCCTATATTAAGACTGTCGAGGATGCTCTCTTAGGAACATATGTATACTCCGCTGGGGAGTGTTGAGATTTTCTGGGGGTACCCAACTTCCTTAAGGCTGACAGTAGATTAACTCTGCCTGGGGAGAGTGTTGCTGACTTGCTGGAGATATTGTGCCTTTTGGGGCTGGTTGGAGACCAACTCTTCTTGGGGAGAGTATTGCTGAAACCTATCTTACTCTGCGGGTAATGGAGGTAACTTGGTCATGTTCATCAGCTGAACTTACCTTGGTACCTTGGTGGACAGAGCAACTAGATCGTTCAGACAATTCTTATTTCCCCTGTTTCTGTGGGAGAAGATACCTGTGGAGGTGCTTGATGACTGCCGATTGACAAATCTTCTTCTGGTAGGAAAGTGACGAGATGTCGGGACATAGTCGTACACTTTGATCCCTAACTTTTGCCTGAACCGCCTTTTCGGGTTTTCAGTCCACCGGGATACCCATTTTTGTGCAAGCCGCCTTTTCAGGTTTTCGACTTGCCGGGTGTATAGATTTTTTTTATTTCATCCCTTATTTTTGCCCGAACCCTTTTGGTTCGCCGGGAAGCCCTTATTTTTGCCTAGGTGTGTCAACCTAGCGGGTCTTTGATTGTGCGCAGTATTTTTTCGACTATGTCCATGCTCTCAGGATGTAGGGAGGTTCCCCTATCAGTAGTGTTGCGTTGCCCTACTACAAGAATATTTTCGTTTGATCGTCCAATGCCCCAAGTGATCCAGATGGAGATTTTCCCCAAGCTTGTTGGCCTTTTGAGAGATTCTCTGAATCTTGACTTAACTGCCCCAGATGGCGGACAATGATCGTGTCGTGCCCCTTGATTGGAAGTGTTTCTTCCATTTGAGATGACCTTGTTGTTGGGAAGATTCTTGTTCACTGGACATTCTTCGTGCGAACTTCTATGTTGTTCAAACAAATAGTCATATGCAAGCAATGTTATATTAAAATGCAAAGCTTATGTCTGTCTTGAAGTTTTTGAAAATGCAGTTTTTTTTTATTTTTATTTTTTATAAAATCAAGTGAATTTTTTTTTTGAACTATGATGTCAACTCGTTATTTTACCGCAAGCCTTAAGGGGTCAGGATACCTTTGGTAACAGTATGCTTTGGAACTAACCCATGCTTCAGCTAGGACTTTTAAGGGTTGTAGCGTGGACTGGTTCACGGTTTAAGAAACAAAGGATAAAGGCTCAAATTTTATTTGTACCCACCCGTTCTTCGTGATGTTCTTCAAACCTAAACTCAGTTGATCGTGCGTTAGACCTTGTTTGAGTCTTCGTCCTGATATACCGGTGATGGTTCGGATGTTGACAATTTATTTGGAATAGGAAGTCATTCCTTTTTTGGTTGAGGGTTTGTAGGACCTCTTTCTTTTTTGATTTCGTTATCCCTGTTTTTTGCCTGAACTGTTTCTTTCATAATCACAGTCAGCGGGATGCCCCAATTTTGTAAGTCTCCTTCATAGGTTTTGACTTAATGGGCTTTTATTTTTGCAAGATAATGACTGCGTGTCTTTATGATTATTCGGAGCCATCACTGTCTTTTGTTTTGTAAGGATTCCTTTGGTGCCATTCGTTGTTCACTTGGATCAGCTGAGAGAACTACCCTGCCCCAGGTTATGATTAAGGGTTTTTAATTTTCGAAAAGAAAACTCCTACTTCTTTGGCTCAAAGGGGTTGACGAGGGATTATCATCCTTATAACTCCAGTGTTTAGGAATTGAAACAATGCCTGTACCTCATCAGCAGGGTCTGTTCAAAAGCATACTGTAGATTGTGGTATCGTTTTCGTCATCCTCCCTCAAGAGGCTTAGAATTATTAATTGAGAGTTGACATCAAAAAATGAAAGCAGTTTGAATATAGCGAATGCGAATATATTGATTCAAAACAGACATATGCGATACATTGATAAAGTAATAAAGTTTGCTATGACAATAATTGTTTGAACAATCAAAGAAAAATACAACTTGAACATTCGAATGAACAAAAGCTTCTTAGTTTGCACTAGTCATCTCAGATGGAAGATTCTCAGCAGAAGATTTTCATTTTACCACCCGGCATGAACTCTAGCACCCTTCCGTCGATCAAGTCTTGAATCTTGTTCCTCAGGCTCCAACAGTCGTCAGTGTCGTGTCCAGGGCTGTCAGAATGGTAGGCACACCTTTCATCAGGATTGTATTTTAGGGAGGTTATGTTGAGAGTCTTAGGAGGATCCTTTAAAGAAATTAGCTTGACCTCCAACAAGCGTCTCAGTATCAGTGATGATGGTATACCAGTCTCCGAGAAATGTCTTTCAGACATATTTCGCTTACGCCGATTACCCTGTTGACGCTGGTGAGGTTGATGCTGGGCTTGTGACCCTGAAGCAAACTGAGGAGCTTTTCCCCGGTCTTCTTGCCCCACAGGTGGTTAAATGATGGCTTGCTCTTCAACCTTAGATGTTTGCCCCAGTTGGTTATCCCGAAGCAGTTGGTTGACGAGAACCCTGAGCTCTCCTTGTTTTTGAGATAAGTCTTGGACAAGAGCCATTTGCCCCAGCATCTGGGTTCTCATTGTATCCACCTCAGCTTGTAGACGTTTAAGCCGTTCGTCCCTATCGTCTTCAGGACTATTCCTGACCAAAGTCCCCATGAGGAGTGTTCTCAGCTCTTCCTGCCCCTTGGATAGGTTTAGGAGGATTGCCTTGAACCGAGTCTCTTGAGCATAAAGATCCTGATTGTCTTGTTGGGAAGCCATTGCTGAAATAAACAGCGAAGAAGGTAAGTGACCTGTCAAAAGGGTACCTGCAATGCAATGATATGTATGTATGCATGCAATGTTTTCAAGGATCTCGCGGGATAAACAAGAAAGATTGTTAGAACTTGAATTTTGTAGCTTGATTGAAGGAACTTCATTTTGTTGAGAGTCCTTCTTCAAGAGTCAAGGCTCACCATATCAAGTGGGTCATAGCCCCTGACTCAAGTTATCAACCTTGGCTAGAGGAAAATAAATCCCCTTTGCCCCTTGCTAGACATGTTGGTTCATCATGACCTGTATCACAGACCCTTGAGATACTTGAAATGGATTAGTCCTTATGTAGGATGTATGCAATGGTATGATGGTATGATGTTATGGTAAAGCACATCACAAGTATTCACAAAGGCAAACATGATAAGGCACACAAGTCACACGAGACAGCCCTTAGAGTTTAGGCCAGCATGAAGTTCATGTACTACCCTATTTTAGTTTCGTTGGTTAAGACCTGTCCTATCAAAAGTAACCGGGTTCTAGAGGATCCCAATATCACTGACTACCCTCAATCGGTCATAACTCCAGCGTCGCAATCTTTTCTTGCGGCCAGAACCATCGCGAGAGTTTAACCTCAATGGGTGTAGCATACTGCTACTGTTCTATGGCCAAGTTGGGCCACATTAGGGTTTTAAGGTCGGTTGGTGCTTAATGACTCCTCAGAAGACCCATATTCTCCTCGTTGCAACACAAGGGATATCGGTACAGACCAAGGTGCCACACCAACCTAGCCACTACTTCACCCGTGTCAGTCTACGCCGGATAGGTCCCTCACAGCTTATGCTACCTAAAAGGGTATCCCCAGATCCGGGTTAGGATCTATGAAACTCCGATGCAATGCCCACAAATATAAAGCAAACAAAACATTCAATTGAAAACATAAGAGTGGTCTAATCCTAAGGTACACCTCACTTTAAAAATATCCCCAGCAGAGTCGCCAGTTCTGTGATCGGTGGAAATGAGAACTGACTGTTTAAAGCTGGTTCGCGAAATGTCGCGGTAAGCAAGAGTCGCCACCGTCTTTTATGTTCTCCAATATGGAAAGGACAAAAGCACATCAAAATTCCTTATTCGAGATGTTTCTCGGTTCGGGAGGTAGATTTATAGAAAGGGAAGGTGTTAGCACCCTTTCTATCCGTGGTTATCCACGGGCTCTTATGTACTTGCTCTTATGTTTTCAAAAATTGTTTTCTTTTCAAGTGTGTGTGGGTTTGAAAATAGTTTCGTTTGAAAAATTTCTAAGTAACTCTTGTATCTGTCCTCAAGAGTGTATGAAAAATTTGTTTGAAAACTTTTTAGAAAGTGCAGGTGTGAAAAGTTGTTTTGTTTGTTTTAGAAAGAGCAAGTACCCATGAGATCTACCTACCCTAAGGAATTAGGCTGTGTAAGAGTCCTTTAGATAGTGCTATCCCACCATTGAGAGGTAGGCAGCACCATCGTTGGAGGTGTTCGGGTCAATTCGATTATCGGGACAATGTGGTCACCGAAGAAACGGTAGGACACCTTAGAAGTAACCCTAATGTCTTAGATCCTTTGTATCCGAGGCAACCGTTTCGAGGCAACTGGATCTTTTGGACAGAAGGGAGACCTCTAAGACACCTTATACTTGATGACCACGTTCGAGGCAACCAGTGAGGCGTACCCTAGAAATGGCATGTGCTTTGTGTGTTGTTTTTCAGTTGAGGTTATCTTGTACATGTTATTTGTGAGCTACGGATTGATTTTATTTACATACATTCTTGCAGGCATATTAGCAGTTAGGGGTGCGGAAAGTAAATTGCGGAAATGTAAATCTAGCTATTACAAGGCGCGGGTCTATACATCGCCAAAAACAAAAACCCGTTTTGAAAATAAAGTGCGAGAAATAGTAAATAAAGAGATAAACCTAATTACTATTACATATCCGGAAACAGTTACATAAATAATCAAAATAAGAATAATGCGCGAAAGAAATAAATTGGAACGTCTTAGGATTTTGACCCTTTTTTGAATAAGAATTAAATTTTTGTCCTTTTTTTGTAATTAATGAAATTAAAATTAATAACTAATTAATTGATTAATTAAGAAAATATTTTTTATGTTTTTATGTTTTAATGAAATAAAATAAAAAAAGAATTAAAAATGTCAAAAGAAAAGCCTAAGTCTACATTATTTTATTTATTGTAAAAGGTATTAAAGTTAACTAATTAAACTAATTTAATTTAATTTACATTTATTTACAAAATAAAGGAGTGAAATTAATAAATACAAATATTAGTTTTTTTTTATTTTTATGGGAAAAGTTAGTTTATGAGGTAATTAAATAATAATAATGGTTAATAATTAATAAAAGGGAAATTATAAAAGAAAAGAAAATAAAAAGAGCAAAAAGAAAAGAAAATAAGAACCCAGGGGGTGTTGGACCCTTAGGGAGGTGAATCAGGAATTTAGGCCCATTGTCTCAAGCCTTTTTGACTTTTGAATCGTCCAGAGGCGCGTTGACCAGGGAGCATGGTGTGGAGCACCCTTTGGCCTTTGGATTGATCTTTTGAGACACTTGGCGCGCATCTGTATGAGGCCTATGGTGGAACGCGTCTAGGAAGCTGCATGGGAATTTGTTAGAAAAAATAATATTGAGACTTGGGGGGACTTGGGAAAACTTACAGCGCGGTATGATGGACCTTAGGACGTGGCAAGGGTTGCTTTAGCTTCAGAGTATGGCAAAGAAGAGAGTCACGTTCTCCTTTTGGCCTGAAAATGCTTGCAACACTCCTTTTGATCTCACACTTTTTTGACAGTTTTTGGATTTTGCTCTGGTCGTTTATGCATACACTAGGTCGTGAATGAGGCTTTGTTACACTTGCATATGTAGTAATGAATGAGAATAGGTCACATTATGAGCTAATGATCCCTTGCAATTAAGTTTTTGGATTCTTCATAACCACCATTAAAGAAACATTCCAAGTTTGTTCAAATTTTGAATTTTTATGCATAAAATGGCCCTAGCACGAAATTGGTAGGTTGTTCATGACACATAAAAGTCATTCAAATCAAAAGATGTTATTTAATTAATTTTTTTGATTTTATTTGAATTTTATGGATTTAAAATGAATTAAATCAAATAAAATTAAATAAAAATAGAAAAATTAAGGTTTAATCTTGAAATTGATCATGGGACACGTGGGTGGCATGACAAGGCTGAATCAAGTGTAAAAAAGTGGGCCCTTTTGTCAAAAATTGAAGTTTCAAGGATAGTTGACTTTTGCCATTTCACAAAAATTTCCCAACTTCTCCAATGCATATCTTGCTCAATTTTGATCATATGAACATGTTCTTGGACATTTTGGAAAGGTCTTGAAGTCCTCTAACCAATGCCTCTGGTCCCATGTCATTTGAATTTACCAATCTCAAGTTATGGTCTTTGACTTAAAATGCCTTTTTGTTGACTTTTGAAAATGACCTATAATGTTGAAATTGGTAACTTTTTGTGAGAGCATTTATTGGACTTGGAATGTGAATATGAGTTGTAGGAAATGTCATCCCCTTAAAAATGAGCATTGGATGGGATTTTTCTGATGAACCATGAAAAAGTTATGCCTTGGTCAAGTTACAGTTGACTTTTCAATTGTCCAAAAATGGAAACTTTTGCATCTTGATGATTTTTGAGCCATGCTTGTAGAATCATGATCAAGACTTGATCAAATGATGATTGTGGCTTTAAAATAAGATGTTGTCCAAAATTTTTGACTTTTGACTTCCAAATGACCATTTTACCCCTACAGTTGATTGTGAAGCAAATGAGGCTTTTGATTGTGCAACCTGACCTGGTGAGCCTTGAAACTTGGCATGTAGATGCTTGACAATGTATAGGAGCATATGGGACTTGATTGAGCCCTTGAAAACCTCAACTTCCTTGCAAGAACCAAAACCCTAATTTGACTAGCTTAGGAGGGTGTTTGAACTGTGCAACCCTTGAGTAGACTTGAGCAAATTGAGATGATGCTTGTCAAAACTTTTGAAGAATATGGGAGGGCAAATTTTGGGGTACAACACCGCCTTTTCAGGTTTTCGACTTGCCGGGTGTATAATTTTTTGTTTTTATCTCTAATTTTTGCCCGAACCCTTTTGGTTCGCCGGGATGCCCTTATTTTTTCCTAGGCTAGTCAACCTAGCGGGTCTTTGTTCATGCGTAGTATTTTCCGACTATGTCCGTGTTCACTAGGTACGGAGAATTGTTACTGTCCACAGTAGTAAGTGTTGCCACACTGCCAGAAGATGTTTGTTTGATCGTACAAGATTGTTGCTGGAATTCATTTCCAATGCCCCAAGTGATTCAGATGAAGATCTGCCCCTGGCTATTTAAAATTTTTGAGAGATTCCATGAAACTTGACTTGACTGCCCCAGATGATGGACAATGATCATGCTTTTATTCTTGGATGGAAGTGTTTTTCCATTTTAGGTGATCCTTTTCATTGAGAAAGTTTTTTGTTCACTAGATATTCGTCATGCGAATTTCTCTGCTGTTGAACAAATAGTCATATGCAAACAATGGTATTTTAAGAATGCAAAGCTTATGCCTGTCTTGAAGTTTGAAAATTCATTTTTTTCAGTAAATTTTTTTTTTGCAAGAGAGTGATATCAACTCAGGATTTATATCAAGTCCTACAGGAGACAGGATACCTTTTGTAACAGTATGCTTCCGAACTAACCTATGCTTCAGTTAGGACTTTTAAGGGTTATAGCATGGCCTGGTTCACGGTTCAAGAAACAAAGGATAAAGGCTCAAAGTTTATTTGTACCCACCTGTTCTTCGTGATGTTCTTCAGTCCTATGCTCAGTTAATTGTATGTTCAGATCCCAATTGAGTTTGGCATCTTGTCCTCGATGTTCCAGTGATGGTTCGGATATTGACAGTTTGTTTTGAATAGGTAGTCATTTTTATAATCTTTTTTTTGTCGAGGATTTGTAGTAACCTATTTTTATGATTTTGTTATCCCTTCTTTTTCCTGAACTGTTTCTTTTTGTGATTACAGTCAGTGGGATGCCCCAGTTTTTTTCTTAAGTCTCCTTCATAGGCTTTGACTTAGCGGGCTTTTATTGTGAGAGATAATGATTGTCTATCTTGATGATTATGCGGAACCATCACCGTCTTTTGATTTAGAAGTACATTTTCGATGCCATTGATTGTGTATGAAGCAGAATATTGTGACTGAATGTGCATCTGAATTAACTGATAAAAATACCCTTCCCCTGGTTATGATTAAAGGGTTTTAATTTGTGTGAAAAGAAAAAATCCTACTTCTTTGGCTCAAAGGGGTTGACTAGGGATTATCTTCCTTATAACTCCACTGTCTGGGATTTGAAACAACGCCTGTACATCGTCAACAAGGTTTGTTCAAAAGCACACTGTATGGATTGTGGTATCGTTTTCGTCATCCTCCCTCTAAAGGCTTAGAGCTTTTGATCGAGAGTTGAATATCACAAAAAGGAAGTAAGAAAGAAGTTCAAACATAGTGCAAACAAATTAATTCAAGACAAACATGTGCAATGCATTGATGAATAACAAGGTTTGATATGAATAAATGTTCAAACAATTAAAATAAAATTACAAATTGAAAATTCTAATGAACAAAAAGCCTTCTTGTCAGAATTTGTCACTTCAGATGGTGTGCCTTGGAGGAATGACAGAAAAATTCCATTTGACCATCTTGTGTGAATTACAATGCTCCTTCATCAATCAGGTCTTGAATTTTGTATTTCAACGTCCAACAGTTATCAGTGTCATGCCCCAGACTGTTGGAGCGATATGCACATATTGCATCAGGATTGTAAGTAGGGGAGGAAGTATTAGGATCCATAGGAGGATCCCTCAACGTGACCAAATTCAACTAAAACATGTGTTTCAGGACTTTCGACATTGGTATGCTGAGTTTGGTATATGGCCTAGTGAGTGAGTTCCGCTTACGCTTATTACACTATGGTTATTGGCGAAGTTGTAGTTGAACCCTTGGCGTAACAGCCGTCTGGAAAGGCCTTCTCTCTGAGCTAACTTTTTTTCTCATCTGGGGTTGATTAATGACTTGATCCCCAGCCCCAACCGTTTGTTTCACACGGTTGCATCCGCCTTGAGGAAGTTTGTTGATAATGGTCCTCAACTCTTCTTGTCTTTAGGCTAGACCTTGGATAAGAGCCATCTGCCCCAGCATCTGAGTTCTCATTGCTTCTACCTCAACTTGCAGTTGTTCCAACTGTTCATCCTTATTGTCTTCAGGACTTTTCTTGGCCAGTTTCCCAGTGAGGAGTGCTTTCAACTCTTCCTGCCCCTGGGTCAGAGTCAGGAACATTTGTGGGAATTGAGCGTCTTGAGCTTGAAGGTCTTTGATTGTTTGTTCGAGAGCCATTTCTTTACTTGCTAAAATAAACAGCAAATAAGATGAGGACCCTGCTTTGAAACCTGTTTATGCAATAACATGTATGATATGCGTATGCAATGTTTTCAAGGACTCTCGAGGTAAACAAGAAGATGTCAGCAGTTGAAATTTTTAGCTTTGATTGAAGAACTCTGTATCGTTGAGTATCCTTCTACGAGAGTCAAGTTCACCATATCAAGTGGGTCATAGCCCCTGACTCAAGTTGTTGTGTTTTCGTATTTTAACGGTATTGGCTAGAGGAAAATAAATCCCCTTTGCCCCTTGCTAGACGTCTGATTTACCATAACCTGCACCACAAACCCTTGAGATCCTTGAAATGGTTAAGGAAATGTTGTGGCATGATAATATGATGTGTATGCTATGCGTTAAGAAAAAATGCAGGGTAAGAAAACAAATTATTGGATTTATACAAACAAGGTCCTGCATGGAATACAAACAAAGCCCTGCAATGAGTTCAGATTGTTAGGCAAAGAAAGTAAACAAGTCACACAAGCAGCCTTAGGTTTCGGCTTGCATGAGGTTTATATGTAAGTACCCTCTTGAATGTTCAGTTGGCTCAACCTATCCTATTAATAGTAACTGGGATCTAAGGAGCCTCAATATCACTGACCTTCCCTTCAGAAATTGTTTCAGCTCCGCACCGAAGTATTGCGGCCGAAAAATCCTAAAAGTCTAGCCTCATTGAGTGTACTATCGAGTATCAACCAATCTTCGTTCGGAACCAAAGCCGATTATCTCACTACTTCCTAATGGCTAGGATGGGTCAATTAAAGGTTATAAAGGCCAGTTAGCGCTTAGTGACACTATGAGGAAGCCTAATGTTATCCTTAACTTACTCAAGGAACATTAGTACAATCCAAAGCATCACACTAACGTAACCACCACTTTGTCTGTATCGGTCTACACCGTACAACCTCCATGGTTTATTGCTACTTACCTAATAAGGTGCCCCAGATTCGGGTGTAGGATCTTTTAGTAACAACCCAAACAAACCCTCAAAAGTAAAGCAAACAAGCACAAAAAAGAAATTTAAAGATGAGCTAACTCTAAGGTAAACCCCACTTTTATTTTCCCCAGCAGAGTCGCCAGTTCTATGATACAATGGCAGAACCGACTATTATATACTGGTTTTTTTGTTTTTTATGTTCGCAAATGTGCGGTAAGCAAAAGTCGCTATCGTCTTTTCTTTTATCCAATTTATGGAAAGTGTGAAAAGAATAGAAAAAGTCCTTTTCGAGAATTTTCTGAGAAAGGGGGGGGGGGGTAGATTATGGAAAGGGAATGTATTAGCACCCTTTCCATCCCTGGTTTTCCACAGGCTCTTAGAGGTTTTCTCATTTTTCAAAATGCTTTTGTGCTTTGTGTTTGAAAATGTTTTGAAAATTCCTTAGTACTGCGAACTTTGTAGTGTTTCTCGTGATAGTAGAGAACGTATACAAAGTGTTTGAAAAATGTCTTTTGAAAAGTAGTTTTTGTGTGTAAGTGCAAAAAAGTATTTTTGAGCAAACTTTTAACAGCTATCTACTTTGTTACTCAAAAAGGGTCGTTCTTTTCCTCTTTTCCTTTATACAGTGCAATCCTACTATTAGTGAGTAGGTAGCCTTGTCATTGGATGTTTTGATGGACAATCGAAGGGACGTTACAGTCACGAATGCAATTATGGAGATGCTTTAGCAATTCTATTTTAGGGACTAGATAATTTATCGAGAAGGCAACTATAGGGTCATTGAGGGACTATGATCTTTTGATTTTATGGGTCTTTGCTAAAGCATTCCTGCCTCATGGCTGTTTTATCAAAGGCAACCAAAGTGGTAATACCTTAGAGGTGCTTGTGTGCAACTGTGTTGTGTTTCAGTTATTTTATCTTTAAACATTTTGGTGTTTTACTGTTTATTTTCAGATCTTGTCATGCAATCCTAGTTATCTAAGCAGTTAATATATGTACAGGAATTTAGAGTGCGGGAATTGTAAATCCTACACTATTACGAGGCTTCGGGGAGGGGATTTACATTATACGGGGATAAAGAGGATAAAGCAGTAAAATATCCTAATTTTTATCTATTACATCCAGTGAACAGATACAATAAATAATAAAAATAGGGAATTGAATAAACGCGCATGAAATAGAAAAGACGTCTAAAAAAACTCCTAAAGAAAAAAAATCTTTTTGGTTGTTTTTGGTATAAAAGAAAATAAGGCCTAAGTCTATTTTAATTTTAATTTTAATTTTAAGAAAAGTGTTAAAATAATTAATTAATTAATTTACAAAAATTAATTTATTTGGAAAAATGACTAGGGTAATATTTTTTGTGATTTTTATTTTAATGTTAAAAGGTAAAAAGTCTACTAAGAGAAAAAGAAAAAAAAAGAAACAAATACAAAATAAAAGTACAATGAAGCACCCTTCGATTGGGGTGAAGAAAAGGGTAATTTTTATTTCAAAGGGAAGAGATATGGTCTCTTCGATTTGGAGGTAGATGAAGTCTTCGATCCAGGAAGGATGGGTGTCCTTCGACCCATGGAAAGAGTATTTCTTTCGATCCAGAAGGGGATGCCTTCTTCAATCTAGGAGGCTTTGGCTTCGATCCAGAGAAGGTATCTCCTTCGATCTGGAATGTTGTCCCTGCAGAAGTACGTTAGTGAAACGAAAGGCAGAACCTGGGTATCGAAACCCAGGTCCTTCGATCCTGCGCTTGATTGGTCTTCTTAGGCTATGTCTGCAGCAAATGTTAACAAACAAAGAACATGACCTGGGTGCCAATCCCAGGCCCTTTGATCCTGTACAGGATGGAAAATCGAATGTAATAATAAGTATGGATGTATTATGCAAACACAAGGTTGGAAAATTTACCTTCTCTTACCAGTAGATTGGACCTTCGATTTAGGAGCTTCCTGGATGTAGGCACCTTCGATCAGGGGCTTCTGAGCTTGGCTACCTTTCTGAAGGGTGGCTTTGTTGGAAATTCTGGCAACCTTTGACGGATTTTTGGGCAGCCTTTATCCAATGTTTTTTTTCGTTCTCCCCTCATTTGAAACACTTGTGTTCTCTTTATGTATAGGGGATAATGGGGACAAGAAGGCAAAGGTTTAAACAACCTTGATTGTGTTTGAAAGCCATGAATAGTAATTTGAAACGTTGGCCAAACACATGTGGTCTTGTCTCCCTTTTTGAATTTTGAATGATATGTAACTGGCCTTCGAATGCCCTCCTTCGAATGGGCTGATGGCCTCCTTCGAATGAACCTTTGCAAACTTCTTTGAATGCCTCTTTTAAAGCTCCTTCGAATGACTATGATGAAGCTCCTTTGAATGGACTCTGATGCTCCAAATCGAAGGATGCTCTGACGCTTAAATCGAAGGAAGCTCAGATGCTCCAATCGAAGGAAGCTCAGATGCTCCAATCGAAGGAAGCTCCGATGCTCCAATCGAAGGAATCTCTGATGCTCCAATCGAAGGAAACTCTGATACTTCACTCGAAGGAACCTTTAGGAATTTCAATCGAAGGATCCTATTGCAAGGCCAATCGAAAGGCTTTGCTGAAATGTTAATCGAAGGGCATTTTGGAGATGCCAATCGAAGGAAACTTGAAAACACTACTCACAAATTTTCCATTTCCTCAGGCAAGGGTTTGTGACCAACCATGTAGGGGAAGACCTTCGAAAATATGAGAGGGTAAATTTTGGGGTACAACTGTAAGAAGCCTTATCTTTGGATGTAAAGGGACAGGCGTGGGTCGTCGTATAGTCATGAATAGAAATGTTGTGAGATATCTTATCATTTCTCTTGAGGTACTAATATCATTTGTAAGACAACATTCGAAGCGTCATCCAGGGACTATGATCTTGTATTTTTTTATTGTTTTTGCTAAGATGTCTGACATGCATATTATAACCATTTTCTCAAGGAAAGTGGAGTTAACCCTAGAGGTGTAAGTGTGCAAGTGTTTATTTTTTCATGCTTGATTTTGTCTTGGATTAGGGTTATCTAGGATTGATTTTAGTCTTGTCATACACACCCTAATTTACTAGCATTTATGAAAGTGGTAAACTGCGGAAAGTAAATTTACCACGCTAGTACATCACTTGAGGATGCGGTGTACAAATTTACAAATAGGGATTACAAGAAATTAAATCCTAATTATCTATTAAAACCATATTGAACTTGAATAATGTATAAGAAATGAATATAATGTACAAGAAAAAATGGAAAGAAAACGATTTTTTTATATTTTATTAAAGAAAGATTTTGGCCTATTTAACTAAAAGGAAATTTAATTAAACTAAAGAAAAATTATGATTAAGTTAAAGAAAAGAAAATAAATAGGAAAATGTTTTTGGTCTTTTTCATTGTAAGAAGTTAAATAAAATAAACTAAATAATTTAAATATATTTTTGGTGTTTTTGTGTAGAAAACAATTTTTGAGTTTAAAACAGTTTTTTTGTGTAGAAAAACAGTTTTGTGTTTGGGCCCAGGGCCTGTTTGTTAGTTAGTAAGCAAGGGGTCAGAAACATAAAAAATGTTGAAACCCAACTGTGGAGGCCCAGGTGTGCTTCCTACAAACAAGAAAAAGTGAGAAAATATGAATAATGTACAAAAGGTCTCGCTGGGGCTTGAATCTAGGACCTTATACATGGCAAGGCTTTAGCGCGCGCTGTTTGTACCACTTGGGTGATCTGTTTCATTCGTTGGTTATACAACTTGCACTAAATATAAAATGAACTCAGTTATGAATGTTTAAACATTGATTTATCTTCTTCCTTCGAGTGCAGGGATGTATAACTAATTTGTTAAGCTTCGAAAGGCTTCATTTCTCAGCCAAATCGAAAGATTTTAAACATCAAACCTACATAAAATATTAATACAAGTCTAACCATGTAACTTTCGAAAGTTATGGGTCAAAGGTTAGCATGAAATACCAAAACTAAGACCTAACTGTTAAGATATGAACTTTTTAATGTACAAGCACTGATAACCAAAACTAAGAGCATGGTCAGCTTCCTAAACATGATGTCTACATTTTTTATTTATAATGTATACACAAATGATGCTTGAATGAAGAGTTCTAAGTTTTGAAATAAACTTACCTATTGAAGTGCAATTCGAATGATCTCTATATGACTTCCAGGAATGATTCGATGATGGGTTAAGACTGCAGGGACCTTCCTTGAGCTAGTTGGGTCACTACTTTGCTTGAATCGAAAGGCTGGTATATGGTAGTTGGGAGTGAATTGAAATGATCACTACCTTCCATGAGAGGGTTTTTTAGGGTTTGAGAGTGAATCGAAAGGCTCACTAACGCATGAAGGGATTTGAGATTTTGTTGTGTGTAAAGCCAGAATGTGCCATGTTTTGTGCTTCGGTGCAAGTTCTGAGTTTTTAGAGAGTTTGAGATTGTTTGAGGATTTTTCAACACCACCAGAATCTGGACCTTTTGATTCGCAAATGGTCTCTATATTTATAGAGAAAAGGTTTGTGAAGTTGGAGTAACCAGATTTGTAATAATTTTCATAGTTCCCAAGCTCAAGTACAAGCGGGGCCTGATGTTTGTTGGGTGCAGGAGATTTGACTCATGATTTTAACATTGCTTGTGTTCAGATAAAATCAGGTTGGGAGCTCAAGAAGCTGACTTTGTGATTAAAGTAACCTTTATGAAAATAGATACGTAGCTTTTTTCCATTTCATCAGAAAATGGTATAATCCAGTGGATAAAGCTTCGAATCTTTGTGTAATGCATCTCAAATTTGTGTAAACCTCTGATTATGTAAAGATTTAGAAGCAACATAGTCTGACAAGTGAGATTTGGAGGATAAGGTTATGGGATTTGATCAATGTTCTTCAAAGCAGGTTGCTCGAAGGGTTTAGATGTGGATTGAAACAGGTTGCTTCGAAGGAAGCCAATGCCCAATCGAAGCTTGGGAACCAAGCTTGCTCGAAGGAGGCCAATATCCAATCGAAGCTTGTGAACCAAGCTTGCTCGAAGGAGGCCAAATGCCCAATTGAAGCTTGTGGACTAAATTTGCTCGAAGTAGGCCAAATGCCCAATCGAAGCTTGTGAACCAAGCTTGCTCGAAGGAGGCCAAATGCCCAATTGAAGCTTGTGAACCAAAGCAAGCTTGATTCAAATAGCATGAACCAGATTTTGAATTCGAACTATTATCTGCAGCCACTCCTTTTGATCTACTTTTCCCTTTCGATAATTTCCTATTCCTCCTTTTTTGACTTGATGCTTTAGAGCCTAATATGATTCATGGAAACTTTATGGGGCATTAAAAGTCCAATTGTACTTGTCCAAACCCAAACCTTAATTTGAGCCAAGTGTTGAGGAATTATCTTGAGCTGGTCAAACCTTGTGCAGTCTTGACCCAATAGAGATCTTGGTGAGAAAATTCTTGAGAAATGAGAGGGAAAATTTTGGGGTACAACAGCTTCCCCTGTTCAATCTTCTTAAACCTGAAAAGTGAGTATGGAACATTTCCATTTGTAGCTTGAAGGTAGAAGATGGTTGAACACTAGAGTGCCCATAAATTTGCACTCGATGATGTGTTAGTTGATTGTGTAGGAAATTGGCTTAAAGATGTCATTTGGAGAAATGATGGAGAGTTGTCAGAGATGGGATTATAGATGCCATCTAAAGGTGATTGTTGATAGAAATTAGACTAAGTCTAAGCTTGACTGTAACTGGGAGAAGGAATACGTGTAAGATTGCTTCAGAATAAATCTTTGGTTGATTTAACTCTGAATGATATGCTAGAATGGACCCGTGTTAAGCCGTGTCTGGAAATGTATTAGAAGGAATCTGTGTAAGATTGCTTCAGGATAAATCCGTATGAAACTGTATCTGGAGAAGGAATCCGTGTAAGATTGCTTCAGGATGAATCCATGCGAAACTGTGTCTGGAGGTATATGAAAAGGAATTTGTGTAAGATTTCTTTATTATGAGCCTGTGTGAAGCTGCATCTGGAAATTTATGACAAGGAATCTGTGTAAGATTGCTTTATGATGAGCATGTGTAGGGCTGCTTTAGGATATATATGAGAAGGAGCCTGGGTAGGACTGCTTCAGGATGAATCCATGTGAAACTTCTTCTGGAAATTATGAGAAGGAACCTGAGTAGGGTTGCTTCAGGATGAGTCCATGTAAAACTTCATCTGAAAATATATGAGAAGGAACCTGGGTAGGGTTACTTCAGGATGAGTCCGTGTGAAATTTCATCTGGAAATATATGAGAAGGAGCCTGGGTAGGGCTGCTTCATGATGAGTCCGTGTGAAACTTTATCTGGAAATTATGAGAAGGAACCTGGGTAGGTTGCTTCATGCGTAATGATGTTCTCAAAATAAATGAGATTGCACTATATGTGTTTCGTATGTATATGCTATGATGTATGAATGTGAAATGTAATTAAAATGCATCTTTGTCTGGGAAAATAAATACCTAACTACTGGCTGGTTTTAAATCAAGAGTCGCCATTATTAGTTTTATCCTAGGGAAGGGAATCTACCAAAAAACCCTAATTCAAAGACAAAGATTCTAGGTTTCAGACTCTATTAGACGAAAGGAAGGTGTTAGGCACCTTTCATCTATGTTGTTCACAAGGATACTAAGTTTTAGGTTTGTGTTGGGGAAACAGGATTTAAATTTTATTAGGGGACCTCGCCACGATTTTTGATTGTATGCCTACGTATCCTCTTATGAGGAATCATAATACCAATTCGTAGTTCGCATGAGGTTGGTGTTTTTTAGGGGTTGCAAACGTACTTTGAATCACCTCGCATTTTGGCCGAGAGTAGTGATTGCGGAGATTTTGGCTAAATGCGCGGTTAGTCAAAATCTGTTTGAAACCCTTTTGCAAAAATAATTGATTAGCTTAGTTGATTGCGAAAAATAGTTTGTTGTTGGTTGAGTGTTTTTTAATTGTATTAATTGCGAAAAGAATCTTCTTAATGCATGATAAAAATATTTAATGCAAATAATGTAAGAAAATAATATGCATTTTTTGAATAATTTACGTGTTAATATATAAATAATAGTAATATTTACATATAATGAATAATAAAAATTAATAATAATAATTATAAATAATAATAATAAGAAATTAAGTAATTATAATAATAATATATAATAATAATAATAAAAATATTAAGATATAATAATTATAGAAAATAAGGGATAATATAGAGAAAATTTTTAATTAAGTTGAACCTGGGGGGTGTATTTCCTAGTTATTAAATAAAACAAGGGGGTGCTGAAAACTAATTGAATTAGGCCCAAAATAATTTTGATAGGGGGGTGTAGTTTGCTGTGCATGTTAGTAAAACAAGGTAATGGGGGGTGTGAATAATAATGGGCTTAGGCCTAGGGCGCTCAGGCAGGGAGTGACTGGATCTAATGTTGCGAGGGTGCACGGCTTATCATGTGACTTGGCCTAGCGGCCGTCAGATTAAGATCGCATTGATAAGATTTGAGGGAGTACGTTAACTAGAAAGTACGCACATGTATGTGATTTTTACTGATTATACATTTGTTAACATTTCATTTTTTATTTTAGTTACAACTCTCTTTCTCTCTCGTTCAGCAACCCAAAAAACCCGTCTTTAACCTCTAACCCTAACCTCTACTACTAATGCGGCGGCGGTGACTTAACCATCCCCTTCCCCATCGTTAACCTAACCCTTACACAACCCCAATACAAGAATAAAAAATAAAAAGCTGCGTTTTTACCCCTTCGCTATTTCGATTCTGGATTTCTGTTTGGTTCGTCTTTTGATCACCCCTCTCTTTTCTTTGATTTGAAGGTTACGGAGTTGAGTGGAGCTTGAGGTTGAAGATGGTGGCGTGGCAGAAGGTTGAAGTCGCAGCGGCTGCACAAATAGGGTTCCAGATATTGGAACCCCAGTTGCTCTCCTCTACTGTTGTGGTTCTTCCTTTTGTTCTCTGTCCATAATAATCACCTCTCTTGAATTTGTCTCTGTATATTCTCCCCTCCATTTACTGTTAATTCATGTTAGTATATATAGCTTTTTCGATTTAGGGTTTCGGGTTACTTTAGAGAAGAATTAGGGATTATATTTGATTTATAAATTGATTATGGATTTATACTGTAATGTTTACGACATCATAACTGATTTTGGATTTGTTGTAACTGATTGAATTTGATTTAGTTTATAGAAAGATTTGATTATTCACAGATGTAATTTCTATAATAGTTGTTTGTTATCAAAATAATGTGTTGATTTTGGTTTTAATCGGTACAGTAAATGTTATGACTTCAATTGGGCCTTACGCTGATTTTACTGATTGGGCCTTAGCTGTTTTTATTTGATTTGTATCCAGAAATAAGAACATTATTCCTTTTTGTTTTTTACAGCAAAAAACGTCTTTTCTTTTAAACTAGGCCCAAATGACCTTCAGCCCAATGCTGCTAAAAAGCTTTTAATAAATAAACCAGTTTTACTTAAAGACTAATGAAAATATTATTGTAAAGAAGAATTTAACAGCAAAAGGAATATGTCATATTTTCTTCAAAAATAAACAATTTGTTCCTTAATAATAGCAATATTTCCTTTTTCCAAAAACAACAGAAGAGCCATAGAGAAACTTAATGGGCTCGTAACTTGCACACCACACCCCTTTTTTTACTAACAACCATTTAATAAATAAGAACTCAACAATTATTATTCTTTTTTTGAAATAATTTTCTATTTTCGAATCGCATGGCCCATTGGCCAACATGCTTCACGAATGAATTTATGTGTCTTTCTGATTTAAAAAGCCCCATTTTCCTGAAAAAATACACGCCCTAGTCTTGGATAAAGATGGGCCATCAGATACTGATGTACCATCTTTAATTAAATATTTCTTCTATTTAAATCTAGAAAAATAAAATCGTCGGGGTAGGGAAAATTTGTGGTACGACAGCTGCCCCTATTCAATTATCTTCCAATCGAATAACATGAGAATACACGAGTCTTGCGCATTTTGATTGGGAGTTTATTGAATACTTGGAATACCCAAAACTTGTCAGACCAATCATAAGGTTACGCTGATATAGCATACCCTTACGAGTCTTGAGGAAGTAGGCAAAGCTGATGATGTATCGCTTATCAGGACTTGATGATGAGGCAAATAGTCTTGAGCTTAAGAGCGCAATATTGTATGTCTTGGTTTTGCTTTATCTTGTTCATCCATTTAAGGGGATGAACAACACTTGATGGTGCATGACTGCTTGAAGACTGAGGCCATGGGTCATGCTCATAGATCGCTGCGTGAAGTCTGAGGCGATAGGGTGGATTTTGGATTTCGAGCATCGCTGCATGAAATATGAGGTGATGGTCTGTGATGCAGAATAAAGAAACACATTGTTGCATGAAGTCTTAGGCAATGGGTTAGGTTCACAAATAGTTGTGTGAAGTCTGAGGCGATAGGCTAGATTTTGTTTTCGAGCATCACTGCATGAAGTCTAAGGCGATGGTCTGTTTTGCGGAATAAAGAATCACATTGTAGCATGAAGTCTTAGGCAATGGATTAGGTTATCAAATCGCTGCGTGAAATCTGAGGCGATAAGCTAGGTTTTGGTTTTTGAGCATCGCTTCATGAAGTCTGAGGCGATAGGCTAGATTTGGTTTTCGAGCATCGCTGCATGAAGTCTGAGGCGATGGTCTAAGTTATGGAATAAAGAAGCACATTGTTGCATGAAGTCTTAGGAAATGGGTTAGGTTCTCAAATCTCTGCATGAAGTTTGAGGCGATAGGCTAGATTTTGTTTTCGAGCATCGCTGCATGAAGTCTGAGGTGATGGTCCGTTTTGCAGAATAAAGAAGCACATTGTTGCCCGAGGCCTTAGGCAATGGTCTATTTTAAGTCACGAGGAACTACACTACTGCACGATGTCTTAGGCAGTGGGCTAGATGTGGAGAGTACATTAAGGCTCAGAGGCAATGTATCGAGTTTTATGAATACATTGAGGATTAGAGGCAATGTACCGAGTTTGTAGAGTACATTGAGGCTTAGACGCAATATATCGAGCTAGGAGAATACATTGGGGCTTAGAGGCAATGTACCGAGTTTGGAGAATACATTGAGGCTTAGAGGCAATGTACCGAGTTTGGAGAATACATTGAGGCTTAGAGGCAATGTACCGAGCTAGGGGAATACATTGAGGCTTAGAAGCAATGTACCGAGTTTGGAGAATACATTGAGGCTAAGACGCAATGTACCGAGTTTGTAGAATACATTGAGGCTTAGAGGCAATGTACCGAGTTAGGAGAATACATTGAGGCTTAGAGGAAATGTACTGAGATTAGAGAATACATTAAGGCTTAGGGGAAATGTACCGAGCTAGGAGAATACATTGAGGCTTAGAGGCAATGCACCGAGCTAGAAGAATACATTGAGGCTTATAGGCAATGTACCGAGATTAGAGAATACATTGAGGCTTAAAGGAAATGTATCGAGCTAGGAGAATACATTGAGGCTTAGAGGCAATGTACCGAGATAGGAGAATACATTGAGGCTTAGAGGAAATGTACAAAACTTCATTCATTACTGCAAGGAGACTTAAGTAATGGATTACTTTATTAGGAACTCATTACTGCATGGAGACTCAGGTGACGGGTTGAATCGCAGGAGAAGTGTTTTGTTGACTGACCCTTGAATAACTGAATCGAGGGTAAGATGGTTTGTTTGCTAGGTGATATATGCGTATGATGTTTGGTATTGAGATGGAACCCTAAGCGTATGTGTATTAGATTGTATGTATATGCAAAATGTATGATGTTTGATATTGATATGGAATCCTGAATATATGCGTATTGTATGCAAAAATGTATAGTGTATGCTTTGGATATGCAAAATGCATGTGTGAAATGCGTGTAAAATGTGTGTATGCCTTGAAATGTTATGAGGACTAGTTCTGGCATTCTCTCCTTTAAACAATTGGTTTTGAATTACCAACCCCTAGCATTGTATGTTGTATTTCCGTGGCATCATTGAATTTGATTTGAACGTGGCGGAAATGTGTTAGCAAGATTTTGAACATTTATTTTTTGTTTTGTAAGCGCAAGCGTAGGTGTAAACGTATGCATCGACTTTGTGTTGTAGGTGCAGGCGTAGGTGCAGAAGTGTGAATTGGATGTAGACTTTTTGTGTTGTGAGCATAGACGTAGGCATATACATGTGTATAGACTCTTGTGTTGCAAGTGTAGGCATAGGCACAGATATGTATATAGACGTAGACTTTGTGTATGGACGCGCATACGTATGAGTAGATATGTATAGATTTTTATATTGTGAGTGAAAGCATAGGCGTAGACGTGGGTATGGACGCGGTCGTGGATTTTCTTTTGATGTTTTTCTAACCCAAAATGTTTTTTCGATGTTTTTTCAAATGCTTTTATTTGTTAATTTCCCCGAAATGATTTTAAGACAATATTCACAAGTAATGATCGTAGTATTTTGTAAACAAGTCTGAGAAAAGAAAAAATGCAATTTGAAATATGAAAAGAAAGCAAATGTTTTATTGATATGCCTCTGAATAGGTGAGAGTATAAGATGCAATTCCTAGAAAGAGGTAATTACAAAAATCTTAAAACTGTAAATGGCAATGAAAAATGATAATTGCTGCTGTTGTTCCCCAATATCCTTTTAATGGCTCTTATCTCCTTTGTTTCTGAGTCGTATGATTTAGATATATCTCTCCCTTCATGGTTCGTAGTCGTAGTTTTAAATTGCAGGGTTTTTGTTCTTTATTTCTTTTTGAGTGATCCCTAACTTTTGCCTGGATTGTCCTTTCAGGTTTTCAGTCCACCGAGATAATTTTTGTTATATGCCCCTAATTTTTGCCTGCATCGCCCGTTAGGGTTTCTAATCCACCGAGATTCTCCTTTTTTCCTAAGTCTCTCATTTAGGGTTCGAGCTTAGCGGTCCTTTTATACATAGTATTTTTTAACTGCGTCTGAATTTGCTGGATGGGGTAGTTCTTTCCCATCCATTGTTGTGAGGATAAGACCACCACCGAAGAATGTTGTTTTCACTATGTATGGACCTTCATAGTTGGGTGTCAATTTACCACGTGAGTCGAGGCAAGGTAGCAGAATCTTCTTGAGTACTAGAACATGTTGTGGTTCATCTTGTGCTGTACACTGTTACTCAGAAAGAATTTCGAGGCTAATTTCCGTAAGTTCGTTTGTCGATGCTGGAGGCATTTTCTGAATGTTCTTGTTCTTCGAGGTATTTCTTGATGTCCTAAAACCAAGGCTTGTTGTATGGCCCTTCTTTAATAGCAAGGCAATGTGTGGGATCTTCGAAGTGTTTGTTTGTGATGTGCAGTTCATGGTTCAGCCATGTTATTTTGAACATAGTTGAGAGAGTTGCCAAAGCATCTGCCTTTTGATATTCTTTTCATGGGATATGGCTGAAAGTGATCTCTATAAGTTCTGCGGCCAGCTTTAAAACATGATCTCGATAGGGAGTCAGTTTTGGATGTTTAGTATCCCATTCGTTGTTGACTTGGTATATGGATTGTGAGCATTCTTTGGAGAAGTCAAAACTGCCCCTATACCATGCCCCAACACAGTTGAAGCCCCGTCGAACATGAGTGTCCAACGTGCCCCTGGGTTGATTTCTTTTATTACGTCCGGGTATTTCATAGTCGCTTATTTTTGCCTAATTGGCGAACAACCTTCTTTGAAGAGGTGATCTGTCCACCATCATGTTTGTATCTAACCTTGGCCTGTTTCTATAGGACCAAGCAGATATGTGCAATAATTTGATCAATTTTTTGTGGCTTCGCTCTAACATTAGCCCTTAGCTTGGATTCTTCCGGATCTTCCCATGTGCTCAGATTAATGGTCGTAATAGCCTCTTGATACCGTTGTATGTTGTCAGCCTTTCGTTCTATTTCCCTCGCCCTTTCCTGGGAGAGTTCAAGATATTCATCATCTTCCTCTTCAGCTTAGTTGATAGAAGCAATAAAATTAAATCAGGTCGCAGCAGTAGCATTATCGGTGGTTTTGGGCTTGGATTTGCACCATTATCATGTTTTGATGCAGATTTTAGTATATGAACTTTTGAAAATGCATATGCATAGAAAGTATTGCCATTTTTAAATTTATGGAATAAATGCAAGAGAAAGACAAGGATCTTAATTGAAAACAAAATATAACTTTTATTGATCATGAAAATTGTTTGAAACAAAATGTGGAACCCTTACAAGCAACCCCTATGTCTCAGGCTTGACATAGGTTCTTTCGAAAACAAGAAAAATTACTTAGGAAAAAAATAGATCTCGGGAATCTTGACGAAAATCCATCTTTTAAGTTCTTCTCCTGGGGCACATTCTCAGATGAAGTCAGTTGCCTTTTTGGTGTTGACTTTGTTGGATATCATCGCCACATGTCTTCCATGCTCTGTTCTTTTGTTGATAAAGGTTTCTTGGATTGGAGGAAACTGTGCTTTATCCTTTAGAGTAGCTACATATTTTTCTTCAGGGTATGATCCGAGTTGGACTATCCCCTGGTCCACTAGCCTTTGTAGCGTTCTTTCAGAGGCTTCGTTATGTTCCAACAGGAACCCCCATTTGAACAGATATTCCTTCAGCAAGCTTATCCAAGTTTTTTCTTGTCTGGTTGCCCCACAGTCATTGGCTACTTCGATTGCATTTATTGTTGGCCCGTCGTGTGGAGTCATAGGATTTGATTTGATGTTAGGTTTCTCAAAAGTAATTTCTTAAGATTCTAACAAGTCTTGGACCTTATGCTTAAATGACCAACATTGCTCTATGGTATGTCCAAGAGAATTAGCATGATACTCACATCTGGCGTTGGCATTGTACTTTTGCAGGAGCGGCCTGACTGGGGGAGCTAGAGGCTTGAGTTCCACTAAGGATGCCTTGACCATGTGTTGTAATAACTGACTGGGTGGCATCGGAAGTGGATCAAAATTTATTTACGGCCTTCTGCCTTGCTGTTGCCCTTGTGGGATCACTAATGGTTGTTGTACCCTGGGTTGTGGAGCTACAACATTAATTTCTCCCTCTTTTCCTTTGGGGAAGTTTGAAGCATGCCTTCTTGAATTGTAGGGGGTACATGATGGTCCCCCTGTTATTTTCCCACTTTTTATTCCAGTCTCGGTTCTTTATCCGATAGTCACTAGATCTGAGAATCCCGAAGAGACACTTCCAACCATCTTCTCATAATAAAGCCCCTACAGAGTTCCCAAGAACATGTCTACTAATTCTTTGTCTAATAGTGGGGGTTGCACACGGGATTCCATTTCCCTCCATCTCTGAGCATACTCTTTGAAGGATTCTTCTTTCTTCTGGGACAAATTCTGGAGTTGCATGTGGGTAGGCGCCATGTCCAAGTTATATTTGTAATGCTTTAAGAAAGCATTAGCAATATCTTCCCAGGTTCGAACATGTGTTCGCTCCAATTGCATATACCAGTCTAAAGATTCCCCACTCAAGCTATCTTGAAAACAGTGAATCATCAACTTCTGATCGTGGGCATGGGCATGCATCTTCCTACAATACATGCGCAAATGATTTCTTAGACAGGTGAGCCCCTTGTATTTTTCAAATTCATATACTTTGAACTTTGGTGGAATCACCACATCAGGAACTAGCCCCATTTCGAGAGCATCTACTTCGAAAGAGTCAAAACCCTCCGCAGCTTTTAATATTTCCTCCAGAGCTTTATATTGATTCATTACCAGTGGATTATAAACAACATAAGTACCAGTCGTCTTTAAGAGTGCTTGATTGGCATCATCTGGGTCGTGGTCTCCGTATTGCAGGTCCAAGTAGTTGTCTGCATTATTGGTTGGAATATGTAAGGTATGTGATTCCCCTGCTTTTGGTGGGGGTGGGATAAACCCTTCAGTTTCAACTTCTTGTTGGGCTATGACATACTTTTGGAGTCCTGCTTCTGGCTCTTTCCTTAGTTGGTGACTGCTTGATGCACCAATCATTTGGGCTACTTCTTCGAAAGCTACCCTGGGAATCTGGTCTTGCCTATCAATGATGTTCTTTAAAGCTAGGAGAACTTAACTCAGATCTCCTTTCATTGAAGTTACAACACCCTTTACTGGGTCGAGATCCTCTTTGAATGCAGCCTGAGTTTCCTCGATTTGCTCCATTTCTTTTTGTTAATAGGCCCTTGTTTGATATGGAGGCCAAGGAGGTGGAGATCTTATTCTACCAATGGTTTAACTTGAGAGATTTTTTTTTTTGAAAAAATGAGTTTTGATATGATATGCAGGTGTTCGTGAATGCATGCGTGTGAACGAATGTGTATGAACATGAAATGGTTTCTTGTTTTAAATGTCTTATTCCTCTGGGTACATGCTTGTCCTTTTCTTATTATTTTACTTGGTGACTATCTTTAAAATAGATATGCAAACGAGACGTGGAAACAAAATTCCTTTATTGAAGGTAACATAATTCAGATATTGAAAAATATTACAATCTTAAACCAAAAAGTTTTTTGAGTGAAATCAAGCAAAGGGAAATAAGTCTTCTAGGTGCGCCTGCAGATGTATGCTCTTGAAACCATCCACCTTTTCTTGACAAAGCTTGAGAAAGTCTTCAGTAGATTATTTCCCTTTTGTGGCTATGATTTCAGACATGTTTGGCACATTGACGCGACCAAGTTGTTTCCTTTGGTATCTATTTTTAAATACAGTCACCGATATCTTGATTTTATTATTATTTTTTGTACCCCCTGTGAATAAGACAAATAAAAAGAAACAGGTGATGAATACATGAAATGTATGATGAATGTATGAAATGTATGAATGCATAGATTTAGGGTTGAGTGACGGGGTTTTTGTGATAAGTACCTGTTGTACCCCAAAATTTTCCCTCTCACTCATCAAATACTTTCTCATATAAGATCTCTCTTGGTTCAAGACTGCACTAGGGTTGATCAACTCAAGACACCTCCTTAAGCACTGATGACCAAAATTAGGGTTTGAGATTGCGCAAGGATAATTGAACTTTCAATGCTTCATATGACTTTCATGGATCATTATGAACCCCCAAGATTGCCCATGTCAAGTTTCAAGCTTTGGATCACACTTTTGCTCAGTCAATTGAGCAGTTGACCTAAAAATCAACTGTATTGGGGGAAAAGTCAACTATGGCCAATTTACTGTCAAACTTCATAATTTTTTATCTACATAAATATTATAAACTCAAATGTATCATTTGGTCAATTTTGGACCATAATTCCTCAAGAAATTTGATCAAATCATCAAAAGGGCGAAATGGTCAAAATTAGGGTTTTGACTGAGAAAGGGCAATTTCTGATGTTTAACCTAGCAAATGGTCAACTCGTTTGAAGCATGATTTCTAGAGTTCAATTTTTTTATTTTGACCTAATTGCATGACCTAAAACATTTCTTAAGATCAATTGGATTGATAGTGAATTTTCAGTCAACTGATCACAAGTCAACTATACGCTGAAAAGTCAAACTTTAACTTTTTGGTCAAAATCCAATGTCAAAGATCACAATTCATCAAAACATGTCAAAATATGAAAATTAGTCATCAAGAAATCAAAAAGTCAAGATTTCATTTTGAAAAGTCAAAGTTTTCTAACTTAGAAATTTTTCTAAGTGTTTAAAACTTCATGTTTTTTCACAACTTTGAGCCAATTTTTCACCATGATGCAAGATGATTCAAAAGAAACTTTCAACATGAAATTTGTAGATCTCCATGATATCTACACAATTTCTTTACACAACTTCTTTTAAAAATTCTTGGATCTCAATTTATTAATTCATAAAGTCATGGTCATGAAATTGAACACTTAGTGAAATTTTGCCCTAGTTTTGGTCAGGAATTTGGCCTAACTTCATGGCACTTTTTCATATAGTTCCAAGGGGAATTTTCAAAATTTATTCAAAGAGGGGTTGTAGATAACATTTCAAGCTTTCAAAAATGTCCAAGAACTCCTTGAGATCATTTTTGAGCAAGGAGAACCGAAGAGATGAAGTTAGGGTTTTCAAACTTGAATTACAAGCCATTTCATGATGAACAAGAATTCAAATCCAAGCCTATGCTGCAGAATCTTCAATTTGTAGGCCTCAAACTAGTTTGTCACTCCATAATTAAATATTTACACAACATATGGAGCCATTGTCCAAGCATTTGAATCATTATCCAAGTTGCATTTCTATTTTTGGAAGAAAGTGACCGTTCCATTCTTGTAAAGAAGCTTTAATCACAAAGTCAACTTGTATGGAGCTTTACACTTGTTCTTTCTGCACAAGCATGCTCTATAAACTCAGAACAAACATTTTTAAAGTTTCTAGCCACCCTACAAGACATGTACCTAGCATTGAAACCATGTTTGTCAAGATAACTTCAAAAACAACTCAAAAACTCATAACATGTGATTCTTTGTTTCGGACCATTTCAAACCTCAAAAACTTTCCTCTATAAATAGAGATACTATTTACAAGAGAGCACACGAATATAAAATCTCAAAAACTAGCCAAAACTCAGGATTGCATCACAAACCACCACTGTTGCATATTCTGACTAAGAACTTCAAACTTCCATTTCACGTATGTGTTTCTTGGCCTTTTGCTTCCAAAAGCTTCCAATCATCATAAATAAGCCATCCATATCCCTGTTACACGATTGTAACACCATCTTCATCCATTTCCAAGTTCAAAAATAGAGCATCACAATTGGACTTCTCCAGATCATTCCAGCCACTCTCAGCTCAAATCCATTTCACGATTTCTAGTTTTGAGGTATTTTTCTTGAGCTTATATCTTCATATTTAGGCATTGTTAGGCTTGCATTTGTGAAGATAAAATGTAGATATCATTGCCCTGAAACTATACATGTCCATAGATTTCATTTATTTTGATTGAGCTAGGAGAATTTTGAGTTTGAACTTTCTGAAATATTTAGGTCAAAATTTGGTACTTTTAGAAATCCTCATTCATCTTTGATTTATAGCTTATGATATTTATATGGTTGGATTCGTATGGAAAAATGGAGCAACTTTCATGTTTGCATCTTTCATTTTTATTGAGAAATGGTGAAGTTACAGGATCCATGGCTGGAGGTTGAAGATTAAGTTGTATTCATGGCATAACTTAGATTATATATTTCTTGTTTTGTTTATATCAACGAATGTATAGCCACCCAAGTGGTAAGGTAGCGCAGGTTTCATGCTAAGGGCGTGGGTTCAAGCCCCAGCGCTGCCACTTTTCCTTATTTTTCATATTTTCTCTTGTTTTTGTCACATAACAGATGCGTTTGGCCTGCAAACAGTTGCCTTGTCGTTTTGCTGCCTCTAACCCCCTGCCTTACTATTGCACACCTGGCCCAACCTTTTTTTTTTTATATTTTCATTTATTTTCTTTTCTTATTTTATTTTCATTTTCAGTTTTCCTTTTTATTTTTATTTTTATTATTATTATTATTATTATCATTATTAATAAAAAATCTAAAAATATTATTATTATTATTATTATTATTATTATTATTATTATTATTATTATTATTATTATTATTATTATTATTATTATTATTATTATTATTATTTTCACCCTTATATATTTTATTTTCTCCATAAAACAAAAAGATTAAAAAAAAAACATTTTTCTTAAAAAAATTAATTTCCTTTTTCTCTTAAATATTTATTTTTTAGACTTAGGTTAAATTAATATATTATTTTATTTTCTTAGTTAAAATTAATTTAGAACTTAAGTTATTTTAATTAATTAATCTTCATTTTTTTTCATTAATTTAAAACCTTTCATAAAAAACTCTAAAAAATATTTCAAACTTAATTTCTTTTCTTAATTAGTTTAGGGTTAATTTTTACTAATTTTAATTAATCATTTTCTTTAATTAGGTCAAGACAAAATCCCTTTCATAAAAACAACAAAATCATTTCTTTTTCCATTTGAATTCTTGCATTTTATTTTCAATTTTGTACAAAATTCAATATAGTTGTAATAAGATAATTAGGTTTAATTTTCTTACAATCTCCATTTATAAATTTGTACACCCCTCCCCTAATGATGTAATAGCATAGTAATTTTACTTTTCGAAATTTATCGCTTTATATAAATGCTAGTAATTAGGGTTTGTATGAGAAGATAAAATAAACAAGTAGCAAACCCTAATCAAAGACTAAACGAAGCATGAAAATCAATACACTTGCACACAAGAACCCCTAGGGTAAAATCCACTTGGTTGCCTTAAAAATGGCCATATTATGCATGTGAGGTATCTTATCAAAATCAAGCAAAAATACAAGATCATAGTCCTTCGATGACGCTATCTATGTTGCCTTTTCAAAATGATCTTAGTCCCTAAAGAAAGATGCTAAGATACCTTGCAACATTGCTAATTATGGTTATACGATGACCCACGCCCGTCCCATTTACATCCAAAGATAGGGTTACTTACCAAATCAATGGTAAGATAACAATGTCAAAGGAAATAAGAAATAAACATGAAAGACTTTTGAGTAGGTAGATTGTTCCTAGTTGCTTGCTTAATTTCAAAACCAAAAACATCCTTGCTATTTTCAAAACCAACACCAACACTTTCAAAAACATCTTTCAAACTTGAAAACATTTTCAAAAGATCAACACTTTGTATACATTCTTACGAACGAGAATCATTACAAAAGTTTTCCTAAACGATGAAGCCTTTTCAAAATACTTTCAAAAAACCACACAAAGCACATTTTCAATCAAAAGCAAGTGATCTAGCAAGTAACTAAGAGCCCATGGAAAACCATGGATGAAAAGGGTGCTAATACCTTCCCTTTTCATAATCTATCCCTCAAACTCAAGAAATTATCTCAAAGGTCTTTCCTGTGCTTTTTCACCTTTCCTTTTGGATAAAAGAAAAGTCGATGGCGACTCTTGCTAACCGCAACATTTGTGATTAAATGCAAAACTACCAAGTCAGTTCTCCCACCGTATCACAGAACTGACGACTCTGTTGGGGATATTTTTAAAAGTGGGGTCACCTTAGGGCTATATCATATTTACTTGCTTTCTTTGTTTGACTTTTGTGCTTTACATTATGGTTCTTTATTTGGGTTTGAATCCTCTACCCGGATTTGGGATACCTTCTAGGTAAGTAGAAATACGTTATGGAAACTGTGTGGGGTATACCGACACGGTCTAAGAAATAGCTACGTTAGTGCGACATATTTGTGGGTACCGGTAGCCCTTTAGTAGTCAAGGAGAATACGGGGCCGCTGAGTGATGTCATGAAGCACTAATGAACTTTTATAACCTTTACTTGACCAACTTGGCCATTAGGATGTAGTGAGATGACCGGCTTTGGTGCAGTACGAAGTTGGTAGATACTCGATACCACACTCATTGAGGTTTTGTTTTTTGGGATATTTCGGTCTCCATTATAAAGGCTTGCGCTGAAACAATTCCCAAGGAAACAAACCAGTGATATTGAGCTCCTTAGAACCCGATTACTATTATTAAGACATGTTTGAGCCAACTAAACTTCAAAAGGGTACTTACTTATGAGACTCCATGCAATCCTAAACCTAAGGATTTGTTTGCTTTGTATATATATATACTTGTACATAACATCATAAACATCATAACATCATACTCATACTCACTAACCATTTCAAGGATTTTGGGATTTATCTTTGTTCTGTTTTGTAGGACATGGATTTTATTCGCTGGAAAACCACTCAAGTTAGTCTTGTAAGGATCCCTTCTCAACTTAAAGAGTTAGCATCAAGGATTCTTGAAAATTCTCTATTTATCGAAAGACATGGTCGCCTACTAAACTTGGTTACCTCCAACACTGATGAAGACATGATGAATGTGCTCTTTCAGTTCTTTGATCCTTTACACCAATGCTTCACATTTCCCGATTATCAACTTGTGCCAACTTTAGAAGAATTCTCCCAACTCTTGAGGATTCCCATTCTCAATCAACTACCTTTCAACAGTACGGAAAAAGATCCAAAGCCAGAAGAGATTGCTCAAGCTCTACACTTGCAACCATATGATATCACAACTAATTGGGAAACAAGGAGTGGTGTCAAAGGTTTCCTAGCAAAATTCTTGTTTGAGAAAGCCCAAAATTGTTGGAACTCTTTGGACTTACAAGCTTTTGAGGAAATTATGGCTCTCCTCATCTATGGGATGGTTTTGTTTCCAAACCCTGACCAACTCATAGATGTGAACACCGTCAAAATCTTCATGTCTCGTAACCCGGTGCCTACTTTTCTAGGGGAAATCCTACATTCTTTTCACACTCGCACTATGAGGAAAAGAGGTATCCTTATGTGTTGTACTCCTCTCTTGGAAAGATGGTTTATTTCACATCTTCCCCAACCTGTATTGAAGAACGAGCAAGGTTCAAGATGGTCCCATAGGTTGATGACGCTCAAACATTCAGATATTCATTGGTGTTCCCGCTCTTTGGAGAATGTTACTATCGTCGACCGTTATGGAGAATTCCCTAATGTCCCTTTTCTTGGAATTAGAGGAGGAATCACTTACAACCCCTGCTTAGCCCTACGACGGTTTGGTTACACCCGGAGGGATGGTCCCCACGAGATGCTTATCCAAGGAGTGGTATTTGACTACGAGAATGACAATCAAGGTTACCGTCAGAGGTTTATCCGAGCCTGGAAGATGTTGAACAAGGTGGATAGCAAGATGCTAGGACACACGAATTCCATTCCCCTCGAGCCTTACCTTAAATAGGTACGAGCTCGTGCTTAGAAACTTGTGATGCCTTATCCCTCTATCTTACCAGTCATCATGGAGCCTGTGGTTGAAGGATATGTTCCCTACACTATCCTCCATCCCGACATGCCTACCTCTCTCGAAGACTTGCAAAAGGGTTGGATTCATATTAAGGTAGAACAGGATACTTTCGAAGCTCAATTCTATGCTAGTGAAAAGAGGGTCTTGAAGCTTACGAAGCATATACAAGAAGAGCAAAGTGTGAATGCTTATCTCGCGCCAAAGAGGATGTGTTTGGTCTTTTTATCTTAGAAAACTATTTTATAAGCCCAAGAGGCATAATGTAATCTTTATTGTTTTGTCTAATGAGAATTAATGTTTGTTCATTCTTTTGTCTATACAAATTTAAATTTCATTAATCCTTGAAATCACTTGCATGTACATATTTCATGCATCATAACATGACATATTTTCACATAACAGGTTTCCTTATCTTTCTGTTGTTTATTTCAGAAAGATGGATCTAGAGAAAAATGTGAAGGATCTCCAAACCCAGAATTCTCAGTTTCAGGAGACTCTAATAGCCCTAGCCAAGGGGAAGCAAGATATGATGGCTTTGCTGGCCGTTAAGAAGAAGCCAAAGAAGAAAGCTCTATTCAACATGGATGGAAGGTTCAAGGAGACAGTCCGTCTAATCCTAGTAAGAGGTGATTCATCTGAAGAGGACGAGAACCAGATTGGTGAGGTCAAGAGTACTTAGGCTGACTGTATCAATGATCAAGTATCCGATGATGATTATTACAACGAGCAGTATCCACCCGCTGATATCAAATACAAGCAGTTAGAAGACATATTGGAAGCTGTTGAAATCCAAGTCGTCCCCGGTTTATATTTTGATGATTTGGGTTTGATCTCTGGGGTAGTCATTCCCCACAAATTCAAAATACCAATATTTGCAAAGTACGATGGGGTTTATTGTCCAAAACTCCATTTGAAATCTTATGTGCGCAAGATACACCCGCACACTGCTGATAAGAAGCTATGGGTTCACTTTTTCCAAGAGAGCTTGGCTGGAATGCAACTTGAATGGTTTTATCAGTTAGATGGTTCTCGTATCAATACATGGGAGGATTTAGCTACTGCCTTCTACCATCAGTATCAATACTACGATGACTTGGCGCCAACGAGGGTTCAGTTGCAAGATATGAGCATGGGGAAGAATGAAGGATTTAAGGAATGTGCGCAAAAGTGGAGAGACCTTGCTAGTAGGGTCCAACCTCCCTTGACTGATAGGGAGCACATCGACATGTTCATGGGAACTTTATTTGGTCCTTTCTTTAATCTGTTGGTTGGCTGCTCTTCTTCTGGTTTCACCGAATTGATCTTAACCGGTGAAAGAGTTGAAAGTGGCATAAAAAGTGGGAAGATCTCTGTGGCATCTACCTCCACTCCTAATCCTATCAAGAAACCTTTTCCTGCAAAGAAGGAAGTCAATCATGTGTACTGAGAAAGGGCCCATACCAAGAAGAATGATCACCCGTCTGTCAATGCTGTCAGAATCTCCAATCCAACTCCTACTCCAAGACCATATGCAAATCATCAATGTTTTGAAACTCCAAGAAGACAATTTACGAGGTTAGGCATGTCACTGTATCAAGCCCTTCAACATTTTCTCAAGTCTAATTTAGTGACATTGCGCGATCCTCCCGCCAACCCTGACACCTTGTCACCAAAGTATAATCCGAACACTAAGTGTGCTTACCACTCAAGCACCCCCGAGCATGAGACTAACCAGTGTTGGGCCTTGAAGAACAAAATCCAGGATTTGATTGATAACAAAACTATTGAATTTAATCCTCCTCCAACGCCGAATATAATTACCGCTCCAATGCCGAAACATGACCAGAGTGTTAATGTTGTTGAAGATACAATTTTTGTTGCCTCTGTTGAAGAATTGACTACTCCGCTGAATGTAATCAATAATAATATGTCGAAAGCTGGGATCTTCTCTGGCTGTGAAAAGGACTGTGTGTATTGTACAAGACAACTCAATGGATGTGAAGGGATGAAGAAAGGCATTCAACGCCTGATGGATAGCCACGAAATTCTATTTGAGAAGACTCCACTTGCCAAGATTTTGATTAACAAATGTGAAGACCTCTCCATTATTACCATCTCAAACAAGCCTCTTAGGATCACCTCCAAAGGTCCTATTAGAATTTCAAATGAACCCACTATTGCTCCCTTAATAATTACCAATCCCGGACTGATTCCCTATTCTTCAAATAAGGCAGTACCATGGAATTATGGTACTGAGGTATTCTATCATGGGATTAAACAAGACGCGTGGATCGAAGAAGAAAAAGATGACGATGTCGGTAATAAAGCTTGTTCAAGCAAAGTAACTAGAACAGGGAGAATATTTTCACCCAATATCTCACCACCAGTTGTTACAAGGACGCCATCCGCGTTACTGCTGCCAAGCCAAGTACCAATACAAGAGGGAAGGAGAAGGTTGTTGAGCTTGATGTGGTTAAAGGTCCCTCCAAGGACATAGCTAATGAAGAACCCTTCACTCGCAAGATGGACGAGATTTTGAAGATCATAAAAACAAGCGACTTCAAGATTGTAGAACAGTTGGGGCAAACCCTTCTAAGATTTTAATGTTGTCATTGCTGCTATGCTCCGATGCCCATGCTCGATCATTAATCAAGTTCCTGAAAAAGGCTCATGTCCCCCATGAGACAACAATAGACCAATTTGAGAATTACGTGGCTAGCCTGACGGCTGATAATGGCTTGGGATTCTCAAATGCTGACTTAACACCTCTCGGGAAGAATCACAATAAAGCTTTACATGTTTCTATCGAGTGCAAAGGGACTACCTTAGCACATGTGCTAGTCGAAACTGGTTCTTCTCTGAATGTATTACCCAAGGGGGTGTTATACCTTCTAGACTGTGAAGGTTTAGTCTTGAAGCCAAGCGATATCATTGTAAGGGCATTTGACGGATCAAAGAGGACTGGTCATGGGGAGGTAGATCTTCCAATCAAAGTGGGCTCCCAAATCTTCAACTCCACCTTCTATATTATAGATATTCGTCCTGCCTATTATTGTCTGTTAGGTTGCACGTGGATCCATAAAGCTGGGGCAGTAACCTCAACCCTCCACCAGAAACTCAAATATCCAGTCTAGGGCAGAATAGTCACCGTCTGTGCAGAAGAAGAGTTTATGGTGAGTCACCTTAACTCTTTCAAGTATGTAGAGATGGATGGAGAATTCATTGAGACCCCATGTCAAGCCTTTGAAGTTGTACCACCGATGATTGATGCTACCAAATGTTCTTCTGATGAGTCTAAAGCTATTAAGGCCACGCCAAAGATGGTTTCAGTCAAAGACGCCTGTGCAGCAATTGAAGAAGGAAACTGCGATACTTGAGGGCAAATCCTCGATATCCCATTTAAAGCGGACAAGTTTGGTTTGGGATTCATCGTCAAAGCTCAGAAGGAAGTGAGGCGTGCTCGTGCTGGAAAGCCACCTCTCCGCATTGGAAGCCATGAAGTCAAAGCCGTGGGTGATTATGAATAAGAAGCTGCATTTGAAGAGTGGGTGTATCCAACTACAACGGAGTTAAAGAATTGGCATAAAAAGGACTTTGTGCCCATCTCCTTCATTGAGGAGTAATCTACTTGTTATTGCTTTTATTTCAATTCAAGAACATGTTGTCTGTAATATTTTAGCAATGACTTTTCAGCCATTTCCCTGGCCCGGGGCAATTTGGTCCATTTGTCAAGGGTTTTATTTATGTTCATCTAATCATATGATCATTCAGTACATTGCACTCTTTTGCATTTAAATATTTGTGTTCATTGTCTTTCCTTTCTTGCAAATACATTTTTCAAAAGAAAATAGCCATGTATCTTACATGCACACACACACACACACTCTTGCAGGTCCACATCCATTCTGGATCCTATTGCCAACTATAACTTTGAATGTCCTATCAACCAAGCCGAAGACGAAGGAGAGGAAAATTGCGACATACCGGGAGAGCTAGCCAGACTTTTATTACAAGAGGAAAAATCTATTCAACCGCACAAAGAGTCAATTGAAGTCATCAGTCTGGGTACCGAGGCAGATAAGAAGGAAATCAAGATCAGCGCTAATTTGGAAAGCAGTGTGAAGAGCAGGTTGGTTCAGATGTTGCATGATTATGTGGAAGTATTTGCTTGGTCTTATGAAAATATGCCTGGGTTGGATACCGACATCGTAGTTCATCGTCTGCCAACAAGAGAGGACTGCCCTCCTGTTAAACAAAAGGTTCGTCGCATGAGGCCTGATATGTCTGAAAAGATCAAAGCTGAAGTGATGAAACAATTTGATGCAAGGTTCCTAGTTGTGAAATCCTATCCTCAATGGGTTGCCAATGTGGTGCCAGTACCGAAAAGTTTGCATGTGCGTAGACTATAGGGATCTGAATAGAGAAATCCCTAAGGATGACTTCCCTCTACCACACATTGACGTCTTAGTTGATAATACTGCTCAACATAAAGTCTTGTCTTTCATGGATGGCTTCTCGGGCTATAATCAGATAAGGATGGCTCCCGAAGACATGGATAAGACTACTTTCATTACGCAATGGGGCACCTTCTGCTACAAGGTCATTCTGTTCATATTAAAGAATGCAGGGGCAACATATCAAAGAGCTATGGTAGCTTTGTTTCATGACATGATTCATCATGAAATAGAGGTCTATGTGGACGATATGATTGATAGATCACAAACTGAAGAAGAACATCTCGATCACCTGTATAAACTATTCGAAAGACTGAAAAAGTACAAACTAAGGTTAAACCCTAACAAGTGCACGTTTGTAGTACGATCTGGAAAGCTTCTAGGTTTTTTCGTCAACAATAAAGGTATTGAAGTTGATCCTGCCAAGGTAAAGGCCATCCAAGAAATGGCTGTCCCTCATTCTGAAAAAGAAGTCAGAGGATTCCTGGGTCGTCTCAATTACATTGCTCGCTTCATATCACACTTGACTGCTACTTGTGAGCCAATCTTCAAACTCTTGAAGAAAGATCAGGTAGTCACATGGAACGATAAATGCCAAGCTGCCTTCGACAAAATCAAAGAATACCTACAAGAACCTCCTATTCTCATGCCTCCAATTAAAGGAAGACCCTTGATCATGTACTTGACTATATTAGAGAACTCTATGTGGTGTGTTTTGGGCAACATGACGAGTCTGGCCGAAAAGAGCATGCTATTTATTACCTGAGCAAAAAGTTTACCGACTGTGAAACCAGATATTCACTGCTCAAGAAAACTTGATGCGCTCTGGCATGGGCTACTCGCCGGCTAAGATAGTATATGTTGACTCATACCACTCTGTTGATTTCTAAGATGGACCCAATCAAGTACATATTCGAGAAACCTGCCCTTTCCGGACGGATAGCCAGATGGCAAATGATCTTGACTGAGTACGACATTTAATACACGACTCAAAAGGCCATCAAAGGAGGTGTACTAGAAGATCATTTGGCCCATCAAGTTGTGTATGATTATCAGTTAATGAACTTCAACTTCCCTGATGAGAATATCATGCTGGTAACCGATTGCGCGAGACTTGGACTGTATGACGGACCTGAACAAGGATCCCGATGGACTATGGTATTCAATGGGGCTTCCAACACCTTAGGTAACGGAATTGTTGTTGTGATAATCTCTCCTAAAGGTTGCCACACTCCTTTCACTTCCAGACTATGCTTCAATTGCACAAACAATATGGTCGAGTATGAAGCATGCATCTTAGGTCTGAAAGCTTCTATTGACTTAAGGATCAAGCATTTGGATGTGTTCGGGGATTCCGCCCTAGTGATCATCCAAGTGAAAAGAGATTGGGACACTAAACACCATAATCTTATCCCTTATAAGGAACTTATGCTATCCATAATTCCTTACTTCTAAGAGATCACTTTTGATCACTTCCCTAGGGAAGAAAACCAGTTGACTGACGCTTTGGCAACCATGTCTTCAATGTTCAAGGTCAGATGGGACAATGAAGCCCCTATCATAACAATTGAAAGATTTGATGAACCTGCACATTGCTATGATCTTGACACCGATGCAAAAAATCCATGGTACCATGAGGTGATGAGATACCTTGAAGCACATCAGTATCCAGAGGGGGCACCTATCAATGGCAGAAAGTTCTTGCGAAGATTTGCAGCCAAATTCTTCCTAAGTAACAGGATATTGTACAAGCGCAACTATGATTCAACTCTACTCCGATGTGTGGAAAAGAAGTAGGCAAGGGAGATCATGGAAGACATGCATGATGGTCTCTTCGGTACTCACTCAAGTGGACATACGATGGCTAAGAAAATCTTAAGAGTCGGTTACTATTAGTCAATGATGGAGACTGATTTGCCATCAACATTCAAGAACTTGTCACAAATGCCAAATCTACACTGACAAGGTCCATGTGCCTCCTATCCCTCTGAATGTCATGACCGCTCCGTGGCCATTTGCAATGTGGGGAATTGACATGATTGGAGAGATCAAGCCCACCACTTCCAACGGACATCACTTCATTCTTGTTGTTATCGACTATTTTACCAAATGGGTCGAAGCTGCCTCATTTGCCTCAGTCACCAAGAATATGGTAGCCAGATTCATCAGACACAACCTCATCTTCCGTTATGGTATCCCCGAAAGGATCATCACCGACAATGGGACTAACCTCAACAATGTTATGATCACTGAGCTTTGCACTCAGTTTAAGATCAAGTATCACAATTCTTATCCGTATAGACCGAAAATGAATGGCGCAGTCGAAGTGGCTAACAAAAATATCAAGAAGATTGTGCAGAAAATGGTGGTAACCTATAAGGATTGGCATGAGATGTTTCTGTTTGCTCTACATGGCTACCGTACTTCAGCTAGAACATCAACTAGGGAGACTCCCTTTTCTCTAGTCTATGGCATGGAAGTTGTTTTGCCAATGGAAGTTCATATTCCCTCGCCGAGAATTATGAATGAGGAAGGCCTAGGTGAATGAGATTGGATCAGCTAAACCTGATTGACGAAAAACAGTTAGTTGTTGTTTTCGATGGTCAGACGTACCAAAAACGGATGATCAAGGCTTTCAATAAAAAGATCAAGCCTCGAGTATATCAAGTTGGTGACTTGGTGATAAAATGCATCATTTTACCACAAGGAGACCCCAGAGGCAAATGGGCTCCCACCTATGAAGTGCCATTTGTGGTCAAGAGAGTTTTCTCTGGCGGTGCCATGATGCTGACTACCATGGATGGTGAAGATTTCCCACATCCTATAAACACATACATAGTTAAAAAATACTATGCATAAGAGACCTGCTAGGTTAACACACCTAGGAAAAATAAGGGCATCCCGGCAAACCAAAAGGTTTGGGCAAAAATTAGGGATATATGCAAAAGATTATACACCCAGCAAGTTGAAAACCCTAAAGGGCGACTTGGGCCAAAAATGGTATCCTGGTGGGCTGAAAACCCGAAAGGGCGGTCCAGGAAAAAGTTAAGGATTAAAAGCGTATGACTATGTCCCGTGGAATCAACACGGTCAATTTTATCACCAAGGTTCAAATTCAAATGGTCCATGATCAAACCAATCAACTTATATCAACGACAAGGGACATTCGAAGACATTGGCGCAATAGTAGAGTTGGAAGGCAATGATATCATTTCACATGACTATTTGTTTTCTTTCTCAATTTTGTTTTCCTTTCGACGATTTCCTCTTGCTAGGATCTCTGTCTCTCTGTACAAAAATGCCTATTCATGAGCAAAATATCAATACAAATATACTTTGAAGTGCAAAATTTCTATCTTTGTTTTGAATGAAAATTTGTCCAATGACTAAAACTGAATGAACATATGCATATGAACATAATTAAAACTATTTGGCACATGTGTCCTGCTAAGCAGCAACAAGCATCTCTTTAATGTATATGAAATATCCCCACGGAGTTATCTCATTATCATTATCCCCACAAGGATGGATATAATAAACCTTTCCCTAACAAAGTTGCCCATAAAGTCTCTTTGCATAGGATAATCCCCGACCAGAGTCTCAATCTCTTGGCAGCTCTCTCTCCAGCTAAGTCTAATTTTACAAGTTGAAGCCTCATGGATCTCTTCCTAAAAGAAACTCACTTCCCCAACATGGTTTATTTCCCCAACAACAATCGAGGAACCACAAAATTCCCCAACCGAGTACATCCTCCCCAACCGAGTCTGTATTCCCCCGCATAGTCCATCCTCCCCAGCTGAGCCCGTTATTCCCCAGTTGTGTATATCCTCCCTAGTTGAGTGTATCCTCCCAAGCTGAGTCTTTCCTACCCGACTGAGTCTACACTCTCCAGTTTTAATTTTCCTTTCAGATTATTGCAAATCATAGGGGCCACAACCCTTGATCCCCTTTAAAGCCGTCAGCAAAGCCTTTACTATTTAAAAAAAGATACTATGAAGCCTGGACCCGACTAGATATTAGCACAATTTTCAAGTTATTACTGAAGCCTGGACCCGACCAGATAATAGTTTGACTTCTTCAATTGTCGAAGCCTGGGCCCGACCAGATAGTAGTTTAATTCCTACAAAATCATTAGCAAAACTCCTCTTCTCCAGTATAGTTTGCCACTATCCCTAGTGAATTATTGAAACCTGGACCCAACCAGATAACAGTTTGAGTATCTGAAACCTGGACCAGACCAGATAACAATTGATCTCAATTTACAAATACTATGAAACCTGGACCCGAACAGATAATAGTCTAACTCTTCAAAGATATAGAAGAACCTGGACTCAACCCGACCAAGGTTTAACTTCTTTTCCCCAGTAGAGTTTGCCTCTGCCCCTAACAAATTACTGTGAAACCTAGATCCGACCAGATATCAGTTTTCAATTTCATCTTTTCAAGCAAGTTGTTGTGAAGCCTGGATCCGACTAGATAGAAATTACCCTCATAGATTCATTGTGAAACCTGGAAACTAGGAAGATAACAACTAAATCCCCAAACAGTTTATGGCGAAACCTGGACCCGACCAGATAGCAATTGACCTCATCAACCTCAGAAATCTGCAAACCTGGACCCGACCAGATAACAGTTTTTTCAAACAGTTTATGATGAAACCTGGAGCACGGCCAGATAACAACTAACTATGATCCCCAGAGAGACACTATGCAGACTAGACTCGACCGGATAATAGTACAACTTTCCAAAAACCATGAAACCCGGACCCGACCAGATAGTAGTTACCACTTCAAGTTACTGCGAAGCCTGGATCCGACTAGATAACAGTTAACTTTCGTATCCACACCAAGTTTTTGTGAAGCCTGGATCCGACCAGATAACTATTCAATTTCAAGAAAATTTTCCGCAAAGCCTAGAATCCGACCAGATAACAGTTAATTCATCTCTTCCCCCAGTAAGTTGTCGTGAAGCCTGGATCCGACCAGATAGTAGTTGACTACTTCATCCTTAGCAAATTGTGAAGCCTGGATCCGACCAAATAACAATTGACATTCAAGACATATTCTCCAGTGAAAGCATCCTTTCGACAAAGTTTGAATACATGCATATTCTTCATCCCCAATGGAAATCAGAGATTCAACCCCCCAGAATTTCCTCAGCAGCAGTCAGGGATTTATTTTCCTTGACAAAAACATACATCTCACATTCATGCATCATAGCATGTACGTACCATATGCATTTGACATAATACCACATCTGGTGAACATCATGCAGGCATCTCCATTTTACTAACTATTTTTCTCACATGTAAAACATCAAGTTCTAGTATAAATCAACAAGAGATTTATGCTGATACTTATTCCAATGTTTACTAACATTCATCCAAATGGCATCTATAAGCCCATTCACCATCCATCTTCGAGTGCAAATTTCTGGGCACTCTAGTGTTCAATCATCTTTCACCTTCAAGTCACGAATGGCGGATCCGCCAATCTAACAATTCAGGTTTAAGAAGATTGAACAGGGGCAGCTGTTGTACCCCAAAATTTTCCCTCTCACTCATCAAATATTTTCTGACAAAATATCTCTCTTGGTTCAAGACTGCACTAGGGTTGATCAACTCAAGACACCTCCTTAAGCACTGATGACCAAAATTAGGGTTTGAGATTGCGCAAGGATAATTGAAATTTCAATGCTTCATATGACTTTCATGGATCATTATGGACCCCCAATATTACTCATGTCAAGTTTCAAGCCTTGGATCACACTTTTGCTCAGTCAATTGAGCAGTTGACCTAAAAATCAGTTGTATTGGGGGAAAAGTCAACTATGGCCAATTTACAGTCAAACTTCATAATTTTTGATCCACATCAATATTATAAACTCACATGTATCATTTGGTCAAGTTTGGAGCATAATTCCCCAAGAAATTTGATCAAATCATCAAAAGGGCAAAATGGTCAAAATTAGGGTTTTGACTGAGAAAAGGCAATTTCTAATGTTTGACCTAGCAAATGGTCAATTCGTTTGAATCATGATTTCAAGAGTTCAATTTTTTTATTTTGACCTAATGGCATGACCTAAAACATTGTTCAAGATCAATTGGATTGATAATGAATTTTCAGTCAACTGATCAAAAGTCAACTATACGCTGAAAAGTCAAACTTTAACTTTTTGGTTAAAATCCAATGTCCAAGATCACAATTAATTAAAACATGTCAAAATATGAAACTTATTCATCAAGAAATCAAAAAGTCAAGATTTCATTTTGAAAAGTCAAAGTTTTCTAACTTAGAAATTTTTTTAAGTGTTTAAAACTTCATGTTTTTTCACAACTTTGAGCCAATTTTTCACCATGATGCAAGATGATTCAAAAGAAACTTTCAACATGAAATTTGTAGATCTCCATGATATCTACACAATTTCTTTACACAACTTCTTCTAAAAATTCTTGGATCTCAATTTATTAATTCATAAAGTCATGGTCATGAAATTGAACACTTAGTGAAATTTTGCCCTAGTTTTGGTCAGGAATTTGGCCTAACTTCATGGCACTTTTTCATATAGTTCCAAGGGTAATTTTCAAAATTGATTCAAAGAGGGGTTGTAGATAACATTTCAAGCTTTCAAAAATGACCAAGAACTCCTTGAGATCATTTGTGAGCAAGGAGAACGGAAGAGATGAAGTTAGGGTTTTCAAACTTGAATTACAAGCCATTTCATGATGAACAAGAATTCAAATCCAAGCCTATGCTGCAGAATCTTCAATTTGTAGGCCTCAAACTAGTTTGTCACTCCATAATTAAATGTTTACACAACATATGGAGCCATTGTCCAAGCATTTGAATCATTATCCAAGTTGCATTTCCATTTTTGGAAGAAAGTGATCGTTCCATTCTTGTAAAGAAGCTTTAATCACAAAGTCAACTTGTATGGAGATTTGCACTTGTTCTTTCTGCACAAGCATGCTCTATAAACTCAGAACAAACATGTTTAAAGTTGATAGCCACCCTACAAGACATGTACCTAGCATTGAAACCATGTTTGTCAAGATAACTTCAAAAACAACTCAAAAACTCATAACATGTGATTCTTTGTTTCTGATTATTTCAAACCTCAAAACCATTCCTCTATAAATAGAGATACTATTTGCAAGAGAACACACAAATATACAAGCTCAAAAACTAGCCAAAACTCAGGATTGCATCACAAACCACCATTGTTGCATATTCTGACCAATAAATTAAAACTTCCATTTCACTCGTGTGTTTCTTGGCCTTTTGCTTCCAAAAGATTCCAAACATCATACATAAGCCATCCCTATCCCTGTTAAACGGCTGTAACACCATCTTCATCCATTTCCAAGTTCAAAAATAGAGCATCACAGATGGACTTCTGCATATCATTCCAGCCACTCTCAGCTAAAGCCAACCATTGCATTAGCTTCCTAAAGGTCAAAGGAAGCTAGGCTGATCATCAGCACTGCCTGAAACAAGCTCAAATCCATTTCACGATTTCCAGTTTTGAGGTGTTTTTCTAGAACATCTATCTTCATATTTAGGCATTTTTAGGCTTGTATTTGTGAAGATAAAATGTCGACATCATTGTCCTGAAACTATACATGTCCATAGATTTCATTTATTTTGATTGAGCTAGGAGAATTTTGAGTTTGAACTTTCTGAAATATTTAGGTTAGAATTTGGTACTTTTAGAAATTCTCATTCATCTTTGATTTATAGCTTATGATATTTATATGGTTGGATTCGTATGGAAAAATGGAGCAACTTTCATGTTTGCATCTTTCATTTTTATTCAGAAATGGTGAAGTTACAGGATCCATAGATGGAGGTTGAAGATGAAGTTGTATTAAGGGCATAACTTAGATTATATATATATATATATATATATATATATATATATATATATATATATATATACATATATATATATATATATATATATATATATATATATATATATATATATATATATATATATATATATATATATATATATATATATATATATATATATATATATATATATATATATTGTTTTGTTTATATTAACGGATGTATAGCCACCCCAGTGGGAAGGCAACGCGCGTTTCATGCTAAGGGCGTGGGTTCAAGCCCTAACGCTGCCACTTTTACTTATTTTTCACATTTTCTCTTGTTTTTGTCATATAACAGATGCGTTTGGCCTCCAAACAGTTGGGCCTTGTCTTTTTGCTGCCTCTAACCCCCTGCCTTACTATTCCACACCTGGCCCAACCTTTTTTCATATTTTCATTTATTTTATTTTCTTATTTTATTTTCATTTTCAGTTTTCCTTTTTATTATTATTATTATTATTATTATTATTATTATTATTATTATTATTATTAAAAAATCCAAAAATATTATTATTATTATTTTCACACTTATATATTTTATTTTCTCCATAAAACAAAAAGATTAAAAAAACATTTTTCTTAAACAAATTAATTTCCTTTTTCTCTTAAATATTTATTTTTTAGACTTAGGTTAAATTAATATATTATTTTATTTTCTTAATTAAAATTAATTTAGAACTTAAGTTATTTTAATTAATTAATATTCATTTTATTTTCATTAATTTAAAACCTTTCATAAAAATCCCTAAAAAATATTTCAAACTTAATTTCTTTTCTTAATTAGTTTAGGGTTAATTTTGACTAATTTTAATTAATCATTTTCTTTAATTAGGTCAAGACAAAATCCCTTTCATAAAAACAACAAAATCATTTCTTTTTCCATTTATATTCTTGCATTTTATTTTCAATTTTATACAATATTTAATATGGTTGTAATAAGATAATTAGGTTTAATTTTCTTGCAATCCCCATTTGTAAACTTGTACACCCCCTCCCCTAATGATGTAATAGCGTAGGAATTTTACTTTTCCTAATTTATCGCTTTATATAAATGCTAGTAATTAGGGTTTGTATGAGAAGATAAAATCAAGAAGTAGCAAACCCTAATCAAAGACTAAAAAAATCATGAAAATCAATACACTTGCACACAAGCACCCCTAGGGTAAAATCCACTTGGTTGCCTTAAAAATGGCCATATTATGCATGTGAGGTATCTTAGCAAAAACAAGCAAAAATACAAGATCATAGTCCCTTGATGACGCTATCTATGTTGCCTTTTCAAAATGATCTTAGTCCCTAAAGAAAGATGCTAAGATACCTTGCAACATTGCTAATCATGGTTATACAATGACCCACGCTCGTCCCGTTTACATCCAAAGATAGGGTTACTTACCAATCTATGGTAAGATAACAATGTCAAAGGAAAGAAGAAATAAACATGAAAGAATTTTGAGTAGGTAGATTGATCCTAGTTGCTTTCTCAATTTCAAAACCAAAAACATCCTTGCTATTTTCAAAACAAACACCAACATTTTCAAAAACATCTTTCAAACTTGAAAACATTTTCAAAAGATCAATACTTTATATACATTCTTACGAACTAGAATCATTACAAAAGTTTTCCTAAACGATGGCGCCTTTTCAAAATAATTTCAAAAAACCATACAAAGCATATTTTCAAACAAAAGCAAGTGATCTAACAAGTAACTAAGAGCCCATGGAAAACCATGGATGAAAAGTGTGCTAATACCTTCCCTTTTCATAATCTACCCCTCAAACTCAAGAAACAACCTCAAAGGTCTTTCCTGTGCTTTTTCACCTTTCCTTTTGGATAAAAGAAAAGTCTGTGGTGACTCTTGCTAACCGCAACAGTTGCGATAAAACACAAAACTACCAAGTCAGTTCTCCCACCATATCACAGTACCCCTATAAGGTAGGGATGTATGGTTCAGTGACGGGGTTTTTGTGATAAGTATCCTTAGAAGGTAGGATCTTTAATTTTGACCTATGGTTAGTATACCCTCCCAAAAGGTGGCTTCCTTAAGGGTGCCATGAATAACACCAGAGGGTAAAGGCATGAGGGCCTCCCTTAGGTGGAGCCTCTTTACGGACTGAAACTTTTGTCTCGAAGTCGTGAAAGGTCTCGTCATGAGATTTTAGGTTAAGGTCGTTGTAAAGAGTTATGGGTGTCCTTTAAAAGTCCTACTCGTCAAGAGGATATCTCTATATAATTATTCCTTTTTCGGAAGTCCACCGAATCTAGTTGAAGTCGTCACATAAACTTGTAGGGAAGATGTACCTCCTAAGCTAATAGACAAACCTTCTTTCTAAGGGTTATTGAAAATATTTTGAGAAATAAAAAATCCCGCCATGCAGTATATATGATGATAAACAATAGACAATAATTAAATAAATTCAATGAATAAATGAAAGAAATAAATAAATAAAGCAATAAAAACCCCAAAGCCAAAAACCCTAAAGCCTAAAGTTGAATTTCCCAGTAGAGTCGCCAGTTGTTGTGACTGGTTTTTAAATCAAGAGTCACCACTATTAGTTTTTATCCTAGGGAAGGTAATCTAACAAAAAACCCTAATTCGTAGACAAAGATTCTAGGTTTCAGACTCTATTAGACGAAAGGAAGGTGTTAGACACATTTCATCTATCGTGTTCACAAGGATACCAGGTTTTAGGTTTGAGTTGGGGAAACAGGATTTAAATTTTATTAGGGGAACTCGTCACAATTTTTGATCGTATGTCTACGTATCCTCTTATGAGGAATCAGAGTCCCAATTCGTAGTTCGTATGGGGTTGGTGTTTTTTAGGGGTCGTAAACTTACTTTGAATCACCTCGCATTTTGGCCGAGAGTAGTGATTGCGGAGATTTTGGCTAAATGTGCGATTAGTCAAAATCTGTTTGAAACCTTTTTGCAAAAATAGTTGATTAGCTTAGTTGATTGCGAAAAAGAGTTTGTTGTTGGTTGAGTGTTTTTTAATTGTATTAATTACGAAAAGAATCTTGTTAATGCATGATAAAAATAATTAATGGAAATAATATAAGAAAATAATATGCATTTTTTGAATAATTACGTGTTAATATATAAATTATAGTAATATTTACATATAATGAATAATAAAAATTAATAATAATTATTATAGATAATAATAATAATAATAGTAAGAAATTAAGTAATTATAATAATATTATTAATAATAATAATAATATTAAAATATAATAATTATAGAAAATAAATTATAATATAGAAGAAAAAATAATTTAATTAAGTTGAACCTGGGGGTGTATTTCCTAGCTATTAAATAAAATAAGGGGGTGCTGAAAACTAATTGAATTCGGCCCAAAATAATTTTGACAGGGGAGGTGTAGTTTGTTGTGCGTATTTGTAAAACAAGGGAATAGGGGTGTGAATAATAATGGACTTAGGCCTAGGGCGATCAGGAAGGGACTGATTGGATCTAATGTTGTGAGGGTGCACGACTTATCATGTGACTTGGCCTAGCGGCCGGCAGATTAAGATCGTGTGGATAAGATTTGAGAGAGTGTGTTAACTAGAAAGTACGCGCATGTATGTGATTGTTACTGATTATACATTTGTTAACATTTCATTTTTTTTGTTTTAGTTATAGCTTTCTTTCTCTCTCGTTCAGCAACCCATCAAACCCTCTTTAACCTCTAACCCTAACCTCTACTACTAACACGGTGGCAGCTTAACCATCCCCTTCCCTATCGTTAACCGAACCCCTACACAACCCCAATACAAGAATAAAAAATAAAAAGCTGCCTTTTTACCCCTTCACTATTTCGATTCCGGATTTCTGTTCAATTCTTATTTTGATCCCCCCTTTCTTTTCTTTGATTTACAGGTTACGGAGTTGAGTGGAGCTTGAGGTTGAAGATGGTGGTGCAACGGAGCGGTTGAAGTCGCAGCGGCTGCACAACTAGGGTTCTAGATATTGGAACCTCAGTTGCTCTCTTCTACTATTGTGGTTCTTCCTTTTGTTCTTTGTCCACACTAATCGCCTCTCTCGAATTTGTCTCTGTATATTCTCCCCTCCCTTTTCTGTTAGTTCATGTTAGTATATATAGGTTTTTTTGATTTAGGGTTTCGGGTTAGTTTAGAGAAGAGTTGGGGATTAGATTTGATTTGTAAATTGATTATGGATTTGTACTGTAATGTTTGTGGTATCGTAATTGATTTTGGATTTGCTGTAACTGATTGAATTTGATTTACTTGATTTAGTTTATAGAAATATTTGATTATTCGCAGACGTAATTTCTACAATAGTTGTTTGTTATCAAACAATGCGTTGATTTTGGTTTTAATTGGAACAGTAAATGTTATGACTTCAATTGGGCCTTACGCTAATTTTACTTATTGGGCCTTAGCTGTTTTTATTTGATTTGTATCCAGCAATAACAACATTATTTCTTTTTGTTTTTTATAGTAAAAAACTTCTTTTCTTTTAAGCCAGGCCCAAATGGCCTTCAGCCCAATGCTGCTAAAAAGCTTTTAATAAATAAACCAGTTTTACTTAAAGACTAATGAGAACATTATTGTAAAGAAGAATTTAACAGCACAAGGAATATGTCACATTTTCTTCAATAATAAAAAAATTTTCCTTAATAATAGCAATATTTCCTTTTTCCAAAAACAATAGATGGGCCATAGAGAAACTTAATGGGCTCGTAACTTGCACACCACACCCCATTTTTTACTAACAACCATTTAATAAATAAGAACTCAACAATTATTATTCTTTTTTTGAAATAATTTTCTATTTTCGAATCGCATGGGCCATTGGCCAACATGCTTCGTGAATGGATTTATGAGTCTTTCTGATTTAAAAAGCCCAATTTCCCTGAATTAAAATACATCCCCTAGTCTTGGATAAAGATGGGACATCAGATACTGATGTACCATCTTTAATTAAATATTTCTTTAATTTAAATCTTAAATCTTGAAAAATAAAATCGTCAAGGTAGGGAAAATTTGGGGTACGACAACTACTACTGGGGAGTTTTGGGAAGTTGAATCCCAGACTGCTACTGGAGATGAAGAGTAAGTGTATCTTCAACTTTGTTTAGAGCGTTTCTGCTGGGAATTCCTGTTCTGTTGTTTGAGGAGAACTCCACTAGGGAATGTTGACTTCTGCTTGAGGGAAAACTCTATGGAGAGTGTTGATTTCTTCTTGAGGGAAAGAGTTTAGGAGTTCTAGTCGTATGTTGCTCTAGTGGGGAGTTATCTCTTTATTGGAGAGAATAGAAGTTAACAACTTTTTGGGGATAAAGAAGTTAACTGTTATCTGGTCAAATTTCAGGCTTCGCAGCAACTCACTGGGGATAGTGGAAAACTCTACTAGGGAAGAGGAGTTTTTTTAGGTATTTGAAGAAGTTAAACTATTATCTGACTGGGTCCAGATTTTGTAGCAACTTTCAGGGATAGTAACGACTTTGTCGATGACTTCACTGGGGATTAGGGGTTGTGGTCCCTTAATTTGTAATAGTATGAGGGGAAAACTCAATCTGGGGAATTTGTAGTTTTGTTGGGGAAATAAACCCTGTTGAAGAGAATATTTGACAAACTGCTATGAGGCGTTTTCTTTTAGCAGAAATCCTCGAGGATTCTTCTTGAGACCAACTCAGCTTGTGAGAGGTTTTCCGGAGATTGAAACTCTGGCTTGGGATTGCATGGATCCATCTTTATAGGGATATCCATGAATTTGGCCTTGAGGGGTTTATACCCTTATCCGTGAAGATTATTTTGTGAGGATAACCTTATAGAGATGACTCTGTGGGGAGTTGACTGGGGATCACCCTATGAAAAGGAATTTATGGGAATTTGTTGTTGTCCATATTAGTAAGTGTTGTAGCACTCCCAGAAAATGTTTGCTTGGTCGTATGTTACCCTTTGCTGGAATTCATGTTCAATGCCCCAAGTGATTCAGACGGAGACCTACCCCATGTTATTCATCACTTCTTGATAATTTCATGGAATCTCGACTCGACTTCCATAGATGAGTTTGACAATAACATGTCACGCCCCTTGATTATGTAAATTTTGTCAATGGAAGTGTTTTTCCATTTGGAGTGGATCTGTTTATTGAGAGAGTTTTTGTTCACTAGATATTTGTCGTGCGAATTTCTCTGTTGTCAAACAAATAGCCATATGAAAACAGTTGTATACAATGCAAAGTTTATGTTTGTCTTAAAGTTTTAAAAATGCATTTTTAGCAAATAAAAGGATTTTGTAAGAATGTGAATTCAACTCGGGATTTACAGTAAGCCTCACAGGAGTCAGGATACCTTTTCTAATAGTATACTTTCGAACTAACCCATGCTTCAATTAGGAATTTTGAAGGGTTGTAGCGTGGCCTGGTTCACAGTTTAAGAAACAAAGGATAAGGCTCAAAGTGTATTTATACCCAACCCTTTCTCCATGATGTTCTCCAGTACTATACTTAGTTAATTACGTGTTTTGAATCCCAATTGAGTCTGGAATGACGTTTTGGTGATGGTTTGGACAAGTTAAGTTTGTTGGAGATGGCAGTCATTTTTTGTAACTTTTTTCTATTGTTGAGGATTTGAAGCGACCTCTTTTGATTTGTTATCCCTAATTTTTTTCTGACTGCTCTTGTTTTGATATTACAGTCAGCGGGATGCCCCAATTTTTCTTAAGTCTCCTTCGTAGATTTTGACTCAGTGGGCTTTTCTTTTGAGAGATAAAGACTTCCTATTTTATGGGGAACCATCACCGTATTTTGATTCAGAAGAATGTTTTTGATGTCACTTGTTGTGTACGAAGTGAAAGCATGCGATTGAAAGCGCTTTTGAATTAACTGAGAAACTACCCTGCCTTAGGTTTTGATTAAAGGTTTCAATTTGTGTGGAAAAGAAAACTCCTACTTCTTTGGCTCAAAGGGGTTGACTAGGGATTATCTTCCTTATTACTCCACTGTTTAGGAATTGAAAGAACGACTGTACATCGTCAGCAAGGTCTATCTAAAAGCATACTGTATGAGATTACGGTATTGTTTTCATCATCCTCCCACTAAAGGCTTACAACTTTTAACGAGAGTTAAATATCCCAAAAGGGATTAAAAAGTACAGCTTAAATATAGTGAAAACGAATGGATTAATTCAAGACAAACATATGCAATGCATTAACGAAACAAAGTTTGACATAATAGATAAGTGTTCGAGCAAACAAAAGAAATTACAATTGAAAATTCAAAATGAACTGGACGCTCTCAATGGTTTGGCAAGGGAGCAGTGATCACGTTGGGAGTCTCGAGGTGGACGAATTCAATCTCCTTGGCGTCAATCATGTTTTGAATCTTGTATTTCAGCGCCCAACAATCGTCAGTATCATGCCCAGGACTGTCAGAATGATAGGCACATATTGCATCAGGATTATAGTTAGGAGAATAAGTTTTGGGTTTGGGATGAGGTCCTATCAGCGTAATCAGATTCATCCCCAACATGTGTTGCAATTCTTGAGACAGTGGCATGTTGATTTTGGTAAACGGTCTCTCGGGCTCGTCTTGTCTTCGCTGATTTCCCCGTTGTTGTTGTTGCACTGATGCAGGATTAGATATCAGGACTGCCCCCCATATATTGATCGCAATTATTCTTGTTACGACCCTTTTGGCCGTACACAACATTAGACTTTTTCTTCCCTATGTATGTCTTCTTTTCAGTACTTGAAGATGCAGCCATCTGTATTTTTTCCGCTTTTAATTCCGTTTTCGACTCGTTCCCCAGTTAGAATCAGCTCGATGAACCCAGCTGAGGAGCTTCCGATTAGGAGATTGAAGAAAGGTCCTGTCAAAGTTCCCATAAAGATATCAATCATCTCCCTGTCAGTTAAGGGTGGATGCATCCTGCCAGCCAGGTATCTCCATTTTTGGGCATATTCTTTGAAACCCTCGTTGTAACCCATGGTCATATTCTGCCACTGCACACGAGTTGGTGCAAGATCAGCGTTGTATTGGTACTGCTTGTAGAAATTAGCAGCTAGATCCTCCCAGGTGTGGATGCGAGAACCCTCTAACTGATAGAACCATTCTAGTTGATTCCCATCTAGACTCTCTTGGAATAAATGGACCCAGAGCTTTTTGTCAGCAGTGTGTGGCTGAATCTTACGGACATAGGATCTTAGACGAGGCTTCAGACAGGAGATCTCATCATATTTGGAAAAAGCATGGATCTGAAATTTTTGGGGAATGACCACGCCAGGAAGCAAACCCAAGTCTCTAAAGTCCAAGCCCGACACAACTTGGATCTCCACAACCTTTAGTCTTTCTTCAAGTTATTTCTATTTTTTATCTGTCGGTGGATACTGCACCTCAGAATAGTCTTCTTCCTCGGTAGCTTGGTTATCCTTAGCTCTAGTGCTTCTAGCTTCCTCTTCTTAATTGTCTTCTTCTTCATAAGAAGCATCTTCTTTTTGAGCTAGTTAGGTAGGCCCTTTGAACCTTCTTTCTATGTTAAGGATGACAACCTTCTTCTTAGTCTTCTTCTTACTCTCTTTGGTGAAGAGTGTTTTCAGATCTTCCTGCACCTTGGTTAAGTTCAGGAGCACTTTTTGGAACTGGGCATTCTGATTTTGGAGATATTTAACTGTTTTCTCTAGATCCATCTCTACTGAAATAAATAGTAAACAAATGAGAAAACCTGTATGGGGAAAACCTATTATGATAACATGCATGATATGTGGATGCAATGTTTTTAAGGATCTCGTGGGGTAAATGCAAGAAGATGTTAGAAGTTTGAACTTTGATCACAACTTTGATTGCATAACTTTTGTATTGTTGAATGTCCTTCCACGAGAATCAAGCTCACCATGTTAAGTGGGTCATAGCTCTTGACTCTTGTTACCGTGCTTTGGTCTTTGATGATGTTTGGTTAGAGGAACATAAATCCTCTTGCACTTTGATAGACGTCTAGTTTATCATGACCTTGCATCACATGCCCTTGAGATCCTTGAAATGGTTATTGAAAAATGTTATGGTATGATGTTAAGATATTATGTGCAAGTATGCACACAAAGCAAACAAGTCGTTATGCATAAATGATCATATACATACAAAGTAGATACATCCTTAGGTTTAAGCTTGCATGGAGTTCATAGGAAAGTACCCTATTGATGTTTAGTTGGCTCAACCTATCCTAGAAAGTAACAGGGTTCTAGGGGATCTCAATATCACTAATCTTTCTTCATTGGGCATTATCTCAGCACAAACAATCTTTTCTTGCGGCCGAGATATCCCAAAAGTCTGATCTCAATGAGTGTAGTATCGAGTATCAACCAATATTCAACTTTACACGAAAGTCGGCTATCTCACTACTTCCTAATGACCAAGTTGTTCAATTAAGGTTCTATGGTCAGTTAGTGCTTCATAACACCGCTCAGCGGCCCCGTATTCTCCTCGATTCAATAAAAGGGATACTAGTACCAACAAATGTGTCACACAAATGTAGCCATTGCTTCAACCATATTGGTCTACGCCGTACAGTTTCCATAATCTATTACTACTTACCTAAAAGGTGCCCCAGATTCGGGTGTAGAATCAAAACAAACAAAAACAAGGACCCATAAATGTAAAGCAAACAAATCAAATAATGAAAGAAAATAAGTGTGATCTAGCTCTAAGGTAACCTCACTTTTAAGTTACTCCCCTGCAGAGTCGCCAATTTTGTAATACGATGGGAGAACTGACTTGGTTGTTTTGCGTTTGATCGCAATTGTTGCGGATAGCAAGAGTCGCCATCGACTTTTCTTTTATCCAATAAAGGAAAGGGTGAAAAGAACAGGAAAGACCTTTTGAGATATTTTTTTGAGTTCGGGGGGTAGGTTATGAAAAGGGTAGGTGTTAGAACCCTTTTCATCCATAGTTATCTATGGGCTCTTAGTTGCTTGCTAGATAACTTTTGAAGTTGATTTGCTTGAAATGTGTTTGTGGCGGGTTTTGAAAGTATTTTTGAAAAGTTCCTTCGTTTAGGCAAACTTTGTAATGATTCTCGTCTCTATAAGAATGCATACAACGTGTTGGACTTTTGAAAATATTTCATGTTTTTGAAAGTGTTTGGTGTGTTTGAAAAGATGTTTGTTTTTTGAAGATGGATTATGAGAAAGCAACTAAGAACGTTGTACCTACTCAAAAGTCTTTTGTTCATTTCTTCTTTCCTTTGATATTACTATCTTACCGGTGATTAGTAAGAAGCCTTATCTTTGGATGTAAAGGGAAGGGCGTGGGTCGTCGTATAGTCATGAATAACAATGTTGTGAGATATGTTAGCATTTCTCTTGAGGGACTAAGATCATTTGTAAGGCAACATTTGAAGCTTCATCGAGGGACTATGATCTTGTATTTTTTATTGGAATCGAAGCTTGTAAACCAAAGCAAGCTTGATTCGAATACCCTGAACCAGATTTTGAATTCGAACTGTTATCTACAGCCACTTCTTTCGATCTGCTTTTCCCTTTCGACAATTTTCTCATCCTCCTTTCTTTGACTTGATGCTTGAGAGCCCAATATAATTCATGGAAACTATATGGGGCATTAAAAGTCCAATTGTACTTTTCCAAACCCAAACCTTAATTTGAGCCATCAGTGTTGAGGAAGTATCTTGAGTTGATCAAACCTTGTGCAGTCTTGACCCAATAGAGATCTTGGTGAGAAAATTCTTAAGAAATGAGAGGGCAAATTTTGGGGTACAACACATTTATTGATTTTTTTTATTATCATGTTACCCTATTTAGAGAGTTATATTACCCTCTCTCCAATAGAGTTGCAACCTTTAAGGAAAAAGTGTATATCCTTTCAATTTCCTCACTGAGTTATCCCTCATGGAAGAACTTTTCTTTAGCCTTCCTACCCAATCCTTTTTTTGGATGGAACTGGGTCCCCTTTTTGCGTTTAATCCTCGTCAGGTGCTATCTTGGTTTACTGTTTCAATCCGGTTTATTTCTAGTTTGAATCTGTAGTCCCCGACAACATTATTATTATGATTTTCGTTTGCTCTGATCCCTGTATTGAGAATATGCATTTATTTTGCATGATAATACTTTATCTCCTCAGTAGGAATGTATTGGCATTTCCCCCGAAGAAGTCATATTTCTTTTCCCAACAAGCCTCTTACAACAGAAAGTGATAATTCTCTTTATTTGAGCAACTTGTTCTTCCCTAGTAATTCTGTGATTGCCAGAGAATATTTTTTTACTCTGATGAATGGTAGTCTCGTCATTATGGGAGATAGTTCGTTGTTGAGATGTTTACTCCGATGAATGGTAGTCTTGTCATTAAGGGAGATAGTTCATTGTTGAGATGTTTAATCTGATGAATGGTAGTCTTGTTTTTATGGGAGATAGTTCATTAATGACATGTTTACTGCGATGAATGGTATTCTCGTCATTATGGGAGATAGTTCGTTGTTGATATTTGTTACTCTGATGAATGGTAGTCTCATCATTATGGGAGATAGTTCATTGTTGAGATTTGTTACTCCGATGAATGGTAGTCTCTTCATTATGGGAGATATTTTGTTATTGAGATTTGTTACTCCGATGAATGGTAGTCTTGTCATTATGGGAGATAGTTCGTTGTTGATATGTTTACTCCAATGAATGATAGTCTCGTCATTATGGGAGATAGTTCATTGTTGATACTTGTTACTCTGATGAATGGTAGTCTCGTCATTAAGGGAGATAGTTCATTGTTGAGATTTTTTACTCCGATGAATGGTTGTCTCGTTATTATGGGAGATAGTTCGTTGTTGAGATTTGTTACTTCGATGAATGATAGTCTCGTCATTATGGGAGATAGTTCGTTGCTGATATTTGTTACTCCGATGAATGGTAGTATCGTCATTATGGGAGATAGTTCATTGTTGAGATTTGTTACTTTGATGAATGGTAGTCTCGTCATTATGGGAGATAGTTCGTTGTTGAGATATTTACTTTGATGAATGATATTCTCGTCATTATGTGAGATGATTCGTTGTTGAGATTTGTTACTCCGATGAATGGTAGTCTTTTCATTATGGGAGATAGTTCATCGTTGAGATTCACTTTGCTCTAAAGAAGTTCATTTCTTTCCAGTCATAATTACTGATGCTAATCATTTATTACCTGCCCTAATATTGGGATTTACCAGTATTATCTTACCATTGCTCTTTGCATCCTTCAGGTTGTTAATTTTCTTTTCCCTTTGATTCGACGTTACTTTTTTGTTATCTCCTCTATGAGTGAATAGTTTGCAGTTATCTATTGATCGTTTTCGTCCTTTACTTTTTCCTCATTATTTGAGTTAATGATGCCTTATCTCCTTCTTGAGCTTTACCTCAGTAAAGTCGAGTCTTCTGTTTACCCGTGATTTAATTTCCTCGTCGGATTTTCTTTTTATCCTTTATTTTTTCCCGCCTCCCTAGTGGTGTCCTGTGTCACCTTTGGATTTGTTCGTCTGCATGCATGATCATAAGCATTTCATGGCATCTCAGGGCCAAAAATAGGGTTTGTTTTATATTTAAGTATATTCAATCGCATCGAGATGAAGATTTTATCCTTCGTATCTCCGAATAGAAGACGTTTAAATAAGGGCAGCTGTTATACCCCATTTTTTACCCCTAAGATATCTCATCATTTCAATATCAACCCAATCACATCAAGATCACACACTAGGTTTGTTTCTTCTTCTTTCTTTAGGTTTACTCATGTGGGATCACCAAGCACCTTGATTTGTATGTTTTGTACATGTATATCTTGTGTTGATTAACTTTTAGCTAACAAATACAATGTATGTGTAGTGGTAGAAATGATGAGAATAAGCCATTGGATTGACTTAACTCACACAAATCAAATTAAAAATCGCCACCGCACTTTATTGTTTCCAAAGGAATGGGAAAAGAGTGAATAACCCAAAAAAAGGGGGAGAGAATCTATGTTCGGGGGTTGTTTATGCAAAGGAAAGGTATTAGCACCCTAAACATCTACGATACTCCGCAGGAACCTCTTTGAAAATCTATGTATTTTGGCTATAAATGTTGTATACAAAAATAGATGGTGGGGATGAGAAAAGAAGTATTTTTTACAATTTTTTCACCCGCCGCGGTTGTGAACCTTTAGTGCCTACGTACCACCTTCTGTGTAATATGGGATCAGGGTACTCGTAGTTCACCTTTAAAATTTTTAAAACACAAGTGTGTTGGTTAATTTTAATAGACGAGACATCATCATCTTATCCGAGTGGAAATCATACTTACTACCCACGATCATGAGAAAGGAGAATTTGCGTCATCTCAAAGTGGAGGATATAACTTGGAGTTTAAAATCAACAAAGCCTCACTCAACACCCAAGTGGAAAATATATCACTTTACTACATATCATAGAAGTATAGTAGTTAGAATCACTTCAAGGATTGACAATGGTCTAATCTATTGAGAAAATTTTAAAGTAAAAATCCCAATATGGCAAAATGGTTTGAATGAGATTGATTGTGTAAGTGTTTGTTGGCAGCAATTTTGGTAAAACACTGCTTTGGTAATGTTTTTCTTAATGTCTTGACATTTGAAGTAAATCATCTCAACTTATTTTGAATGATGTCAAAGCAGATGTCTGAACATCTTCCTGCTAATCTGAACGTGTTTTCAGATTTTCTATTTCCTGTTTTTAAGCGCGCCTTATTCAAGTTTTGTAGTATATAACTTACGAAAAATATGGAGGAATATTTTTCGATCTGTCTCATCTTTATAGATTATATATTTGACTACTTTCATGAAGATATTCAAGGGATTCAATATATTGCAATATTTGTTTTTTAGCCCAAGCCCATAAAGAAGTCGTTGCGCCTTTATAAGGACTTGCATCCTTATTCGTAAAACTGCAACAATTAAAGAACAATATACTATGTGTGTTTTAGAAGTCTGAATCTTTTAATTGTAATACACTCTAGTATTGTTTCAATAATTGATTTGTAATTTGAGTTCTAAATTATGTATCATCTATAAGATTTTAAGTATTGAATGATTGAGGTTTTTCAAACTTGATAATTTTTTTGTTTTTCATTGTTAGTGATTGAAGGGATTTGAGGAGGGCCTCATACCTAGGTGTGTCTTAGGTATAAGTATATCACAGGTAGTGATTAAGTGATTAGATTGTAATATGGTTGTTTATTGAGGGTCTATGAATTGATACTATTTAGTGGACTTTTCCCTGGTTTGGTAGCCCCCAGAGTAGGTGATGTTGTACACCGAACTGGGTTAACAATCCCTTGTGTTTTTACTGCTTTTAATGTTGTTGCATCTTATATTATCCTCATATATTTGTGTCGTGACATCTCCTTCGACATCATATATCTGATACCAGAATTTCAATTGGTATCAGAGCAAACATCCTGCTCTTTATATGGGTGAGATCTAGGGAAAATACTTTCTGGTACTATGGAAAAGGAAAGAGGATTTGTGAACAGACCACCCATTCTGGATGGAAGAAATTATGACTATTGGAAACCACATATGGTGGCCTTTCAAAAATATCTGGACAACGGGGCTTGGAAAGTTTTGTTGAAAGGATGGAAACACCCTTTCAAATTGGGAGAAGATGGAGAACCTACTTCTGTGTTAAAGCCAGAAGAAGATTGGTATAAAGAAGAGGATGAAATTGCACTTGGAAATTCTAAATCATTGAATACTATATTCAATGAAATTGACAAGAACATTTTCTGATTAGTAAACACATGTGAAGTAGCTAAGGATGCCCGGTGGATTCTTCAATCTACCCATGAAGGCACATCCAAAGTTAAGATGTCAAGACTTCAGCTGCTCACCACCAGATTTGAAAATCTGAGAATGAAGGATGATGAAAGTATTAATGACTTCCATATGAATATTCTTGAGATTACTAATGCATCCAGTGCTTTAGGAGGAAAAAAAATACCCGAAGACAAATTGGTGAGAAAGATGCTTAGGTCTCTCCCCAAGAGATTTGATATGAAAGTGACTGCCATAGAAGAAGCACAAGACATTGACAATATGATAGTGGATGAACTTGTTGGATCCCTTTATACATTTGAATTAAGAATCAATGAAGTATCTGAAAAAGAAGAACAAAAGCATAACTTTTGTAACCAATACTAAAGATGAAAAGGAGGATTGTGATTTGGATACAGATGAAGGAATATCTAATGCTTTAGTTCTGCTTGGAAGACAGTTTAACAAAGTGAAAAAAAAGATGGATAGGAACCCAAAATCAAATGTCAAGAACATCTCATCTGACATCCATAAGTCAAATGAGTTTGGAAGAAAAAGCGATGAAGAAAAATCCACTCAAGGGAAGGGAGTGTAGTGTCATGGATGTGAAGGTTTTGGTCATATTAGAGCTGAATGTCCTACATATCTTAAGAAACAAAAGAAGAATCTATATGTTACTTGGTCTGAAGAGGACTCTGAGAGTGATCTTAAAGAGGAATTTTCCAAGTATGTTAAAGCATTGACAGGAAAATATGTTTCTGATGAAGAGTTTAGTGATGGTAATCTAACCTTTGTTGAGATAGATGCCTCGTACAGAGAACTGTGTCTCAGAAGTGCAGAAGTTTACCAAGAAGGGAAGAAACAGAAAGCTCTCATAACTCAGCTAAAGGAAGAAAGGAAAGAGCATCTGAAAACTATATCTAGTCTGGAAAGTGAAGTGACTTCTCAGAATTCAAATCTTGACAGAATGGTTAAATCACTCAAGATGCTGAATAATGGGTCTGACACATTAGATGAAATTGTTTAAGTGGGAAGAGTGACAGGAGACAAAAGTGGTCTAGGGTTTAATGAGAAAAAGGAACCTTTTTCAGAAGAACCTTCATCATATTCCACTCATGCCAAGTCTAAACCAAAGATGTCGAATCAAATGTCTCAACATCATCACAAACATCTTGACAAGAAAAGACATCATGGCAAACATCATGGCAAGAAAAACTTTAATCATACCAGAGAGAAATTCCAGCCCTGGAGGGGTCACCACTATGGAAGGTTTGGTCACATAAGACCTTTCTGTTTAAAGTTGTATGGGTACCCTAAAACTGCTCCTCTTCCCAAGACTGATCAGATCTCTCAAAATAGCAAAAAGAAGAAACAATGGGTTCCTAAGACTATTGTTGCTAGTCTTGTAGCTCATACCTCTCTCAGAGTTTCAACCAAAGATGACTGGTACTTTGATAGTGATTGTTGTAGACACATGACAGGTGTTAAGAATCTGTTGGTAGATATCAAATCTCACTCCACCAGTTATGCGACTTTTGGTGATGGAGCCAAAGGGGAAATTAAAGGAGTTGGATAGTTGGAATGTTTAGGAGTCCCAAAACTTGATAATGTGTTACTTGTTAAAGGGATAACAGCTAACCTACTAAGTATAAGTCAACTTTGTGATCAAGGGTTCAAATTAAACTTCACCAAGACAGAATGTCTCGTTTGCAATAAGAAGAATGAAGTCATTATGAAAGGAATCAGATCTAAAGACAAATTCTATTTATGGGTTCCCCAAGAGTTGAACTTCTCCGTAACATCTACATTAACCAAATAAAATGAAGTTAAACTGTGGCATAAAAAACTGGGACACTTGCATCTGAAAGGAATGAAAAGAATCATATATATAGAAGTCGTGAGAGGGATTCCTAAGCTCAAGATAGAAGAAGGGAGAGTATATGGTGAATGCCAGATTGGAAAGCAAAATAAGATTTCACATTAGAAGATCCAACATCTCACCACATCAATAGTTTTGGAACTTCTTCACATGGACTTAATGGGACCTATGCAGGTTGAAAGTCTTGGTGAAAAGAAGTATGCCTATGTTGTTGTGGATGACTTCTCTAGGTACACATGGATAAATTTTATTAGAGAAAAATCATAAACTTTTGAAGTCCTTAAATATCTCTGTCAAAAACTTCAAAGAGAAAAGGATAGTCACGTCATTAGAATACGAAGTGCTCATGGAAAGGAATTTGAGAACAATAAATTTGCTTACTTTTGTTCTTCTGAAGGAATCAATCATGAATTTTCCTCTCCCATTACTCCTTAGCAAAATGAGATTATGGAATGCAAAAACAGAACTCTTCAGGAATCTGTCAGAGTTGTGATTCATGCTAAGAAGTTACCCTACCACTTTTGGGCTGAAGCTATGAATACTGCGTGCTATATCAATAACAGAATCACTCTAAGAAAAGGCACCTCAGCCACCTTGTATGAAATATGGAAGGGAAGAAAACCTATTGTCAAATACTTTCATTTTTTTTGGAAGTAAATTTTACATCTTAGTTGATCGTGAATAAAGAAGGAAGATGGATCCTAAGAGTGATGAGGGAATATTCCTTGGTTACTCTAAAAATAGAAGAGCTTACAGAGTATTTAACTCCAGAACTAAGGTTATGATGGAATCCATAAACGTTATTATTGACGATAGAGGATGGAATGATGAAGAAGATGTCTTAGAAGATGTTGGAACATCTTTGTCAAACATTCCAATAGAATCTAATGACAAAAGTACTGATCCTAATCCAACTCAAGAAGATCTTGAGCCCATTCAACTCAATAAAGGGCCTTCAATCAGAATTCGGAGAGATCATCCTAAGGATCTTATTATAGGAGATCTAAATAAAGGAGTTACTACTAGATCAAGAGAAGGGATGTCAAACTCTTGTTATTCAAAAATTGAGCCTAAGAATGACAAAGAAGCCTTAAATGATGAGTTCTGGATTAATGTTATGCAAGATGAGCTAGAACAATTTAGAAGAAATGAATTTTGGGATCTGGTTCCAAGACCTGGAGGGACAAATGTGATTGGCACTAAATGGGTGTAAAAGAATAAATCCGATGAAAAAGGGGTGGTTACTAGAAATAAGGCAAGATTAGTTGCACAAGGATACACTCAAATTGAAGGGGTGGATTTTGATGAAACTTTTTCCCCTGTGGCCAAACTTGAATCAATCATACTAGTCTTAGGAGTTGCTTGCATTCTGAGATTTAAGTTGTTTGAAATGGATGTAAAGAGTGCATTCTTAAATGGCTATTTGAATTAGGAAGTTTATATGGAACAACCTAAGGGATTTGTTGATCCAAGATTTCCTAACCATGTGTACAAACTGAAGAAAGCTTTGTATGGATTAAAGCAGGCTCCAAGTCCTTGGTATGAGAGGTTGATAGAATTTCTTGGTGAGAATGGATATAGGAAAGGTGGAATGGACACAATTCTTTTTGTCAAGGAAGAATAAGGGAAGATCATGATTGCAAAGATTTATGTTGATGATATTATGTTTGGTGGGATGTCAAATGAGATGGTTCAACATTTTGTCAAGCAAATGCAGTCAAAATTTGAGGTGAGCCTTGTTGGTGAGTTAACCTACTTTCTTGGTCTGCAAGTTAAACAAATGAAAGATTCCATATTCTTATCTAAAAGAAATTATGAGAAGAATATAGTAAAGAAATTTGGAATGGAAAATGCCAGTCACAAAAGAACACCTGCTCCCACACATCTGAAGTTTTCTAAAGATGAAAAAGGAGTAAGTGTGGATCAAAGTCTTTACAAAAGTATAATAGGCAGTCTTCTATTTCTCACAGCTAGCATACCTGCCATTGCCTTTATTGTAGGGGTGTGTGTTAGATATCAAGATGATCCTAAAGTTATCCATGCCAACCATGTGAAGAGAATTCTTTAATATGTGAATGGGACAAGTGACTATGGTATGCTATATTCTCATTGATCTAGCTCTGCTTTAATTGGTTATTGTGATGTTGATTGGGCAGGAAGTGATGATGATAGAAAAGTACATCAGAAGGATGTTTCTTTCTGGGAAATAATCTCATATCTTGTTTCAGTAAGAAGAAAAATTGTGTGTCTCTGTCCACTACTGAGGCTGAGTATATTGCTGCAGGAAGCAGTTGTTCTTAGTTGGTTTGGATGAAACAAATGTTGACAAAATATAATGTCAAATAGGATGTCATGGCATTATTTTGTTACAATCTAAGTGCCATAAATATATCAAAAAAATCATATTCAACACAGTAGGACCAAACACATTGATATCCATCATCACTTCATAAAAGAACTTGTTGAGGAAAAGATCGTTGCCTTGGAACATGTAGCCATTGAATTATAAATGACTGACATTTTCACTAAGGCTTTGGATGCAAACCAGTTTGAGAACTTAAGAAGATAATTAGGGATCTGTATATATTAGGGTTTGTAGCAATTAAGGGTGTGTGGAAATATCATTAAAGTGATATTATATCATTTATTATGTTTCCAACAAATTAAATATCTTAACAATCATTTCAAGATTATCTCAAATACTCTCCCACACGCTACGACATTAACTCTTTCTATTTTCACAACCTCTTCGTTCTCCTTTACATAAAAATAACCCTTGTTATTTTCCATCTCACTGTTCAAAAATATTCAAAGATGTCGCAACATCATGCTTCGTCTCCCTCAAAATGCTGTTGAATCATCTAGCTTAAAGAAAGATGTTGTTGAAAGTGAACTTGGAAAGTTTGCTACATATGTTCTAGAAGAAGTGAAATCTAACGTTAAACAAGGTGTTGAGACATCATCTACCGAGAAGGACTCTTCTATTAAGGAAGATGTTGTTGTCTCCAAAACTGCAAAGAATCTAAATGTTGAGAATGTGGTGAATGTTGATGAGCTATCTAACAATGACCTTATTTCCAATGTGGTGCCTGGAATTTCTAAAAGGCTCAAATCTAGAAAAGTGAAGGTTGTGGATGTCACACCCCCTGCCAAGAGTATCAAGAAGAAGACTATGTATGGTCCCCCAAAGCCCTGGAGTAAAGTGGTTCCTCCCTCCAAGAAAAGAAAAGTTAGACCTGATAGCTCCTTAGATGATGATGAAGATGATGTCTAGGACATCTCTCATGTGAAGAATTATTCAAGCAAGAAGCTTTTTGTCAGGGTGCCTGATGCTCCTCTTGACAACATTTCTTTCCATTCTGTTGGCAATGCTGAAAAATTGAAATATGTCTTGTAAAGAAGGATTTCTCTTGAAAGAGAGTTGGGAACAGGTGCACTGGAGTGCAAAGAGATTATGTAGCTGATTTCCTTTGTTGGCTTGATGAAGAATGTCACCAGGTTTGCAAAATGTTATGAGACTCTTGTTAAGGAATTTATTGTTAATATTCCTATAGATTGTGCTAATCACATAAGTAAGGAATATAAGAAGGTGTTTGTTAGAGGTAGATGTGTTGAGCTTTCCCCTGCTGTCATCAATAAATATATGGACAAGTCTGAAGATGATTATTGTGAGTTGGAAGTGACTGATAATCAGGTGTGCAAAGCCATCACTGCAAACCAAGTGAGTGATTAGCCCATGAATAATAAGCTCCTTGTTAGTAAGTTAAGTGTGAAATATGTTATCCTGCATGGAATTGGAGTTGCTAACTGGGTCCCTACCAATCATACCTCAACCATTACAGTTGGTTTAGGATAATTTATCTATGTTGTTGGAAATAAGAAATTGTTTGATTATGGTGCTTACATATTTGAACAGACTGTAAAGCATGCAGCAACATGTGCTATCAAGATGCATATTGCCTTTCCATATCTTACTTGTGGAATTATTCTAAATCAATATCCTGGAATTCTGTGTGGCACTGATGTAGTTTGCAAAAGGGAGTCTGCCATGTGCCTTCACTTCAAGTTGTTTTCAGGTAAATATGTCAAAGACATTGTTTTTTACATCTACATCCTCTGAAAATAAGACCTCAAGCAAGGATGATATGATTACTGAGTTAATGGAAGCCTGCAAAGAACTTGATGAGGTAATCAGAGTTAGCTCTGCAAGAAAGCTAAAATTTGAAAAGTTGATTAAGGAGTTGCAGAAGGATAACAGTCTCGATGATAGAGTGGGTACTTAAGAAGCATATTCTGATAATGAAGGAAGTTCTGAAGCTGCCAAGTCTACTGGTCTAGAAGACAGTTAGACTCTATGCTTATGTCTTTCTTTTTTTCTCTTTTGTGTTTTGATCCCTATGTTCTTTTTGGCACTTGTATGTGCTTGACACTTGGATATTCTGGTATGTACTTCTTTTTCTACTACTCTCTTGAATGCATGTTTATTTGGCATATTATGTCTAAAAAGGGGAAGAGAAATTGACTGACTGGTAAGTTTGAAGGGGAGCTTCATTGTTTGAGGGGGATCTTCATGTCTCATAAGATGTCCTAACATCTTCCACTGCTAAATGCTAACTGAGTTTCTGCTAACTGCTAATTGGGTTTTTTTGTTGCTGCTCTGATAATGTGCTCAAATAATGTTTTAGCCAAAATTTTCCAAAGGGGGAGTTTGTAAGTGTTTGTTGGCAGCAATTTTGGTAAAACATTGGTTTGGTTATGTTTTGCTTAATGTCTTGACATTTGAAGTAAATAATCTCAACTGATTTTGAATGATGTCAATGCAGATGTATTAACATCTTCCTGCTAATCTGAATGTGTTTTCAGATTTTGTGTTTCATGTTTTTAAGTGCGCCTTATTCAGGTTTTGTGGTTTATAACTTGAGAAAACTATGGAGGAATATTTTTTGATCTGTCTCATTTTTATGGATTATATCTTGGCCTACTCTCATGGAGATATTCAAGGGATTCAATATATTTCAATATTTGTTTTTCATCCTAAGCCCATAAAGAAGTTGTTGCGCCTTTATAAGGACTTGCATCCTTATTCGTACAAATGCAACAATTGAAGAAAAATATACTATGTGTGTTTTAGAAGTCAGAATCTTTTAATTGTAATACACTCTAGTATTGCCTCAATGCTTGAGTTGTAATTTGAGTTGTAAATTGTGGATCATTCATAAGCTTTTAAGTATTGAATGATTGAGGTTTTTCAAACATGATAATTCTGTTGTTTTTCCTTGTTAGTGATTGAAGAGATTTGAGGAGGGCCTCATACCTAGGTGTGTCTAAGGTAGAAGTATAGCACGGGTAGTGATTAAGTGATTAAATCGTAAACTAGTTGTTTACTGAGGGTCTATGAATTGATACTATTTAGTGGACTTGTCCTTGGCTTGGTAGCCCCCAGAGTAGGTGTTGTTGTACACCAAACTGGGTTAATAATCCCTTATGTTTTTACTGCATTTAATATTTTTGCATTTTATATTATCCTCAGATATTTGTGTCGTAGCATCTCCTTCGATATCACATATCTGATACCAGAATTTCAGACTGACTTTTAGTCTTCTGACAAAAAATGTCAAGGTATTATTAAGTTGATTAAAGTTTGATCAAGAAAATATTTTGAAAATGCATGGACCTAACTCCAAGTTTATTAAGAAAGTGGTTCAAGTTTAAAACAAGAATAGTTTTCAAAAGGAGGGAGAAGATTTTTGAAATTAAATAAGGTGGGAGGAGATGAAGGGACTATCTTAAAGCATAAAGTAAAAGCTAGGGAAAAGAGCCTTCTAACCAACAAGTGGCTAACACTTGACATTATTACTCAATATAGAATTCCCATTCCTTGGATTTAAACCAAATGAGAAAGGACAATATAACGTCTTGAGATTCAAACTTCAAGTGCATTAAGTCTTCACAAAAAAAAGGGGTAGAGTAACGGTTGTATACAGATGAATTCCCAATCACAGACAAAGCATATAATCAGAATAACCTGCACACAAAGAAAACAAATAACCCAATGTCTTGGGGGGTAAACCCCAAGAACTCCAGACAATATTGCAATAAAAGTCACAAGGTCTCAAGGTAGGTCAAGGTCTCTAATCCTTAGTCCAAGAAGTCCATCACTCCATAATGCCAAGGATAGTAACCAAATAATCCAAGTAACATTAAAGTTTTTTGTGGTTCAATTTGATTATTAGGTATCTTCAAAAATAAATGAGAAGCTCAAGTGAGCAAAATAAAATGGCATAAAGGTAAATGCTCAAGTTAGCAAAGATGGAAATAGTATGAAATATAAATGCTAAAATAAAATGGTGCATAAAGTAAAGGCATAAAATAAAAGCACAAAATAAAGGGGCATAAAATAAAAGCCATATGTTAATGAATTAATAATTAGAGGTTAGTTGAATGACCATCTTGAAACTTGCATTTGAAAACTCATTAGAAGATTGATAAAATCAAAGTCTCTCAACAACAAGTTTCATTTACTTTTTTTCAAGTATATCATTCATTTTCAAAATCTCAAGGCAACAATAAATGATCAATGATATTTAAGTGATTCACTTTGACCAAAGCTTATAAAGATTCATTAGAGGATTGATAGGACCAAAGCCTCCTAACAATGAATCTCAAGATTATTGGATCAAAGGTTTCAAATTAACATACTTGGGCTTGCAAGCATAGGTTTAGGTTGTTAGAACAAAGTTTGAATCTACTACCCTACATTTAAGTTTTGATGATAACAAAGTGAAAAGATATATTATTTATGATATTCATATATGAACTATCTGCTGCCTAAAATTATTATGTTCTGACTTGCAGATACTCTGATTGATAAGCAAGATCACATCTAATCAGCATCAGAATTTGGTTCTTGACACCAGCATCAGAAGTTGCCATATCAGAATGTCAGAATCAGATGATCAACTCACGTACATGCTGAAGCCTGATGAACAAGACTGCGCTTAACACTCTGATAAAGAAACACAACAGTTCATCAGCAGCGAAGCAGAGTCAGAATGAGCCAAGCCAGAACTTGCATTAAGTACGCAACGGCACTGTGCATTGAAAGCAAATTAATTCCAACGGCCTCATTCCAGACAAGATCTGCTCGATAAGGAAAGTTTGTTATTAGCATTTAATCAAGAATATTGCATCCAACGTTCATCATCTCAGTGCTATATAAACAAGACTTTGAAGATTGAAATGGCTAATGCTCTCCAAATCTCTACACGCACAAAAGCTAATCAAAATCTTCTTTCTCTCAGTTTTGCTAAACCACACATTCTGATATTCTATCATTGTTTAGCAATCTAGTTTCTAAGCTTCAATTTGTGTATACATCACAGTTGTGTTACAGTTTTGTAGAAAGCATTCACACACTTAGTTTTATCTCTTTGTAAGAAAGTGTTACCTTGACAAACCGGGTTGTGGTTTGGATCAAGAAGGCTTTAGCAGTTGTTAAAGCAGTCTGTAATATTCAGTTGAATATAGTGGATTAAGACCTCGTTGGAGAGAGGCGAAATCACCTTGACGGGTGGACTGGAGTAGTTTGAGATCAAACGAACCAGGATAAAAATATCTTGTTCATTGCATTAGATTTCAGTTTTACAATTCAACCCCCCCCCCCCCCCCCTTCTTGTGTTTTTCACCACTTCAATTGGCATCAGAGCGACTGGTTCTGAGCTAAAACACTTAACCGTGTCAGTACAAGATCCAGCGTCAGAAAAACACAATGGCAGGAAACAATTCTCACATCAGCAATGACAACAATGAGGACAGAGACAGATTCAGCGGCAAACCTCCAGTCTTTGATGGAGAAAACTTTGATTACTGAAAAGACAGAATTGAAAGCTTCTTTCTGGCACATGATGCTGATCTGTGGGATATGGTGACAGATGGATACACGCACCCTGTGAATGCAAGCGGTCAGAATATTGACAAAAAATCAATGTCTGATCAACAAAAGCGTGACTTCAAGAATCACCACAAGGTCAGAACCATCCTCCTCAGCGCCATCTCCTATACTGAGTATGAAAAGATCTCCAACAGAGACACAACAAAGAATATTTTTTACTCACTCAGAATGACGCATGAGGGCAACGTTCAGGTCAAAGAAACAAAAGCTCTGGCGCTCATTCAGAAGTATGAGGCGTTCAAAATGGAAGAATCTGAATCCATTGAAACCATGTTCTCTAGATTCCAGATTCTGGTAGCTGGTCTCAAAGTTTTGGACAAAGGATACTCTACTGCTGACCATGTCAAGAAAATCATCAGAAGTTTACCCAAGCAGTGGAGACCTATGGTTACAGCTCTGAAGCTAGCTAAAGATCTCAACAAAATCACTCTGGAGGAACTTATCAGCTCCCTCAGAAGTCATGAGATAGAGCTAGAAGCTGATGAGCCTCAGAAGCAAGGTAAGCCTTTAGCATTAAAATCTAACAAAAAATTTGAGTCTAAAGTTTTGCAGGCAGTTGAAGAAACATCTGATGGATCCTCATCAGAAGAAGACGAACTCTCTCTCCTCTCCAGAAGAGTAAATCAACTGTGGAAGCAAAGACAAAGGAAGTTCAGGAATCCCAGAAGATCTGATCAGAACGAGTCTTCTTCCAGATACAGAAGGACAGATTCTTCCTCTGGATACAGAAGATCTGAAGGCTCCTCCAGTAGCAAAAAGCCAAACACCAAAGACATCATCTGCTATGAGTGCAATGAGCAAGGACACTATAAGAGTGACTGCCCAAAGCTTCAGAGGGAAAAGCCCAAAAAGAAGTTTGGAAGAGAAAAGAAGAAAAGTCTCATGGCTACATGGGATGACTCTGACTCGTCTGAAGCTGACTCAGAATCAGATGATGAGAGGGCAAACATAGCTCTCATGGCTAACATCTCAGAAGATAGTGAAGCTTCTGAATCAGACTCAGAATCAGACACTGAAGAGGTATTTCCTAACTTTGCTGTTAACTTTACAAAGGCTGAACTTGCTGAAAGCCTTAATGAGATTCTGGAAAGGATTCAACAAATTAGAGTTAAATTCAGAAACCTGAAAAGGAATCTTGAATCTGACTCTAATAAGACTGAGAGTCTCAAATTGGAAAATTATGAGCTGAGAAATAAGATTTCAAAATTAGAAAACACTTTACAAAACTCTCAGAAGGAACCAATTCCTGAAACTCCCAGCAACGCTGATGAGATCATCAAGGAGTATGATCACAGTTTCCAGAAGTTCCTAGCTAAAAGCATAGATAGAAGCAGAATGGCTTCAATGATCTATGGAGTTAGCAGAAACGGCAGGAAAGGAATAGGATACCAAGGTAAGGTTCCTACACCAAAGAATGTCATGGACTTAACCATTAAACACACTCCTCTGAATTCACATTTTGTATATGGTCACACACATGATATCAAATACACTAGCAGTAAGCACTCTGTGAAACCAAAATTCAACCAGAGTTTTGGTAAAACTAACAAATCAGGACCCAAGAAAATCTGGGTACCTAAGGATAAAATAATACATGTTGCAGATATCTTTAGCAGCAAGTCAGAAACACCAGTCATGGTACCTGGACTCTGGCTGCTCACGACACATGACGGGAAGAAGGCATATGTTCCAAAGCCTGGAACTTAAGCCTCAAGGCCACGTTGGCTTTGGAGGCAATCAGAGGGGAAAGATAATTGGCTCTGGAACTGTAGGTAATGGAAATCTTCCCTCTATTAATAATGTTCTGCTAGTAGATGGATTGATGCATAATCTGTTATCCATAAGTCAATTAAGTGATAACGGTTATGATACAATCTTTAATCAAAAAACATGTAAAGCTGTTAGTCAGAAAGATGGGACTATCCTGTTTAATGGTAAGAGGAAAAACAACATTTACAAAATCAAACTTTCTGAACTAAAGAGTCAGAATGTAAAATGTCTTCTGTCTGTTAACAACGAGCAGTGGATCTGGCACAGAAGATTGGGGCATGTTAGTATGAGAAGAATATCTCAGATTAACAAACTCAATCTGGTCAGAGGACTTCCTAATTTGAAGTTCAATTCAGATGCTCTGTGTGAAGCATGTCAGAAAGGCAAATTTGCAAAACCTTCTTTTAAATCCAAAAATGTTGTTTCTACCTCTAAGCCATTAGAACTTCTGCACATTGACTTATTTGGACTAGTTAAAACTGCTTCGGTCAGTGGTAAGAAGTATGGGTTAGTAATCGTAGATGACTATAGCAGATGGACATGGGTAAAGTTCTTAAGACACAAGGACGAGTCACACTCTGTGTTTGTTACCTTCTGTAACCAAGTTCAGAATGAAAAGGATCTTAGAATCGTTAAAGTCAGAAGTGATCATTGTGGAGAATTTGAAAACAAAGATTTTGAGTCATTCTTTAATGACAGAGGCATTCTGCATGATTTCTCTTGTCCTAGAACTCCCCAACAAAATGGAGTTGTAGAACGAAAGAACAGAACATTGCAAGAAATGGCCAGAACCATGATCAATGAGACAAACGTTGCTAAGACCTTCTGGGCAGAGGCAATAAACACAGCGTGCTACATTCAGAATAGAATCTCAATAAGACCTATTCTGGAAAAGACTCCATATGAATTGTGGAAGAACAGAAAGCCCAACATTTCATATTTTCATCCATTTGGATGTACTTGCTTTATATTAAATACAAAGAATTATTTGAACAAGTTTGACTCTAAAGCACAGAAGTGTATTATGTTAGGATACTCTGAACGCTCAAGAGGGTACAAAGTATACAATACAGAAACACAGATTGTGGAAGAATCAATCAGTGTTCGTTTTGATGATAAGCTTGACTCTGAAAAGTCAAAGCAGAATGAAGTTTTTGCAGGTATAGAAATTGAATTTGCAGGTTCTGAAGACAAGTCATCAGAAGCTCTCAACACATACATTCCTTCAACGTCTGGAAGGAGCACTGCTAGCAATCCTACAACAGCTGATAATCAACCTCAGAAGAGATTACCCAGAAGCAGCTTGGATCACCCAGAAGAGACTATCCTAGGAAGAAAGGAAGATCCAATCAGAACAAGAGCAAGCTTCAGAAACACTGAAGAAGTTAGGGCACAGAAGTGGGAAAGGTATTTTGACAGGTTGGTTGGACCAACATTCCCAATGCTAGTCAAGGAATTCTGGATTCACGCCAAGGCTTCAACACATCTAGTCACCTCCTTTGTTATGGGGAAGAAGATTGTGATCACTGAGGATCACATTGCAAGGCTAATCGGTTATAGTGGCGGTGGCGTCCGTTGTGTGGACATGGCTGAAAGATGTGCTGATGTAGGTGTGATAGCTGCAAGGATTTTCACTCATGGGGTGCCCAGCAGCAAGATTAAAGATCTGAAGGATCATTACAGAGTTTGGGCTAAGATAATTCTGGGGTGCTTCAACCACAGGAAACCAACCAGTTCTCCTGATTACATAAATGTGGATCAGCAGTTTCTGATCTACTTTATTGATCAGAAGGTAAAGATCAATCTGGCTCACTTCCTGTTCAACCACCTCAGAACAAGTGTGAAGGAAACCAGGGAAGAAGAAAGAACCAAGAGGGATTGGATACCCTTTGGAAGGTTGATATCAGATATTCTGACAGAGAATAGGCTGATAGAGCATCTGATAGAAGCTCAAGAGCTAAGCACTATTGAACCAACAGTTGGGAAACCTCTGAATGCAAAGAACTTGAAGAAGATGAAGCTGATAGAGAATATTCAGAAGGAACCCAGAGCTACTCCTATTGCTGATATCACCAGCAGAAGAGTGCCTCTGAGTGACTTTCCGTTATTTTCTGAAATAGAATCCAAACCAGAGGTGGTTCTCAGATACTTGGATGCGTGCAAGGCAGATGGTTCAGATCCAAATCTGATTATCAAAGCTCTGCATCAACCTCAGCAAGAAGTGACTCTGAAGAAGACGAAGAAGAGGAAGGCACCATCAGAAGGATCATCCCAGCAGACACCCAGGAAAAGAGGTAATTCATCTGCTGCTTCTGTTTTAAATTCTTCTACTATTCCAGCATCTATTCCTCCTCAAACCTCTCATAGAATCTCAATCCCCATCCCTACCATAGATGAAACTGTACCAGAAGAGGACCCTTCTAAGGCATTAAAACTCAGAAGACCCAGAACCAAACATCCCAAACAACCAACAATCTCAACAACATCAACAATTGACCAAGTGTTGTCTGACGTTGATCAACACACCTCTGATCAACCAATCTCTGAACCACAAATTGTTCCTCCTCCACAACCAGAACAACAGCAATCTGCTAAAGAACAACAACAACAACAACAACCACTCTCACCAATTCCAGAAGAACCCCTTATCCCTGAACAATCATAAATTCCAACAACTTCTCCTCAACCAGCAATTCCGTCTCCCTCTCCCCAACCAGAAATTAATCCACCATCACCTCAACCAGAGTTTCATCACTCTGAAACTCCTTCTCCTCAACCATCTGAACCTCATTCACCTCAACCATCACCTTTGGCAATCCAGCTGCCAGGTGGAACAACTATCACCTTAGCACAATTGCCATCCTCATCAGAATCTACACCACCAAATACTCCCAAAACACCACCCAGTCCAATCATAATCTCTGATTCTGATACTCCATCTCCAAAACAAACAGCTGCCCAGAAAACCTCCGAAAACCCCAGCAGGACCTTCATAGACTTAACCAGTCTTGACCGTCTTGATGATCTGAAAAATAAAATTGCCATCCCAAAACCAAAACAACCAGATGTTGGCTCTGGTATTATGAATTTTGAAACAGGTGTGCTGCAATGGATTGCTTCTTTGAAGCAAGTCTGTCCTGGAATGATTGACCCAGCTGCTTCTGATCAGCTCTGGTCACAATTCAGACTTTGGGTACGTGCTGAAGCCCTCAAGTTGCAGGATATCAACTATGAGCAGGCACAACAAAATTTCAGCAAGCTTCTGAATGAAGTTGGAAGTCAGCTTCTGAAAGAAGACGTGCTCCCTCTGGACAGTGAACCTTGGTCTGAGAAACAGCAAGCTGCAAAGGTGCAATCAGAAGAAGACAAGACCATTCAAACTGAAGAAAGTCAAGCAGAAGATGTTGCTGAAAGCTCTCAGAAGCTTCCTGCTTCTGATGCTTCTCAAGCTGCCTTGGACAGGCAGACTCTGGAAGAACTAAGGCTGAATGACATGCGTCTGCAGCAGCGGATGGATGAAAGCGACCAGAAGATGAAAGAAAGAATGGATGTGCAGGATAGCAAGATTGACACTGTTGTCAGCATGGTGCACAAGCAGAATGAGACTGCTGAAAAGATCCAAGCCATGCTGGAGAACCTGTTCACACGCTTGCCTCCTCAACCTTAGTCTTTTTTCATTCATGTTCTCTTCATGTTTTCTTTAATTTTCTGATGTACTGTTTGAATATGTTTTGTACTATTGTCGTTTTGATTCTGAACTCTTTTAATATGATTAGTTTTTCTGATCTTAAATTGTTTTAGCACTCACCTACACTTTTTGATTGCTGACAAAAAGGGGGAGAACAAGAATGATATTTTAAACAATAACGGCTAACTAGACAGAAATTCTCAAACATTCTAACTCTATTACTTGAAAATGTTTTTCTGTTTTGCTTAAAGTCTACAGGTACAAGAGGTACAAGGAAGCTCCTGGACACTATGAAGACTAGAAGCTCTGATCACTATGAAGCTCTAATCCGCTCTGATACTCTGATCCAAAGCAAAGCTCTGACAAGAAAAGCTTTGAAGCTCTGCTCTGACATAAAGCTTCTGATAGTCAAAGACTCTGATACTCGGACGTTCAAAGAAAAGCAAAAGGATCTGATCCTGAAGAACACTTGTAATCAAAGGGAAGTAATAAACTCAGGGGGAGTATATCTCTTAACTCTGATATCTCTTTACTCCTTATCCTTTTACTTCTTACTCTGATGCATATCTCAGATACCTTTTCACGTTATTTTCATTTAAAAAATATCTAGTTTTTGTCATCATCAAAAAGGGGGAGATTGTTAGAACAAAGTTTGAATCTACTACCCTACATTTAAGTTTTGATGATAACAAAGTGAAAAGATATATTATTTATGATATTCATATATGAACTATCTGCTGCCTAAAATTATTATGTTCTGACTTGCAGATACTCTGATTGATAAGCAAGATCACATCTAATCAGCATCAGAATTTGGTTCTTGACACCAGCATCAGAAGTTGTCATATCAGAATGTCAGAATCAGATGATCAACTCACGTACATGCTGAAGCCTGATGAACAAGACTCGCTCAACACTCTGATAAAGAAACACAACAGTTCATCAGCAGCGAAGCAGAGTCAGAATGAGCCAAGCCAGAACTTGCATTAAGTAAGCAACGGCACTGTGCATTGAAAGCAAATTAATTCCAACAGCCTCATTCCAGACAAGATCTGCTCGATAAGGAAAGTTTGTTATTAGCATTGAATCAAGAATATTGCATCCAACGTTCATCATCTCAGTGCTATATAAACAAGACTTTGAAGATTGAAATGGCTAATGCTCTCCAAATCTCTACACGCACAAAAGCTAATCAAAATCTTCTTTCTCTCAGTTTTTCTAAACCACACATTCTGATATTCTATCATTGTTTAGCAATCTAGTTTCTAAGCTTCAATTTGTGTATACATCACAGTTGTGATACAGTTTTGTAGAAAGCATTCACACACTTAGTTTTATCTCTTTGTAAGAAAGTGTTACCTTGACAAACCGGGTTGTGGTTTGGATCAAGAAGGCTTTAGCAGTTGTTAAAGCAGTCTGTAATATTCAGTTGAATATAGTGGATTAAGACCTCGTTGGAGAGAGGCGAAATCACCTTGACGGGTGGACTGGAGTAGTTTGAGATCAAACGAACCAGGATAAAAATATCTTGTTCATTGCATTAGATTTCAGTTTTACAATTCAACCCCCCCCCCCTTCTTGTGTTTTTCACCACTTCATAGGTCACAAATTTAGCGCTATGTTAAGAAATCGTAAGTGGACTTATATAGAAGTTGCACCTATTTTGAGACCGGTCAATAGCAATCTATATGCCATATGTTTGGAGAGATGATATGTATATCATCCTCTAACAACATGTAACACAATAAGAAGAGGATGAGATGAAGAGGGAAGGGATATATTTGAAATAAAAATTTAATCAAATTATCATTAAAATCATTCATCCATTTTGGTGGAGTTAAACTCAACACCCAAGATCCAATGATGTTAATAAAGTCCATGATCAAAAGTCACAAGGTCAGAATATATACAAAAAATAAAATTGTATTTAATGAATAAAATAAAATAAAATGATTTTTAAAATGATTTTTAAAATGAAAGTAAAAGGGAAAATAGAAAAATATACTCAAAATATTAAAGAAAAATTAAAAGAGACCATAGAAAAATCAGAAATAATCTCAAATACTTTTACAAAATTTTTGGTAATTTTTCAAATCAAAAAAGTATTTTTAAACTAATTAAAATTACTCAAATAAGTGAAAAAAAGATCAAAAATAGTAGAAGCCAAAATAAAATTCTAAAAAAAAAATTCAGAACGTCACAAATAAGAGAAATAATTTTGATGAATTTTTTTCATGATTTAAAAATATCAAAAGTATTTTTAAGCAATTAAAAACAAACCAAAACAAAGAAAAAATCATGAAAAATACCCAATCTGAAAAATAAAATTATGAAAAATTAAAAATTAGGAAGAGAATATTTGAAAATATTTTTGTGAATTTTTTCATAATTTTTTAGTCAGAAATTATTTTTCTATGATTTTTTGAAGTTTAAAACAATTAAATATAAAAAAATCAGAAATAAAAAATAAAGTAAAAAATATAGATCATTGGATGAGAGTCAAAACGTGTTAGTAAGCTAATCCAATGGATCAGACGCGTTGTGCATATCACGATCCTTAATGAATAAAACATGTGATCAACTATTAAATCAGATTTGAATAAATGCGTGGGGAATTCCCATTGGTTGAAGACGGACATGTAGGTCGTCTTCAACCTCTGTCCACGCGATTTGCAGGTTCATGAAATGGAAAAATTAGAGCTCAAGACTAGTACCGTTCGCTTCATCTCTTTAAGACGGTTCCAATGGTACCCTCGCAAAAAAATTATGTAAGGTGTAGCTCAGTCGTTTCAGAAGGAAAGATTTAAAAAGGGATTTGAAAATTCATGGGCAAAAATCACTTCCAGTTGAAAACAATTGTTGCGTCTAGAATCAGAATGATGAGAGCTTCATTACAGTACCAAAGTTTGAGAGAATTGATGAAGGAATCTACCTTTTGAAGTTCAAATTCAGAGCTCTGAAACTTGACTTGGCTAGCACGATTTAGGAAGTCTTAGAGCTTGGTTCTTCTTCTGTTAGCTTCAGTGAAGTTCAAAGATGAAGAATTAACAAAGAAAATGGATTGAGGAAAGCTATCAAACCAAATTCGAAGTTGCAGAAAATTTGGTTGAAGAGACTGTTTGGCAGGGTGATTCTGGCTATCTAATCTTGAGAAAATGAATGAGGTATGACCCTTTATTTATAGGGAAGTGAATAGAATGCTCAAGCGTGTAGAACGATGAAGTTTGGAGGGAATTCGTGTGAATCTGCCGCGTGAGAAGTGTGTGACCTGTTTAGCATCAATCCTCACTCAAACCTTGCATTTCAAGGCTCTAATCAACTTTGGAAAGTTGGTTAAACACGTTTTAATAAAAAAAACGTGTGCTAATGATGAAGTTTCGAGGGAAATCGTGTGAAGTTGCAAAAATGAAAAGTGTGACTTCTATTTTGCTCAAAACCCAACCAGAACTTGTGTTTCAAGGTTCTAATCACTTCTGGATAATTGCTAAACATGATTAGAAGTAAAAACACATAGAAATTTTGTGTTTACAGGCCAAATCATGAATTTCAAATTCTAACTTTGGAGGAAACTTCAGTCTCAAGGTACCATCTTTGAATCAATGGTGTGCATGATTTAGGGAACATTAGGACTTGATTATTGATGCATTGGAAAGATGAGATCAAAAACTTTACAATGTGAAAATAATGGAATCAAATGGATGCTTCAGCTGAAAGTTGTGATGAGTCAAAGTTGGAAAAAAAATGTTGACTTTTTGTACTTAGAAAAATTCTAAGTTTTCCTTCAAAAATGACCTATAATGTCCTGCATCTAAACACGGCCTTCCATTTAAAATTTTCTCTTGACCTAAAAAGATGGTATGAAGTAGATCTCCTTAATGAAATTTTGAGACTTGAACCATTTAAAAACTCCAAAAATTGAGAAAGTTATAACTTTGTGAAGTTGGTGAAAATTCATGAGATGATGACCTATAATCTTTTGCATCCTTAGGGCATATTCCATCCATTTTCAAGCTTTGCACATACAAGAAGAGTTTAAGTTCACACCTTTAAGATCATTGTGGAAAAATAATGGGATCAGGGAGATAAAAATTGACCAAGTTATGCTCTTTTGAAGCCACACAAAGGAATTTGATTGCCTATCTAGAGGACTTGTAGTATTTCTCAATCATTAGGCATCCTCCTAATGAAATTTTCTTGAAACTTTTGAAGTTATTTTCTGATAACCCTTTAAAGAGAAGAATGTCTTTGGAATCACACAAAAATATACTAAAAGATGAGCAAGATATAGCCATTAGAAGTTCAAAACCCTAGCTCCTAGAGCAACAAAATACTTTGGAAACCCTATTCAATTTTGACAAACTTTCTTGCACAAATACTTTTGTCATGTAAATAAAAGTTGTTGAGGATGATATTGGGAAACCGTAGAAACCATAACCACTTCCAAATATTATTAATTGAGGGGAAAATGCACTTGTAACCAAGAAATCAAGAACTTGTCCAATTAGGTCAAACCTCTTCAATCAACATTTGCATCTTTAGAATTTCTTTGACAAATTGAGGCATGATGAATCAAAGTAGACCTTTTCATGATATTACTTCAAAGCATCTTCAATGACGAACCTTGAATCTCAATGATGCTTTATTGAAGAAGGCATGGAAATAAACTCATGAACCTATAAATCAACTTGATGGAATGTGTTATGCTCTAACCTATAATATCATCAATTAGGGAAAACATTCATTGTATTTATTATTTAAAATTTAATCAATAAAAAACATAGATGATCAAAATATACAAGTCAAGGTGCTTGGTGATTCCCCATGAGAAAACCTAAAGATAAGGAGAAGAACCAAACCCTAGAGTGATCTTGTTGTGATTGAATTGACATGAGATGATAGAGTGATATTAGGGGAAAATATTGGGGTACAACAGTATGTATGTTTTCTCTATGGATGTTGGCATTATAGGTGAGAGCACAACAAATTTCATCAAGGTGATTCATAAGTTCATAAGTTTATTTCCATGCCTTCCTCAACAAGCTTCATTGAGATTTAAACTTCAACTCTGAGTGTGCTTTAAGACAATGTCATGAAAAGGCCTAATATTATTCATCATACTTTAATTTTCCAAATGAAGTCAAAATATGCAAGATTGATTCAAGAAGTTTGACCTAATTGGACAAGTTCTTAATTCCTCGACTACAAGTGCATAACTCTCTCAATTCTAAACATTTGGAAGTGATTTTTCTTGCCACGGTTTCATATTATCATTTAAAACAACTTTTCTTCACATGGAAAAAGAAATTGTGCAAGAAAGATTGTCAAAAGTTGAAAGGGTTTCCAAGTCATTTTGATGCTCTAGGGGCTAGGGTTTTGAAATTCTAAGGGTTATATCTTATTCACCTTTTGATATTTTTGAGTTATTCCAAAGATATGTTTAGTTTTTAAAGGGTTATTACCAATCCACTTCAATAGTTTCAAGCAAATTTTGTATTTAAGATCACTAATGATTGAGAAAGATTACAAGTCCTCTACATAGGTCATCAAATTCTTTTATGTGACTTCAAAGGATCATAACTTGGTCAGTTTTTATCATCTTGAGCTCATTAATTTTTCATAATGATTTTAAGCATGTTAAGTTTAACTCTCTTTTTTGTGATAATCTTGTAAATTATTGCAAGATGCTTTTTGAGCTCAAAATATTATAAGTCATTTTATGGATTTCCACCAATTTAACAAGATCATAACTTGTTCAATATTTGGAATTTTTGAGTGATATAAGTTTCACAATACTCTTTAGGAAGTCTACTTCAAGATAGCATCAATTATCAAAGATAAATTTTGAAGGAAGACCTTGTTTGGAATCAAAACATTATAGGTCATTTTTGAAGAGGAAACTTAGAATTTTTCTAAGTATAAAAGTCAGCACATTTTTTCTGGATTTTAACTAAGCATAACTTTAAGCTCAAGCATCTAAATGAAGTCCTTATTGGCACATTGTGAAGAGTGTTACATGATCTTTTTAATGCATCAAGAATCATCTCGTGACGCTTCCTAAACCATGTGCACCATGAGTTCAAAGTCAGCTACTTGAAACCGAGTTTTTCTCCAAAGTCAGAATATGGAATCCATAATTTTCCTTATAATCACCAGTTTTGCACACGTTTTTGATCTAAACATGATAAACAAACTTGCTCAGACTTGTTTAAGCATCAAAACACGGGAATTGGATTACTTTTAGGTGAATTAGAGTCATATTTTTTTTCCAATTTTGGGCTTCATCCAATTTCCATATAAACTTCACTTTTTCTCTCAATTCTTTGCACCACTCACTTCCCTATAAATAGAGGACCTCACTCCACTCATTTTCTCAAGCTTTAACAGCCAAAATCACCCTGTTCAAATCCCACATGAACTCTGAATTTGAACTTCTGATTTCTTTTATTCTCACCTCAAAATACTAAAAGCCCCCATTCAGTTAACTCCATTGAACTTCTATGAAGTTAAGCATACTCTTACCTTCAAGAATTGTGACCTGAATCAAACTACAGAAGTTCAGTTTCAGAGCTATTTTGGTGAACTTCGTTCGGGTAGAATTCTCAACCAAATCAAACCAAATAAATCCCTATTCTACTCTACTCATCCCTATTCTCTTACTTTCTGGAATTTTTCTAGAATTTTATTCTGATTTTTACTATTTTTAATAATTTTTCACTTACTTGAGTGATTTTAATTAATTTAAAAATACTTCTCTAATTTAAAAAATTACCAAAATATTTTGTAAAAATATTAGAGATCATCTCTGACTTTTCTATGGTTTCTTTTAATTTTCATTTGATATTTTGAATATAGTTTGTTATTTTGCCTTTTATTTTCATTTTAAAAACAATTTAAAAATCATTTTCTCATTCTTTTTGCTTATTAAATGCAATTTTATTTTTGTATATATTCTGGCTGAGCTTGAACTATGTGGTTTTTAATCATGAGCTTCATTAACATCATTGGATCTTGGGTGTTGAACTTAACTCCGCCAAAATGGATGAAGGATTTTAATAATAACTTGATTAAATTCTTTGGTTCAAATATCTAATCTCCGTCTTATTTCTTTTTTTGACTTTTCTTGTGCTATAAGTTTCATGAGTGTGGTTTCTATCACATCTCAAAACTTGTATAATACATACATTGCTATTGACCGACCTCAAAATAGATGCAACTTCTATATAAGTCCACTTACGATTGCTTAACATAACGTTAAATTTTATCTCGATTCGAGAAAGGATCATTTGTGGCCCAAAACTATGTTTGAAAGCCCAAGTATGTTTAATTTGAAACCTTTGATCCAATAACCTTGGGGTTCATAGTTAGGAGGCGTTGATCTTATCAATCCTCTAATGAATGTTCATAAAAGTTGGTCTATGTGAATCGTTTAAACATTGTTGATCATATGTTGTTACCTTGAACACTTGAAATGAATGATATACTTGGCAAAAAGCAAATGAAACTTGTTGTTGAGAAGATTTGATTTTATCAATCTTCTAATGAGTTTTTAAATGTAAGTTTCAAGATGGTTATTAAACTAACCTTTAATTTCTAATTCACTAACAATTGACTTTTACTTTGTGCTTTTATTTTATGCTTTTACTTTATACCTTAATTTTACGCACCATTTATTTTAGCATTTACATTTAATGCTATTTTCATCTTTGCTCTTTATGTCAAGTGTTGGCTTCTACTTGGTTAAACCTTCTTTTCCCTAAATTTTACCTTATGCTTTAGGATAGTCCCTTCATCTCCTTCCATCTTCTTTAATTTCAAAAAATTTCTCCCTCCTTTTCAAAACTCTTCTTGTTTTCTAACTCAAACTGCTTTCACAATAAACTTGGATTTAGGTCCATGCATTTCAAAATATTTTCTTAATCAAACATTAATCAACTTAACCATACTTTTAACATTTTTGTGAGAAGACTAAAAGTCAATCAATCTCATTTAAACCATTTTTCCACTTTGGCTTCTTACTTTAAAATTTCTCAAAAGATTAGACTCTTGTCAATTCTTGTAGTGATGGGAGCTACTATACTTCTACGATATGTAGCGAAGTGAGATATTTTCCACTTGGGTGTCGAGTGAGGCTTTGTTGATTTTAAAATCCAGGCTATATCTTCCACTTTGAGATGACACAAATTCTCCTTTCTCATAATCGTGGGTACTAAGTATGTTTTCCACTTGGATATGACGATGATGTCTCTTCTCTAAAAATCAACCAACACACTTGTTTTAAAAATTTTAAAGGTGAACTACGAGTACTCTGATCCCCTATTACATGGAAGGTGGTACGTAGGCACTAAAGGATCGCAACTGTGGCAGGTGTAAAAATTGTAAAAAATACTCCTCTTCTCACCTCCACCATCTATTTTTGTATACAACACACATAGTCAAAATTCACAATTTTCAAAGAGTTTTCTAAGGAGTACCGTAGATGTTTAGGGTGCATTCCCTTTGCATAACCAACCCCCATACCTAGATTCTCTTCCCCTCTTTTTTGGGTCATTCGATCTTTCCCATTCCTCTAGAAACAATAAAGCGTGGTGGAAATTTTTATTTGATCTGTGCGAGTCAAGCCAATCCAATGGCTTTGTCTCAATATTTCTACCACTACAGTATGGCGTTGTAAACTCGGGCTTCACCGTATAATTTAATTTTAGGTTTTTCGGTTTTTGAACTTTAAAATCGGATTTCGAAGTTTGTATGAGGATTTGAAAGAAATGAATGGAAGCTCGTGAAATAGAAGGCAAGGGCGAGTAAAGAGATAGTAATTTGAGGTTTAGAGGACATTTGCCGCCGCCGAAGATGATTTTCGGCGCGACGGAGAGGGAATCAGAAATCGCCCTAAGTGAGAAATAGATAACAAGGAGAAGGAGAGATTGACTTATGTGTGGAAGCTGAAGTGGTATTTCCATCGAATGCCACCTTTTCAATATGTTTAATTTTCCTTATTTATTTATTTTTTGTTTTAATAAAACAATTTTGATTAATTTAAAAATTGTAATAAGCTGATGAATCAAATTGGTTTGGAAGCATATTGGGCTTGATCCTGTAACTATTACGCCAGGCCCCTTTGCCTTTCCCATACTGTACATTTTTGGATGAACCTGAAGCATTGCAACAAAATAAATAATGCTACTAGACTCTCAATTTGTATGGGCCTTTACGCCTGGGTTATTCAACCAAACACTTGTTTTAACTTCACACCCCCTCTGTTTTAGTTTCTCTTATTTAAATCCTTTTACTATTTTCTTTTATTTTTTCACTTTTTTTTATAATATAGATTAGAATTTTCAGGGCTTTTTATAATTTAATAGAAATTTTTCTATTAATTCCTTCATTTATTTTATGATCATTTTCTACATCTTTCCAAGCTTCTTGATGATTTCTTGTGTGTGAATCTTGATGATGCTTGATGATTGCTCTTGATACTTGATACTATTGTATGCTTGCCTTGGTTGTTCACATGCTCCCTTAGGATGACTTTAATTCAATTTTGTCAAATTAAATAGTTTGATTAAATTTGAGTTAAGGTTAGACATTTGGCTTTAATCCATGCATGACAACAATTAGGTAGAATTCTCTTCATCCTAACTCTAATTCCATGATGCATGGCAACATTATGGTAGGTCTTTTCCCCTATGTTTTTCCTCTTGCATTGCATTCTTATTCTTTTATTAAGACAAAAAAAAATCTTTTTATTTATCAAATTCAAAACACTAATAAATATGATACATATAATACGCCATGAGCATTAAGTACATGTAGAGTACTTTGAATCCGAGGTGCTTGACTCGATCATTCAAATTCTCTCATGTCATAGACTTTAGTATAATACATATCTCAAACAATTTCAAAACTAAATGAGATGGATTAAAGTACCCTTAGGGACCAATTGAAGGATCTCTTAACAAAAAACTTCAACAAATACAATTTCCCTTTTCCTCTTGGGCTTTTCTCTTTAAAGCCCTTTTCAAAAGGGGAATGTTATTTCCGTTCTACCTCAGTATAGGTAACACGTGAGTATCCATACAACGAGCAACAATGCCTAATACTAGAACACGAATGTTAAAATTGTACACTAAAAAACACAAAACAACCCAACATTTTTTAAAAGAACTACGAAGTTCTGATTTCATCATTGCACTATGGGGATATGTAGGCATTGAGTTGCAAAACCTGGGTGAAATCAATAATAAAAACCTTTTATTTTTCCCAATCAATTCATTCATGAATTCTTAGCAAGTAAGCTTTAGATATACACACCCTTATAAACAAACAACCAAGGTGGATCCCGTTGAGTACAACATATGTGAGAGGTACTAATACATTCCCCTTGCATATCCAGATTCCATATTCTTTCTCTTGGTTGTAAGACCACCTTATCCTTACTTTTAGGGTTTTCTCTATATTTTCTCTTTCTTCAAAATAAATAAAGGTCGGTGGTGACTCTGTCTTTTTTTATTGTACAACACAAAGCACACGATTTAACTTTGTCTCATGTCATCATCCATGTCTTTCTTCATCAGAGCAATTTATTTTCTCTAAGAAGAGAGAATTTGCAAAAACACGATAAACCCTAGCTAGATTCAAAGTAAAATTAAATCGTGTATGTGAAGAATAAATTCCAAATGAGTGAGGGTTTTTGATCAGTGAAGCATGAAGAAGAGACTAGTAATTCGTTTATTCAAGAAATTTACTCGTAGCTACCTGTTTGAAATGAGCTTTAGAGGTGTGAAAATGGTGAAATGAAGTTGGTACTTAGAGGAGCTTCAGAACTTATGTTAAGTTTCTAACACCTTCATAGGATGTCAATGAAGAGTTCTGGGTGGAGAATTAAAGTTGAAACAAAGAGGAAAAGAGAGTTTGAATTTCTGGTTTTTGATGGTTTTCGGGTTCAAGTATGGTAGAGTGTTTTTGGCTTCTGAAGCTTGGTTTTAAGTGAAGAAAGATTCTCTATTTATTAGAGAATGAATGAGCTAAACATATGTGTGTAAATCCTCTCGAATAATTCCAACCAAATTAAGAAATTTCTAGATCTAACCATGTGAAAAATTGGTGTGAAATGTGTGAGTTAAGCACTTTTCAAGTTGTTTTGCTTAATGGTGAGATGCGTTTTGTTGTTAGGAAGAGCTTTACACATGATTTGGTGGTCCCATTTGAATATTTCACATGATTTCCAATTATGGTACACAATACAAGATTGATTTCAGGTCACCATATTCATGCTTAGGCCAAATGAAATTCTCTCGTGTGTTTTGTGATTTTTATTGAGCCAAATGTTCCTTTCATGGCAAGGCAGACAATGCAAAAAGAACTAACTCAAAAGGATAAGTAATCTAAAAATGAGAAGCTTGGAAAGTTGAGATTTTGTCACTAGATTATAGGTCAATAATTATGCCAACCATGTCATGGACCATGTATTATGCACATGTGGCCTTCACTCCAATGTAAACTTTGAAGTCCTTAGAGGAATAATGGGCTTTTGACTTGTGAAGATAAGTTGTAGAGGACATTGTCACTGATATTTGGAAAAAGAAGAACCCATAAATTGTGAAAATTGAAGAAGTTGGGATGTTTGGACCAAAGGCATGATAAACTTGATTTTAGGCCAAACCAACTTGTACCAACTTGAGTTCTTTGACATTTACTTGAATTCTAAGAAAAAAATGGTAATCATATGAATCTCAAGTGATGTATCATTGATAGACCTTTGATTAATATTGATAAAATCTTGAAAAAAGTGGTGAAGAAGGCATGAAAATAAACACATAAACTTATCTTCTTCCAAGCTTGAAGACATGCACTAATCTTGAACTTTTCTTGGCCCAATGATGTTGAATGAATCTTAATTTTATCATGGCCTTATATTATAGTCCATTTCTTGGATTGCAAGCTCTTAAGGACCATGGTTGACCAATCTTTGACCTTGAGCAATCAAAATCCTAATCTGGAAATCACACTTGATCCACTTAATTCAAAGTCCTACCTTGCAAAACAAGAAAAAGAAACAAAGTATATTTTTGTATTTTTAATAAGGTTTAGAAAAGTTAGAAAGATAAACAAACATAAATGCAAAGATAACACACACAAAAGGTGCTTCGTATTCTCCCACTAATAAACCCAAAGACAATAGGGTTAGGAGGTTACCAAGTTTGTGATTATGATGAGATGCATTGGTATTATAGGTGGGATCTTATGAGTAAAAATTATGGTATGACACACTGCATATAAAGCCTTAGAGAGAACTATTTTGGTTCGGCCTCAGGTCCAATGCTAGGAAGACCCAATTTCGACTACCTTATAAAAATCGCCACTTGCACGGGAAAAGATAGGATTCCCAATGTATAATTAACTTCATTCTCAATATTTAAATACTTATTAGGATATTATAGTGCTAACCTTACAGATTCATCCTACAACAACGTATATCATTGCACTAGAACAATGTGCATCACCATACCACCACCTACCTCGTTGAATCTAGTGCCATCACAAAACAATTTTTTATTAATTTTCATCAATTTAATTGTCTTCTTTAATGATTTTATGTGTTTGAAATTATCATTAAGCTTGAAATTAAATTGATGAATCAATCATTAATTTTAATTTGGATTTCCTTTTTTGTTTGAAGGATTATGAAAAGCAAGAAACTCTATTGTTCAATTCTAGGTTTCACATTCTTTAAAAGAATGTTAATAACATATTTGGATTTTTTTTTAAACAATAAAGTTAATAAAAACATACATAAATGTAAAGTACTAAGGTGAAGCATAAACAATGAGGAAAATAGTAAGTTTGTGTGTTTAAATAAAAAGTGAAATGAGGATTTATATGTACTAATCATACTAGCCAAATAATTTTAGCCTAAAAATCTAGCCCTAGCTCGCCTCAATCAATTATTCTTGATAGTAGTGTATAATTTTTCCTCGCTGCATTTCCATTTTCTTAAGCCGTGTATTGTTTCTTGAAACTATTATTTAGTAAATGTAATTGTTTAGTTAATAGAGCTATAAACTTGAAATTCAAATCATCACTACTACAAAAAGTCCCTTTTACTTCAGTTAGAAAAATGGTTTTACCTTAATTTTATTGACAAAGTAATGAATGACATCATAAAAGCTTGCTACTTTTCCCCTCGGGTAAAGTTCCACTGACAAGAAAATTATATTGGTAAAGGATTCAAGCCCCAACAACAACATTTTTGTATTTTTATAACCAGAAAGCGCGCGCTAAGAATCCTCTCTATTTATGGTAATATCTGAGGTGGAAAGTGTGTATTTACTTGGGTTTTAATTTTAAATCCAGGGAATAATTTTTTTTTTTAAATATAATTTGTTTTAAATTTTATTTTGATTTTATTATTTTAGACATAACCTATATACACATTTTGTGATAGAATCTATATACACATTTGTAATAGAATCAAAATATTTTATTTTACATATACCAAATTACATTATTTACAAAATTTGTATCAGAACCTAATATACACATATTGAAAATGGTACACCAAGAAAATCTTACATATTTAATAATAGAACCACAATGACAAAACCAAATTCATGTGTAACAGAAAACCTATTCAAATTATTTACAACAACCAAGAGAAATTAGTATTGTTGAAGATCATAAAACGATAGGAAATAACCGACCCAACGTGAATGAGTGTCATTTATTACTGGTGGGAATGACGTTGGGTCGTTAAACACTTATAATTTGAACAAATTTTAAATTAGGATAATCCTACAACATAATAAACCTTTTACTAGCTAACAATAACATTAAGTTAACAACAAACATAAATGAATTACATGCATATGAATAAAATCAATACCTTAACCCATGAATCACTAATGCCTCCTAAGATGATATTCCACTTATGTTTCATAATATAGTATCCACACGCATATCTGTTAGGTTGTTGTTGCGACTACAAATAATTATCATAATTATTAATATAGACAAAGCACAATTAATACATTAAAAAAAATAAAAGAACGTCAAAAGTCACAAGTAATACATACTTTTGGGAAAATAAACTTTGGCTTTTTATTTCTTACATTACGAGTAATAAAATTATATCACTTTATAGCTCTGCTGGTTGAAAAGATTAAACATGAATAAAAATTATTCAAAAGTAAATGTAAATTTTGAGTATTACAAATAATACCACTTCCACGTTCAAACTATCTTTCATGTTTGAATCAAGATTATAGTGTAATGAGCATATCATAGTTACAATATTTTGTTTGGGAAATATAATTATTAGTTGTCAATTCCCACTGCATAAGCAACCAAAATAATTAATAATCTGTATAAAATTAAATTATAAAAGAAAACCCAAATTCATATACACTTAGGAAGTGAAAAGTAGTCCTATGTAATATTCTCTTTTCTCTTGAATTAACTTATTTTGTATGTACGTCTGGATAACGATTGGTGTCTGTTATTGAAATCGAATATTTAATGGATTTAAAACATAATACTTTGTTAATTTTCTTTTTGCACACATCTGATGCAAGTACCTAAATCTTAACACAAAAGTCAAATCTTGATGTGAGTCTTGACATTAAAAATATTTGAAAATAATCAATATAGACTGAAATCACCATAAAATATGTACTTATGTGCACCATAATTGTAGTATGATTATATCCAACCAACTAGTACCTTGAAAAATATCCATAATATAACTCTTTCCAATTGTATAACATTGACTTGGTTTATGTTCTAATGTCATCTCGAAGGTGTCCCTCATCTCCTCTATCACCCTTGACAATCTTAGCATGTTATCTAGTTGAGGTATTATGGTGTCAATATTGTATTGGGGGTAGAACAACTACCTTTCTGCTTGCACTATCCAAAATAACTTTCTCATCTACGTCTAGCTGATTTAAATTTGAGTGCATGAGTACACCCATTGATTTCAATTGATGTATCATAAAAACAACAACAACACAATATCTAAATTTAAATACACAAACAACAACACAGAACACATACTTTTTAAATCAAACTTATACTTACCTCAATTACATTTTAGTTACACTTCTCCCACATCTCAACAATCAATTTCTCCTGCTCCTCCTTGTTCAACCTCTCCTGCTCCTCCTGATGCATCCTCTCTCGCTCCTCCTTGACTAACCTCTCGCACATATCATAGATATACCTATCCTACTTCTCTTGATGCACCCTCTCCCGCTCTTCGTGGATAAACCTCTCATGTTTCTCCTAAATCACACTTTCTTGCACCTCTTGTGTCACACTTTTCCAATCATTTTCTAATGTTTCTTGTATCGTGTCATCCACCCTTTTATCAACTAACTTTTCAATTTCTTTCTTGTACATTACTTTGTTACTCTTTAGAGATAATCCAAAAAAATATCCTCAAGGTGGCGCCTCTTTCAAGACCACAGACACGCCCACCATGCTCCTCTGTCCTAACCTCTTATACCAATATAACATTGTTATGTAAAAAGGTACCATCATAACATTGTTATGGAAAAACGTAGCATCATTGGATTTTTTAACCAGCAAATCCTACAACACAAATAAAAGTTCATATTTACCATATTGAATTAACTAAAATAAGTAATTGTTAAAAAAAGTATCTAATTACAATCTTTATTGCAACTTTTCATGTAGCCTTTAATGTGAACTCGTCTCCTTATCTTTAACATGCTCTCTTTTATGTCTCATGGTGTGATGGTGGAGATGGTATATGGTCAAGGCTTCTAAATGCATCTCTCAGTTATAGCTCTCTTTGTTTCTTATTTTTAATCATTATATTTTATTATTTATCATATCCTCCATGATATAATATATGTGGATAGATATTTCTTTCCATATTCTCCTTTCCTCTTTGGCTCTTAGCCAAGAATGTAGGAGTGCTATGAGACTTGACAAAGTTCTTCCCAATTACCTTCTCAATAAATTTATACATCTTATATGGACGCTTTAAGTTAGACTTTGGATGTGTAGTATAATCTCTTATGAATTTTACCTTAAAGCCTCTTCAACATCCACTAGCATATAAAATCCATCTCTTTGGCAGCTTATCATCTGGAATAACAAACACTTCCTACATTTACATAATAGACTTGGTATTAGTATGACATAAAAAGTGGCCATATATACTAGTAAAACCAATCATGAAAGTTAAAATAAATACCCTAACATTGATCCATATTTTTTATTTTAAATCGTCAGAAACATCTCTATAATAATCTATCAAAATGCTAACAGCTAGCAAGCACTTTTACGTAACTCTTAAAAATCTCAGCATTTCACCATAACACTTAGAAGTTTTTAGAAAAAAATCAATCGGGTACCTAATAACTCTTTAGTGGGATCTTAATAACTTGGTCATCATCGTGGCACATTTAGAATTTCATGTACATCTAGTCTTAGTAGAGATAGTTGTATGACAATAAATATTTTACTTGACACAAATCAATAAAGGCACCTAATGTGATATTTATGGTACATTTTATTGAACACAATATCAACATTTCCTAAGAGCACTTCATAAGAATAGTATCATAAAATTTAACTTAAAACAACATCAACAAAATATATTTTACTTAACTCATTCATATGAACTTTACTACTTATGGTACAAATTGACTTTAATCAACAATAACATTAAAGAGGAAAACCTTATTTACATGTTTATTAACATAATCAGAATAACTTCTCTCAACATGATCTATAAGCAATAAGAAATTCACAATAATAAAAACTAACATTTCTAAGTTATGTGCATGAATAAAGTGAGTTACATACCGAAAATATGGTGAAAAAGGTACGACAATGATTAAGGAAGCTCTGTTTGGATTTGGTTGACTTTTTTTTTGTTTCAAGCCGCGTTCAATGGTATTAATGGTGTTCGAAGGGAGGTAACATACTTGTGTTGGAAGATTTGATGTTCAAACGCATACGTGGGTTGGAAGAGGAAACACAATTTTTCGAAAACATTGATGGAATATATTCACTAATATAAAAAACACATTACACCTCGGATGCGAAATGCATTTAACTTCAGCTACAGAAGCGAGATGACAAAAGGCGTCATGAAAAGTAACCACTTCACACCTTGGTTTGTAAAACACCAAAGGGTAAACTTATTTGCACATGGGTTCAAACCCCATCATCTACACTTTTATTATTTTCAAAACTAGTGCATCATACCTCTCGGTTTATGAATAAAACTGAGTTGTAACATATTATTACTTTAATTAAAACTTGTTACATTGTTTACACAAAATATTAATAAATTGATTTGTTTACAAACTACATTGTTTACCAAGAATATTACATTGTTTACACAGAAAATTAATTTTCTCGAAGATTTAGACTTTAGATCTTCAAATAATATAATTTTGGGGAAGATCAAATGCTAGGTGCATGTTATTATTAATGACCTTTGCTTGCATTTGTTGCTGAAATATAAAAAATAAATACAAAATAAATGATTTTTTATCAAATAAATATTAAGAACACAAACTTTAAACCCAAATAATTTTCTTCTCTTGCAATCCATTATAGATAACTCTTCATGGAAAATACTCTTGTAAACCTTAAAGTAGTGGATGTAGATAGTTTTAAGCGCTTCATGATGCTTCACTTGCTTTTTGATATTCATAATTCTTTTATAATGTATGTTTTTTATGTTTCACACAAATCACTAATGGTAGTGTCTTGAGCATTGATATTTATGAAATGAACGATAATGATTTGTTTAAGGCCAATGATCAATATACTCAATAATCACACAAATATTATCCCCTCAGTTTTGAGAAAAAATAAGGTAAAATGTGTTTACATTTTTACGCTGAATGTTAAAATACATTATTACAACAAATGCAGTTTCATCATAGTCGCTGTTATGTTATTCTTGGAGAACAACAAATCCTTGCATACCTTTTGCATACATCCAACTTTTAAGGAGTTATTGGTTCCAAATATTAGAAAATATTTTTTCTGAACTTGCAATCCAGCATAAAAAAACTTTTCCAAGCTTCTTTAATTTTCGAGGTAGAAGGGTTTAAGCAAAAATTGGTGAATTTGTTCAAGATAGAAGAACATTTTTTCTGTCTTGTAATTCATTCGAAAAGAATGATGCATACGACACTGGGGAGGCTACATATAAGTTAGGATTATGGTAAAATCTGTTTAAGGAGTGATTTTATAGTAAAATCAGTTTAAGGAGTGATATTTTATCCCTCAGTTATTATAGAAACTGAAGGGATAGATCATTTAGTTTACGTTTATAAACAAATAAAAACATAAATTGAAGTAGCTGGAATTCAAAGCATGTCAGAATTATTTTACCCCTCGGTTATGTTAAAAACTGAGGGAATGTGTGGTTTTTATTTTTAAAAACTATAAAACATATTGCGCCTTGGCATGATACCTCGGTTATTTTTTTGGCTGAGGTAAAATCTCCGTCGTGAAATGTATTATTTGTAATAGTGATTAGGATATTTTGATGAAGAAAAAAAATCTCCCAGGGTTAGTTTTTTAAGAGAATAATGTTAGGTTGTTTTTTTCTGCATGAGAATGAAGATGAAATGAGTGTTGAACGGTAAATGAAAAGTTAAAGTCTAGTTTTGTGAAATGTACATGCAAAAGATCTTTAATCTCGTGTGCTAGCGCCAAACATAGGAATAAATAAATTTAAAAAACATAGAAAAGCGTCATATTCTTGAAAATTGATTCAAATGATGTTTGTCTTAAGTTTGACAATATAACCGAGAGAATAAAGAAATTTAGAATTAAAAAAATAAATAGAGAAGGGCCAATTGAAAAAATGGAAGATTTAAGTAATTAATTGAATGAAATTAATATTTTTGTTTGTAAAAGATTAATTTAATTTTTTATCAAATATTTCTTTTTCATCCACCAAAGTTAATTTGATAGTTTAAAAAAAAGAAATGCGTCAACTGAAATAATCCAATGTTTGGTCCATAAGTCAATTGAAAAATAAATAAAAAATAGAAAAGACAATAACTAGGAATCAAAGTGTGAACTTTGATATGTTGAGAGAGTTCACTAGGGAGAATTGATACGTAGTGTTGAATAAGTGGTGTGTCTCTCACAAAAGTGCCTAGTCCTACACTATGTATCAATGCTCTCAAGTGAACTCCCCAAAAAATTGTATCAGAGCCTTGAAGGATAGAAAAACACAAGAAAGGGGGTTTGAATTGGGGTTTTCAAAAAATAAAACAGTATGACACGTTTGATTATCTTGGTTCGTTTGAACTCAAACTACTCCAGTCCACCCGCCAAGGTGATTTCGCATCTCTTAAACGAGGTATTAATCCACTAATAAAAACTTTGATTACACAATCACAAAGACTACTGTCAATGTATTCTTGAGACTAAACCACAAATTGGTTTCTCAAGGTATTACAACATATGAATCAAAATGTGTACAATAGTGTTTCTAGAAAAACTATATCACGACTGTGATTTATACACAAGGTTAAAGCATAATTAATAGATAAGAGAAAGCTTGTGAGAATATTTATTTGTATGCGCAAGTGTTTTGGGCCACTCTTTAAGACTCCTTTATATAGGCGAAGCATATGAGATATGAGAAGATGATTTTGGATGGTTGATAAAAAGTTGTTAATGCACTTTCTAAAAATATAGATCTTGTCTGGTACCAACCATTACTCTTTGATTTGAAATGATTAAATTGTAACGCATCAGAACTTCCTTCTTTAAAAACTAACCAGAATAAGAATATTAACTTTGAGACTTTAGATCATCAGAGTTTTGCTTCATCATAGTTTTAGCATACAGTTTTGGTGATTCAGAAGTTTTAGCATTAGAACTTATTTGAGCGTGATATTTCAATAGTTGTACTGAAATTCTTATCAGATCTTCTTAGCACAATTTTGTTTGCCAACTTCTATGCTTCTTTCTCAAAAGTTCTCTGCATATTTTATTAAATTATTAGAGAGCATATTTGTTCTTTATGTATATATCATGTATTTGTTATCATCAAAACTATAACAAAGATGTAGAACCAAACTATGTTTTAACAATCTCTCCCTTTTTGATGATGACAAAAACTTATATATTTTGATAAATCACATAAGAACATAAAGAATTAGGGCTCCCCCTGAGTTGAATACTCAGATAAAGAAAAAAATAGATACTTCCCTAAAGATGTTTGATCAGAGCTTGTGATGGAAGTTCTGATAAGTCCATTTGACATAAGTTACTTTCAAGAGACTTTTCATGTTTGCTTTCAAAAAGTGAAACATAGGTTATGAGATTCAAAATATTTGAGACTAAGTCCCGACACTCTTAGAATTTACTGCATCAGATTCGTTTTCAGGTTATTCTTCAACTGACTTGCCTTTGTCTTTAAAAACGACCAGAGGGAGAGGTTGAGGTTCAGGATATGGTTCATTAAATTCTGATTCCTGTGAGGCTTCCCAAGAAATGTTGTCCAGAAAAAGAAGGGGTTTCCTTATCTAGTGATGTAGAACTTGATCCTTGAAGATTTTCAGGTGATCACAAAAGTTATGTTGAGTAGTTTCATAATTGAGTTCATTCATCTTCAGAGATTCAAAATTAAACCATTTTCTGAATTGAGTCCAGAAAGAATCAAAAGTAGTTGGGTTAAGATTATCCATGCAAGCTTGCTTCAAGGAGTTAACCCACTCTTGTATTTCTATTTCAAAAACCAGCAAAGATTTACCAACATCTAATTTGGATAATTTGGTGTTGGTTTTGGAATGGCTATTTTTTGAGAAGTTTTGACAAGATTGTCCCAAGCATCTAGATCAATTATGGTTCTGAGAGGATCTTCTGAGTAGTCAGTGGGAGTGGGAGAGTCGGAAAGGATTATAGGAGAGTTATGTGGTGTTGACTTATAAGGAGATGGAATATCTGGAAGGGAGAAATCGTGTGATGTTATGGTGTAGATATTTGGTTGTTGAGAGGTGTTGAGTGGGTAGGTGATGCATGGAATGGCTGATGTTGTTTTTGGCATTTGTTCAGAGGAAATATGTGGATTTTCAGCTTGGGGAGCTTCAAAAAATGGATCAAATTGATCAATATCAGAAATAACTTGTGCAAGTTCTGGTTGAGTTTGAATAAATTGGGTAGAAGTTAGATTAATCAGAGGATGATTAGTGGGTATTGAGGTATCAATTTCTATGTCAAAGTCATCAATGGTTTGAGGTGAGGTATTTTCAGCAGGTTTTGGAGATAAGGAGGTTTTAGATGTTGATAAGAAAACTGATTTGATAATAGAAACAAAAGAGGGGTTACATTTCTTTTTAGCAGCTTTGGGAGTTTTCTTAGAAGTTCCTTCTCCAACATCTTTCCTTTTTCTTGTCTTTCTGGTAGCAACTTACAAAGGTTGTTGCCTGAGGTCAAGGATATTTACGTTCGGAATTGTTCCATCACTCTTGCAGGCTTCCAGATATCTGAGGACAATTTCTGAAGATGAGTCTACTTGAGTGAAGAGAGGAAAATCATTAAGAGAGTTTCTTCTGGTGGTGATGTCTTCCTTTGCAGTAAGTGTGGGATCCTTCTTAATGGTTTCTATAATCTTCATTTTCTTAAGGTTCTTGGCGTTGAGAGGCTTTCAAGCACATGGTTCCAGAAAACTTTCTTGTTAAGCCTCACTCGGATGTTTTATCAGTTTATTCTCTGTCAAAATATCTAAGATAAGCCTTCCCAACAGAATCCAATCTCATTTGGTTCTTTCTTCTTCCTTTGTTTCCTTAACACTGGTCTTTAGATGGTTGAATAGAATATGAGGGAGGTGGACTTTGGCTTTAGTTGCGATGAAGTACAATAGGAATTGTTGATCAATATTGATGTATTAAGGAGAACTAGTTAGTTTTCTGTGATTGATGCACCCCATAATTATTCTTATCCAAATTCTGAGATAGTCCTTCAGATCTTTGATCTTGTTTGAGGGGTTTCCAGAGGAGAAGATTTTGTTGGATATGATAGTTAGGTCTGAGCCTTTTTCTGCCATTTCACTGCTTTTTATGCCGCTTCCATCATGACCAATAAGCTTTCCAATGAGATCTTCAGTGATGGAGATCTTCTTTCCCAGTACATAAGAAGTTACTTGATGATTTGATGCAGTAGCATGAATTTAAAATTCTTTAACCAGTTTGGGAAAAACTGGACTAATTAGTCAATCAAAAATAGTTTTTCCTCACTTGACTCTCAACATCAGGCGTAAGGTCATACCCATTTTCTTTCATGCTTTCATAATCAAATATGAGTTCACAGAGAACTTCCAGAGAATTAACCGGAGTGAGGAGAGTTCTTGTAGGTTCAACATACCTTTCTTCGTTTGTAGTAGAGGATGAACTAGGAATGTTGATTTGAGAAACTTGAGACTTTTGTTGTTATTGAAAAGAAGCTATTGTTCACATATTTATGGTTTGAGAGTACACAAAAGGGAAAAGAGAAAATACAAAGAGAATAGGGTGAGTGAGAGTCAAGGTGTGAAAGTGGTTGTGAGAAAGTGAGGTATAAATAGCCAATGGGGAGAAATGTGAATTAAAATAAACAAAATGATTAACAACATTAATGATTTATGAAAAAAGGGGATGGCGTGAATATTTTGAACATTTACCGATGTGACTCGCACCTCAATGCAGTAACTCAATGGTTTCACCCCTTCAGATTTTGAACATGTGTTCAACCTTTGAGAGTGACTTAGCATTTAGGGTTGACAGATGTTCATGTAGTGAACTGCTTTCTTCTATTCTCATAAATATGAAAATCTTCAAGTTGAATCTTCATTCAAAGCATATGAGTACTGCATCCAACTGCATCTATATATTCAGCCTCAACAATTGATAGTGTAATAGTGCATTTTCTTTTGCTGGACCATGAGATTAGATTATCTCCTAGAAACAGGAAGCTTCCAGAAGTATTTTTTCTATCTACTCTATCTCTAGCAAAGTCAGCGTCAGAGTAACCTATTAATTTATATTCTCTGGATTTTCTATAACAAAGACCAAGAGTAGTAGTACCTTTCAGATATTTAAAAATTCGCTTAACTGTTGTTAAGTGAGATTTTCTAAGATCTGATTGGATTCTGGCCCAAAGACAAATGCTATATAGAATATCAGGTCTTGAAGCTATTAAATATAAGACAGAACCAATCATACCTCTGTAGAGCTTCTACTATACTTTCTTACTTACCTCTTCCTTTTCCAGAATGCATGTAGGATGCATAGGAGTTTTGGATGGCTTACTTTCTGACATATCAAATTTCTTCAGAAGTTTTTTAACATACTTACTTTGATGTATGTAGGTTCCTTATGGAGTTTTATTGATTTGAATTCTGAGAAAGACTTGAGTTCACTCATCAAGCTCATTTCAAATTCTGCCTGCATAGTCTTAGCAAATTCTTTCCCCAAGGTGGCTTTCGTAGATCCAAATATTATATCATCTACGTAAATTTGAGAAACCATAATGTCATTTTTAAATGGTTTACAGAATGGAGTTGTGTCCACCTTCCCTTTGGTAAACTCATTTTCCAACAGAAAGTTACTTAGTCTTTCATACCAAGCTCTGGGAGCTTGTTTCAGACCATATAACGATTTCTTAAGTTTATTAACATATTCGGGATGTTTTGTATTTTCAAAACTTGGGGGTTGGTGCACATAAACTTCTTCATCAATGTTACTATTTAAAAAGGCACTTTTGGCATCCATCTGATAAAGAGTGATGTCATTATTTACAACAAATGAAATTAAGAGTCTGATAGATTCTAACCTGGCAATTGGAGCAAACATTTCAGCATATTCTATCTCGTCTTGCTGACTATAACCTTGTGCAACTAGTCGGGCTTTGTTTCTGACAACTTCTCCTTGTTCACTTAGCTTGTTTCTGAAGACCCACTTAGTTCCAGTGATGTTGAAGCCTTTTGGTTTAGGAACTAGATCCCATACATCATTTTTGGTAAATTGATTTAGTTCTTCCTGCATTGCAAGTATCAAATCATTGTCTAGAAGTGATTCATATACGGAAGTCAGTTTGATCAGAGAAAATAATGCCATAAGAGATTCTTCAGTATTTCTGAATGTAGATCTTACTCTAATTGGATCATCTTTCTTTCCCAGAATCATGTTTTCAGGATGTGCTAAGATGCTTCTGGATTGTCTTTTCTAGATGGATTCTTCAAAATTTGATGTAATATTTGTGATGTCTTGATCTGTATTTGGCTGAAGTTTTGAACTTTTTATTTTCTGAAGATCTGTCTTTAGTACCTGTAATTTGAACTTCTATATTTGAAAAATACTCATCCTCCTTTGAATTTTGAGAGCCAAGCTTATCATCAAATCTAACACTAATAGATTCTTCCACAATTCACGTTTGTGTTATATACTCTATAATATTTTAAGCATTTAGAGTATCCTAACATGAAACACTTTTTGCCTTTAAATCAAATTTGTTCATATTTTCTTTAGTGTTCAATATAAAAAAAGTACATCCAAATGGATGGAAATAAGATATGTTAGGCTTTATGTTCTTCCACAATTCATATGGAGTCTTTTCCAGAATAGGTATTATTGAGATTTTTTTCTGAATATAACATGTTGTGTTAACTGCTTCTGCCCAGAAGTTTTTAGCAATGTTAGTCTCGTTGATCATGGTTCTGGACATTTATTATAAAGTTCTATTCTTTCCTTCTACAACTCTGTTTGTTAAGTAGTTCTAGGACAAGAGAAATCATGAGAAATTCCATTCTCATTAAAAAACTTTTCAAAACTTTTGTTTTTGAATTCCTCACCTTGATTTTTTGACTTTTGCAATTCTAAACTCTTTTTCACTTTGAACTTGGTTACAGAATGTAGAGAACACATAGTGTGACTCGTTCTTATGTCTTAAGAACTTTACCCATGTCCATCTGCTATAATCATCTATGATCACTAATCCATACTTCTTTCCACTGATGAATGTAGTTATCACTGGTCCAAATAGATCTATATGCAGAAGTTCTAATAGTCTAGAGGTAGAAACAACATTTTTTATTTGAAAGAGGGTTTTGCAAACTTGCCTTTTTGACATGCTTCATACAAAGCATCTGAGTTGAACTTTAAGTTAGGAAGTCCTCTGACCAGATTGAGTTTGTTAATATGGGATATTCTTCTCATACTAACATGCCCCAATCTTCTGTGCCAGACCCATTGCTCATCATTAATAGACATAAGGCATTTTACATTCTGACTTTTTTGTTCAGAAAGTTTTATAGGACTTTTGATTAAATATTATATCATAACCGTTATCACTTAATTAACTTATGGATAATAGGTTATGCATTAATCCATCTACTAACAGAATATTAGTTGTAGAAGAAAGTGTATTGTTACCAATGGTTCTAGAGCCAATAATCCTTCCTTTCTGATTGCCTCTGTATGTATCCTCCAAATTTAAGTTCCAGGCTTTGGAACATATGCTTTCTTCCCGTCATATGTTGAGAGCATCCAGAGTCCAGATACTAAGATTAGTGTTTCAACTTTTTTGTTAAAGATATCTGCAACATAGATGATTTTATCCTTAGGTACCCATATCTTTTTGGGTCTTTGTTTGTTAGAGTTTCCAAAATTCTGATTGAATTTTGGTTTTGCAGAGTAAGAATCACTAGTATATTTTATATCATGTGATTGTCCATATGTAAAGTGTGAGTTTAAAGGTGTGTGTTTTATAACCATGTCATCAACTTTCTTTGGTTGATATGATTCTTCTCCTTTAGGTTTCACATATCCTACTCCTTTTCTTCCATTTCTGCTAACTCTATAGATCATTGAAGCCATCTTGCTTCTATCTATGTTTCTAGCAAGAAATTTTGAAAGTTGTGATCATATTATTTTATGATGTTATCAGAACTATTTGAAACTTCTGAAACAGATTCTTTCTCAGCTTTTTATAATTCATTTTTAAGTTTAGAATTAATTTCTTTTAGCCAAGAGTTTTATGTTTTTTGTCTCCTAGTTTCTTCAGTTTCAAATACAAGAACGTGTTTCTGGTTCTTGTTTTTGAATCGAAGTTGTTGTTATCTTTCAAGAATTTCAGATAGAATTTCTTCTAATTGAGATCTAGAGAATTCAGAAAGTGCCTCTTTTGAATCTGATCATATTCTGATGTATATGTGTCTTCTTATATGTTGTCCATTAAAGCTATATTGGCACGTTCGTCTTCTGATTCTGTTTCAGCTTCAAAAGATTTTGAGTCATTCCACGTTGCCATAAGACTTTTCTTATTTTCTTTGGATAACTTCTTCTTAGGCTTTTCTTTCTAATGATTTAGGCAGTCGTTTTTGTAGTGACCTGGCTCTTTGCATTCGTAGCATACAACATCTTTGTTGCTAGATTTTCTGTATCTAGGGGATGATTCAGAGTGATTGCTTGTTCTTCCGGGGTTTCTAAATTTCCTCTGTTTGTGCTTCCATAGCTGATGGACTCTTTTGGAGAGAAGAGATAGTTCGTCTTCCTCTGAAGAGGATCCACCAGAGTTTTCTTCTTCTTCCTGAAAAGCTTTAGTTTCATATTTTTTATTAGATTTAAGATCAAGAGACTTACCTTTCTTTTGGGGCTCATCTTCTCCTAATTTTATCTCGTGACTTCTCAAAGAGTTGATAAGTTCTTCAAGAGATATTTTGTTCAGATCTTTGGCTATTTTTAAGGTTGTAACCATGGGTCTCAATTTCTTGGGTAAGCTTCTGATGATTTACTTCACATGACCTTCTATTGAGTACCCTTTGTCCAAAATTTTATCCCCACAACCAGAATTTGAAACCTTGAGAATGTTGTTTGAACTGTTTCATCTTCTTCCATTTTGAAGGCCTCATACTTCTGGATGAGTGCAAGATCTTTGGTCTCTTTGACTTTCATGTTGCCTTCATGCGTCATTCTCAAAGAGTCAAACATTTTCTTATTTTAATCTATGTTTGTGATCTTCCCATACTCGATGTATGAGATAACACTAAAGAGGAATGTTCTAGCCTTGTGATGATTTCTGAATTCTTTCTTTTGTTGATCTGTCATTTTCTTTCTGTTGATCTTCTGACCGCTTGCGTCAACTGGACAAATGTAGCCATCAGTTACAATATCCCAGAGATCAGTTTCATGAGCTAGAAAAAAACTTTTGATTTTTTCTTTCCAGTAATCGAAGTTCTCACCATCAAAGATTGGAGGTTTTCCGCTGATTCTATCTTTCTCATCATAATTATCATTCTTGTTGTTCTGAATTGGTCCCACCATAGTGTTTTTCTTGCTAGGATCTTTTTCTGACACAATTAAGTGTTAGCACCAAGATCAAGGAGTTTTGATACCAATTGAAGGATATAAAAACACAAGAAAGGGGATTTGAATTGGAATTTTCAAAAATTAAAATAGTATGACACGTTTGGCTATCCTGGTTTGTTTGAACTCAAACTACCCCACTCCACCCGCCAAGGTGATTTCGTCTCTCTCAAACGAGGTCTTAATCCACTAATCAAAACTTTGATTACATAATCACAAAGACTACAGTCAATGCCTTCTTGGGACTAAACCACAGCTTGGTTTCTCAAGGTATTACAAAATATGAATCAAAATGTGTACAATAATGTTTCGAGAAAAACTATATCACAATTGTGATTTATACACAAGGTTATAGCATAATGAATAGATAAAAGAGAGCTTGTGAGAATATTTCTTTGCATGCACAAGTGTTTTTTATCACTCTTGAAGACTCCTTTATATAGGCGAAGCATATGAGACATAAGAAGATGATTTTGGAAGGTTTATAAAAAGTTGTTAATGCACTTTCCAAAATTATAGATCTTGTTTGGTACTAGTTGTTACTCTTTGATTTTCAATAATTGAATTGTAATGCATCAGAACTTCCTTCTTTAAAAACTGATCATAATAAGAATATTAACATTGAGACTTTAGATCATCATAGTTTTAGGAATGCAGCTTTGGTGCTTCAGAAGTTTTAGCATTAGAACTTCTTTGTGCGTGATATTTCAATAGTTGTATAGAAATTCTTATTAGATATTCTCAGCTTAATTTTGCTCGCCAACTTCTATGCTTCTTTCTCAGAACTTCTCTGCATATTTTATTAAATTATTAGAGAGCATATTTGTTCTTTATGTATATATCATGTATTTGTTATCATCAAAACTATTATAAAGATGTAGAACTAAACTATGTTCTCACAAGCCTTTGATTTTAAGAAAGGGACTGACTTACTTGTATTAAAATGAACAAGAAGTGGTGTTCCATTGCAAGGTATCAACGGAAGTATAAGTGTATGTGGAGGAGTATTGTGGACTCACACGTGAAGGGGGAGGGGGTGTTAGAATAATAACGCAAGTGTGAGTAAGTGGGAGAATAACACTCACCTATCACCTTAAGATTTTAGGTGGGTGTTATTTGAAGGATAGAAAAACACAAGAAAGGGGGTTTGAATTGGGGTTTTCAAAAATTAAAGCTTAAAAACACGTTGGTTATCCTAGTTCATTTAAACTCAAACTACTCCAGTCCATCCGCCAAGGTGATTTCGCCTATTTCAATCGAGGTCTTAATCCACTAATCACAAATAATTTACAATTCAAGAAGACAATTGACAACATCTTTTAGATATCAAACCACAACTTTGAAGAATTGAAAAACACAAGAAAGGGGGGTTAAATTGGAATCTTAAAATTTATTGGAAAAAACACGATGATTTTTATCCTGGTTCGTTTGAAATCAAACTACTTTAGTCCACCCGTCAAGGTGATTTTGCCTCTCTCCAACGAGGTCTTATTCCACTAATCAATCTTGATTACAAATCTAATTTGACTACTTCTAAAGTCTTCTTGAGTATAACCACAACCCGGTTTTTCTCAAGGAATAGCACTAAATAATATAATTATAAGACGATGTACAATAATGTTTTCTTACAAAACAGTATCATAGTATGTGATGTTTCACACAGTTGAGAGAATTGTATGTATGTGGATTAGAAAAGATTGCAGCGTTATTGAGTGTTATGAAAATCGTAAACGATTTATCCTCACGTCTTGTTTAAATAGGCGCGACATGAACGATCTTTTGTAAACATGATTAATGACAGTTAAGGTGCTTTCCAAAAATAAAGATCCTTGTTCCCTTCCAACCGTTACTCTTGAAATGGAAATATTTGATTTGTAACGCTTCAGAACATTGAGGTATGCATTTCTGCTTGCTTCAGAGCTTTTGAAGGTCAGAGCCATAAGATCATATTTGCAACGTTAGACTTACTTTCCTAGAGTTGTGTAATCAGAGTTAAAATATCTTTCTTTTAGAGCAACTTCTGATCTTATTTCATCAAAGCTTTTTGAGAATTGTCTACGTTCACAGCAGGAATAACCTTGTAGCTTATCTTCTGATCTTATTCCATCAGAACTTCTCTACAAAACATAATATAATTTTAGAGTGCATATTTGTTCTTTGTGTTTGTTATCATCAAAACTCTTACTAGGGTTGTAGAATCAAACTATGTTCTAACAATTTCCCCATTTTTGATGATGACAAAAACTAGGATATTTCAATCATAATAAATAGAACATAAATCATTATAGGGTCTCCCCCTGAGATGAGTACTCAGATAGAGATGAATTACTTCCCTGAAGTTCATTCTGATCAGAGCTTTGGATGCATCTACTTATGTCTTCATCATAGTTGTGTTCCTATTTTACTTTCAGAAAAAGAAATGAGAAGTTATGATATTCAAAATGTTTGAGACTGTGTCTCGATATATTGTTATTAGAAATATCTTACATTCTCCCCCTTTTTGTCAAGAATCAAAAAGCAATATAATCATTAATTTGTATTAACTGGTTTTTCTATAAAACAAACCAAGATTAGTAGTACCTTTCAGATACTTGAAAATTCGCTTAACATCAGTTAAGTGAGATTATCTAGGATCTGATTGGAATCTGGAACATAAACATACATTGTATAGAATATCATGTCTTGAAGCTGTAAGATATAGGAGAGAACTAATCATACCTTTGTAGATCTTTTGTTCTACCTTTTTACTTACCTCTTTATTTTCTAGAATGCATGTAGGATGCATTAGAGTCTTAGCTGTCTTACATTATGATAATTTGAATTTCTTCAGAAGTTCTTTGACGTATTTGCTCTGGTGTATTTAGGTTCCTTCTAGAGTTTGATTGATCTGAATGCCCAAAAAGAATTTGAGTTCTTCCATCAAGCTCATTTCAAACTCTGACTGCATAGACTTAGCAAATTCTCTTCCCAGAGAGGCTTTAGTAGATCCAAAAATAATGTCATATACATAAATTTGACAAACTAGAATGTCATTCTTAAATGACTTACAAAATAAGGTTGTATCCACTTTCCCTATGGTGAAATTATTTTCTAACAGAAAGCTACTTAGTCTTTCATACCAAGATCTGGGAGCTTGTTTCAGACCATATAGTGATTTCTTTAGTTTGAAAACATATTCTGGATGTTTGGATTTTTCAAAACCAGGCGGTTAGTGGACATAAACTTCTACATCAATGTATCCATTTAAGAATTCACATTTGACATCCATCTGATAGAGAGTGATGCCATTATTCACGGTGAAAGAAATTAAAAGTCTGATAGATTCTAACCTAGCGACTGGAGAAAAGGTTTTTCTATAGTCTATCCCCTTTTTTGACTATAACCTTGTGCAACCAGCCGTTCTTTGTTTCTGATGACTTCTCCTTGTTCATTCAACTTGTTTTTGAATACTCATTTTATTCCAATGACGTTGAACCCTTTTGGTTTGGGAACCAGATCCCGCACATCATTTCTGGTGAATTGATTTAATTCCTCATGCATAGCCAGTATCCAATCATTGTCCAGAAGAGCTTCATCAATGGAAGTTGGCTCAATCATAGATACTAATCCCATGAGATATTCTTCAGAGTTTTTGAATATGGATCTTGTTCTGATTGGGTCTTCCTTGTTTCCCAGAATTTTGACTTCAGGATGAGCTAGGTTGCTTCTGGATAGTCTTTTCTGAAGAGGTTCTTCAGATGTTGTTGTAATGTTTGTGACATCTCCTTCTGATGTTGTTTGTGATTCTTTGTTGGAAACTTCTAATGTAGTGTCTTCAGTACCTGTAAATTGGACTTCTATATATGCAATAGATTCATTTTGCTTTGACTTTTGAGAGTCAAGCTTGTCATCAAATCTAACACTGATTGAGTCTTCTACAATATGTGTTTCTGTGTTGTATACCATGTAGCCTCTTGAGCGTTCATAGTATCCTAACATAATACACTTATGTGCTTTAGAGTCAAACTTGGTCAGATGTTCTTTGGTGTTAAGAATAAAACAAATACATACAAATGGATGGAAATACGAGATGCTGGGCTTTATGTTCTTCCACAATTCACATGGAGTCTTATTCTGAATAGGTCTTAAGGAGATTCTTTTCTAAAAGTAACACGTTGTGTTAATTGCTTCTGCCCAGAAGTTCTTAGCAATGTTAGTCTCGTTGATCATGGTTTTAGCCATTTCTTGTGAAGTTCTGTTCTTTCGTTCTACAACTCCATTTTGTTGGGGAGTTCTAGAACAAGAGAAATCATGACAGATGCCAATCTCATTAAAAAATATTTCAAATTTTTTGTTTTTAAATTCTCCACCATGATCACGTCTGACTTTAACAATTCTAAGATCTTTCTCATTTTGAACTTGGTTACAGAAAGCAAAGAACACAGAGTGTGACTCGTCCTTGTGTCTTAAGAACTTTACCCACGTCCCTCTTCTATAGTCATCTAAGATCACTAATCTATACTTCTTGCCACTAATGGATGCAGTTTTCATTGGTCCAAATAGATCTATATGCAGAAGTTCTAATGGTCTAGAGGTAGAAACAACATTTTTTTGCTTTAAAAGGAGTTTTTACAAACATGCCTTTTTGACATGCTTCACACAGAGCATATGATATGAACTTCAGGTTAGGAAGTCCTCTAACCCGATTGAGTTTGTTAATCTGAGATATTCTTCTCATACTAGCATGCCCCAATCTTCTGTGCCAGACCCATTGCTCATTGTTAACAGACAATACACATTTTACATTCTGACTTTTCATTTCAGAAAGTTTTATTTTGTAAATGTTGTTCTTTCTCTTCCCATTAAAGAGGATAGATCTATCTTTCTAACTAACTGCTCTACATGACTTTTGATTGAAGATTATATCATAACAGATATCAGTTAATTGAGTTATGGATAAATAGTTATGCATTAATCCATCTACTAATAGAACATTAGTAATAGAAGGAAGATTACCGTTACCTACAGTTCCATAGCCAATGATATTCCCCTTCTGATTGCCTCTGAAACCTATGTAGCCTCCATCTTTAAGTTCCGGGCTTTGGAACATATGCTTTCTTCCCGTCATGTGTCGAGATCATCCAGAGTCCAGGTACCAGGATTGGTGTTTCAGTCTTGCTGTCAAAGATATCTGCTACTCTAATACGGTGGTAGAACTGACTTGGGATGTTTTATGTTTGATTGCATATGTTGCAGTTAGCAAGAGTTGCCACCGGCTTTTCTTTTATCCAATGAAGGAAAGGGGAAAAAGAACAAGAAAGACCTTTGAGATTATTTCTTGAGTTCGAGGGGAAGGTTATGAAAAGGGGGGGGGGGGGGGGGGGGTGGGGTATTAGCAACATTTTCATCCATAGTTATCTATGGGCTCTTGGTTTCTTGCTGGATCATTTGCTTTGTTTGAAAATGTACTTTGTGGTTGCTTTTGAAAGTATTTTTGAAAAGGCGCATTCCTTTACGCAAACTTTGTAATGGTTCTCATTTATTAAGAACATATACAAAGTGTTGAACTTTTGAAAATATTTCATGTTTTGAAAGTTTTTGGTGTGTGTTTGTTTTAAAAGTGAGCAAGCAACTAAGAATGTTTCTACCTACTCAAAAGTATTTTGTTCATTTCTCTCCTTTCCTTTGATATTTCTATCTTACCATTGATTGGTAAAAAGCCTTATCTTTGGATGTAAAGGGACGGGAATGGGTCATCGTATAGTCATGATAGCAGTATTGTGAGATATCTTAGCATTTCTCTTGAGGGACTAAGATCATTTGCAAGACAATATTCGTAGCATCATCGAGGGACTATGATCTTGTATTTTTATTGTTTTTGCTAAGACATCCCACGTGCATAACATGACCATTTTTAAGGCAAAAAGTGGAGTTAACCTTAGGGGTGCATGTGTGAATATTATGTTTGATTTGCATGCATTTATTCTTTAATTAGGGTTATCTACTTGTTGATTTTATCTTTCCATACAAACCCTATATTACTAGCATTGATATGAAAGCGATAAATTGTGGAAAGTAAATTTACGACGTTATTACATCATTTGGGGATGGGGTATACAAATTTATAAATGGGGATTGCAAGAAATTAAACCTAATTATCTATTACAACCATATTAAAACTTAAATAATGTACAAGAATTGAAAGGAATATAATGTACAAGGATACAAATGGAAAAGAAATGGATTTTTGTTTGGTTTTTGTTAAGGAAAATGGTTTTAACCTAATTATCTAAGAGAAAATAATTAATTAAAATAAGTAAAATTAAACCCTAGTTTAAAAGAAATAAAATTAAATAAGAAAGCATTTTTAGGATTTTTTAGAAAAGGTTTTAAGTTTAATCAAGATAGTAAGGAAATTAATTAATTAAAAGAAAACCTAAATTCTAAGTTAATTTTAATTAAAAAAGAAAATAACTAAACCTAAATCTAATTATTAATTTAAAAAAAAAAATTAAGTTTGTTTAAAAAAATATTTTTTTGTCTTTTTGTTTTTTTAAAGGAATAAAATATAAGTATATAGAATGCAAATAATAAATAAAAATATTTTTGGAATTTTTGATTTAATAAATAAAAATAATAATAATAATAATAATAATAATAATAATAATAATAATAATAAATTAAATAAAAATAAAATAAAATACGAAAAATAAAGTCAGGGGTAAAAATAGAGTTTAGGGTGTTTGTTAGAAAAAAACAGTTTTGGTTTACTAGGCCTGGCCCAAGTTTTATTTTGTTTGGAAATCAGAAAAAAGAATAAAAATAAAATAAATGGGATATGTTGTCAAAAGGAAACATGGGGTCAGAGCCAAGCAAAAATGGTAAAGCCCAATGTGCAGGGCCCAAACGCGCTGGTTGGGAGCAAACAAAAGAAATGTTGAAAAAATGAAAGAAAAAAAAAGTGGCAGCGCTGGGGCTTAAACACATGTCCTTGACATAATACGCGTGTTACCTTACCACTGGGGTGGCTATAAATCCGGTAACTTAAACAAAACCATAAATATATATTACAAATCCATTCCTAGAAATGAACTTCATCTTCAACCTCTAGCCAAGGTCCCTGTATCTCATTCATTTTTCATCCATTCTCAAAACTTCCAACATCAAACTTGTAAGAAATTTTACCAGGATTCCAGAAATATAAACAATTTGGACTAACAATCAAAGATGAGCATGTATTTCTAAAAGTACCAAATCCTGACCTAACTTTTTTCAGAGATTCAAACTTAAAATTCTCTAAGCTCAGGCAATATAAATGAAAACTATGGATATGTACAGCTTCGGGGTAATGATATCTACATTTTGTCTTCAGAATGTATGCACAAAATATGCTTGTATCAAGATATTGAAGTTTGAAAACTTACCTCTTGCAGCTGGATTCGTGTGTGGAGTTTGAGCAAAATTTAAGATGGCCTGATGATCTCTTTAGCTGGCCTGGACCTCCTTGAGTATGTTCCAACTCCTACTTTGCTTTGAGGATGGCTGAAACTCCCAACTCAAGTAGATTTGTAAGCTTCAGTTTTGAAAATGGTGAATGGTGATGGAGAGATTACAATCAGGAAAAAGGGCCTTGGATCACTTGCATATGAAGTATGTAAAGTGTTTGTATGATTAAAACTCAATACGCACGAGTGGATTTGGAGATGGCTATTTGAAACTCAAAACTATCAAGTTGTGGCAGATTTTGAGTTGCAAAGTGCTTGGGAGTTTTTTGGGGTGCTTGAGCTCTTCCGTTATGTTGCAATAGACTTGTGTATATGTATGGAAAAGGTTAGAGATCAATTGTACTCAAGGTTTCTGAGTTCTAGTTTATTGGCTCTATAACTTGCTTTTGAAGAAAAGTGAGAAGACAAGTCTCAAAGTGTTGTACAAGCATGGTCTGAGTTGGTAGAGGCCTTAGACAAGTTGCTTTTGGTTTTTACTTTACTTATGTGTAGAGAAAACAATTGAGAGGCTCAAGAAGTTGACAATTGCAAAAGTAATGCTTTATCAAAATGGAAATGGCAACTTTGTGCCATAAATGGAAAATCATTTTGGACAAAGCTTCAAACACTTGGATAAGGGGATAATCAGTTGTGTAAACCATTAATTATGGAATTAAAAACAAGTTTGAGGCCTGCAATGTGAGGATTATTCATCATAGCTATGAATTTGGTTCGTGTTCATCACAAAATATGTCTTGCACACCAAGTTTGAAACCCTAACTTCATGCCTTCAGTTCTCTCAGCTCAAGTATGGTCTTGATGAGTTCTTGGACATTTTGGAAAGCCTGTAACATCCTCTACAACATTTATGTTGGACATTTTTGAATATTCAATTTGGAACTAGGTGAAAAGTTGCCATGAAGTTAGGTCAAAATCCTGACTAAAATACTCAAAATTTCACTAAGTATTTTAGTTTCATGGACATGTCTTCATAAATTCATAACTTGAAATCCAAGAATTTCTAGAAAAAGTTGTGCCCTACAATGTTTTATATCTCATTGAGATCTACAAATTTCATGTTGGAAGTTTTCCTTGAATCATCTTGCATCATGATGGGAATTTGGCACAAAGTTTTGAAAAAATGTTAACTTTCTAACACTTAGAAATATTTCCATGTCTTAGAATTTTGACTTTTCAAAGATAATTTTGACTCTAATTTATTGATGAACAAGTTTCATATTTTGACATGTCTTGATGAAATATGATTTTTGAATTTTGATTTTTGTCAAAAAGTCAAAGTTTGACTTTTCAGTGTACAGATGACTTTTCATCAGTTGACTGAAATTCATCTGTCAATCCAATAATCTTGAGAGGTGACTTAAACTATGCAATTAGGTCAAGATGGTGAATTTGAATCCTTGAGATCATATCCTAAACCAATAAGTCATTTTCTTGGTCAAAAGTTAAGAACTGAGCCTTCTCAATTAAAACCCTAATTTTGACCATTTTGCCCTTTTGGTGTTATGATCAAATTTCTTTGAGGAGTTGTGATCCAACTTTATCAATTGACATATATGAGTTCATAATGTTTATATGGATAAAAAATTATGAAGTTTGACTGCAAATTGACCACAATTGACTTTTCCCTAATACAATTGATTTTAGGTCAACTGATCAACTGACTGAGCAAAAATGTGATCCAAACTTGAAACTTGACATGAGCAATATTGGGGATAAAAAATGATCTATGAAAGTCATATAAGGCATTATAAGCTCAATTATCTTTGTACAAACTCAAACCCTAATTTTGAGTTGTCAGTGTTTAAAGAGGTGTCTTGAGCTGATCAAACCTTGTGTAGTCTTGAATCAATGGAGATCTTATGAGAGATTTCTTGAGAAATGAGAAGGAAAATTTTGGGGTACAAATGCTTCCCCTGTTTAATCTTCTTAAACCTGAATAGTTAGATTGGCGAATCTTCCATTCGTGACTTGAAGGTGGAAGATGATTGAACACTAGAGTGCCCAGAAATTTGCACTCGATGATGTGTTAGTTAACTGTGTAGGGAATGTGCTTAAAGATTCCATTTGGAGAAATGATAGAAAGTTGTTGGATATGGGCTTATAGATGCCATCCAAAGGTGATTGTTGACAGAAATTAGACTAAGTCTAAATCTTGACTTTAATTGGAGAAGAATCAGAATAAATCTTTGGAGTGATTTATCTGAATTATAGAAAATGCCTATGGGAAAGGGATCAAGATAACCCATTGAGAGATTTAAATTGAAACAAAAGATGTAGTGGGATAAATATCATAATATTATCCATAAATGGATTGAATCTGACTCGTGTTCAAAAGATATGATGAATGAGCATCAGAATGACATCCGTATATGGATCATATTTGGACTGTATTCGAAAGGTATGTTGAATGAGTGGCAGAATGACATTCGTATCTGGATCGTATCATGGACTGTATTTAGCAGAAAAATATGGAATAAGTATTAGAATGTCAGCTGTATCTGGATCGCATCTAAACTATTTCTAGAAGAAAACCTAGAGTAAGTATCGGCATGTCAATTGTATCTGGATCGCATCTGAATTGTTTCTAGATCTGAGAAGGAGCCCGTATAGGATTGCTTTAGCTGGTCGTGTAGATAATTGCCTTGTCTTGTTTTAGGTATTAATCTTTGACCTCAAAAAGAAAGATAGTTTTCCTGGCTTGTTACAGGTATTAATCTACAGTCAGTTGTTCTCAGATAGTTTTCCTGGCTTGTTACAGGTATTAACCTGGAACTTGAAAAGGTTGGTCATTGAGATAGTTGTCCAGTCTGGTTTCAGGTATTAATCTCTGACCTGAGAAAGAAAGATAATTTTCCTGGTTTGTTACATGTATTAATCTTGAATATCTTTATGTAGATAGTTTTCCTGGCTTGTTACAGGTATTAATGTACAATCAGTTATCCACAGATAGTTTTCCTGGCTTGTTATAGTTATTAATCTGGAACTTGAAAAGGTTGGTCGTTGAGATAGTTGTCCTGTCTGGTTTCAGGTATTAATCTCTGACCTGAGAAAGAAAGATAGTTTTCCTGGCTTATTATAAGTATTAATCTTCAATCTCTTTACGTAGATAGTTTTCCTGGCTTGTTACAGGTATTAATCTACAATCAGTCATCCACAGATAGTTTTCCTGGCTTGTTACAGGTATTAATCTGGAACTTGAAAAGGTTGGTCGTTGAGATAGTTGTCCTATCTAGTTTCAAGTATTAATCTCTGACTTGAGAAAGAAAGATAGTTTTCCTTGCTTGTTATAGGTATTAATCTTCAATCTCTTCATGTAGATAGCTTTCCTTGCTTGTTACAGGTATTAATCTATAATCAGTCGTCCGCAGATAGTTTTCCTGGCTTGTTACAGGTACTAACGTGGAACTTAAAAAGGTTGGTCGTTGAGATAGTTATTCAGTCCGGTTTCAGGTGTTAATCTCCGACCTGAGAAAGAAAGATAGTTTTCCTGGCTTGTTACATGTATTAATCTTCAATATCTTCATATAGATAGTTTTCCTGGCTTGTTATAGGTATTAATCTATAATCATTCGTTCACAGATAGTTTTCCTGGCTTGTTACAGGTATTAATCTGGAACTTGGAAAGGTTGGTCGTTAAGATAGTTGTCATGTCTGGTTTCAGGTATTAATCTTTGACCTGAGAAAGAAAGATAGTTTTCCTGGCTTGTTACAGGTATTAATCTTCAATCTCTTCATGTAGATAGTTATCCTGGCTTGTTACAGGTATTAATCTTCAATCTCTTCATGTAGATAGTTATCCTGGCTTGTTACAGGTATTAATGTACAATCATTCGTCCACAGATAGTTTTACTGGCTTGTTACAGGTATTAATCTGGAACTTGAAAAGGTTGGTCGTTGAGATAGTTGTCCTGTCTGGTTTCAGGTATTAATCTCTGACCTGAGAAAGAAAGATAGTTTTCCTGGCTTGTTACAGGTATTAATCTTCAATCTCTTCATGTAGATGGTTTTCCTGGCTTGTTACAGGTATTAATCTATAATAAGTCATCCACAGATAGTTTTCCTAGCTTGTTACAGGTATTAATCTGGAACTTGAAAAGGCTTGCTTCATGATGAGTAGGAATCCATGTAAGATCGTTTCAAGATGAGCCCGTGTAAAGTTGCACCTGGTCACATAGGTAGTTGCTCTTCAGAAACTAAACTTGGACCTATTAAAAACTGTTGATGATAGACATTTGTTGATTGACCTTTTCCTGAAAAGGTGTTAGCTGTATGCAATGTCATGATGCATGAAATGTATGGTGCCCTCAAAATAAATGAGATTATTTTGTATGCATTGATCATGTATGTAAATATGAAATGTTAATGAAGTGTATCTTTGTCTGGGAAAATGAATCCTTGACAAATGCTAAGGAGCCTTGGGAAATGAAATCCCAGACCACTACTGTGGACGAAAAGTAAGCTTCTCTTCGGACTTGGTTTTAGGAGGTTTTCACTGGGGAATGTTGATCTTGAGAAAGAAAACTCTAGAGATGGAGAGTATTGATTTCTGCTTGGGGAAAGGAGTTCAGAAGTCTCTATTGTTCTACTGGGGAAGAGGAGTTACATTAGCAATTGGAGAGGCAAACTCAAGTTGGTGAATCTGTAGTTGGTTGGGGAGATAAACCTTGTCGCCAGTCTGTTGGGGAGGAGTCTTCAAAAATTGAAACCCTGGCTGGGGTCATCCTATGAACAGGATTTTGGGGGAGATTTGTCACTGCCCCTAGTGTGATACGGTGGGAGAACTGACTTGGGATTTTGCGTTTGTTTTTGCACTTGTTCGGTTTAGCAAGAGTCGCCACCGACTTTTTATTTTATCCTAAGGAAAGGTTAAAAAGCACAGGAAAAACCTTTGAGATGTTTTCGTGGGTTCGGGGGGTAGATTATGAAAAGGGAAGGTGCTAGCACCCTTTTCATCCATGGTTATCCATGGGCTCTTAGTTACTTGTTTTAGATCACTTGCCTTTGATTTTCAATTGTGTGAAATGGTGCTTTGTGTGTGTGGTTTGAAAATATTTTGAAAAAGATGCCTTGTCTAGGCAACCATTGTAACAATTCTTTACTCGAATGTTTTACAAAGGTGTTTGTCTTTTTGAAAAGATGTTTCAATGTTTTTTGAAAGTTGTTTGGAAGTTGTGTTGTGAGGTGTGTTTTGAAAATGGCAAGTGTGTTTTGCAAGTTTGATCGAGTAACCAAGAGCTATCTACCCTAAATTTCTCAAAGATCTTTCTTGTGTTTTAACCCTTTTAACAGTGTTGTTTCACCATTGTATTTGGTGAACAACCTTGTGTTAGGATGTTAACGGGACGGGCGCGGGTCATCGTATACAATCATTGAAGGCAACTTGTGAGATGCTCTAGCAATTTTGTAAGGGACGAGATCGTTTTATCAAAGGCAACATCGAGGGTCATCGAGGGACTAACAATCTTTGTTTATCGAAGGGACATTTGCTAGAGTGTCTCATACTCGAGGGACATGATTGCATTTTCCGAGGCAACAAGCAAGGTTACCCTAGAGGTGCAAGTGTGAATTGTGTATTGATTTTCATGCATTTATCTTGTGTTAGGTTATCTAGAGGTTGATTTTGAATCTTTGCATACAAACCCTAATTACTATACAGTATATGGAAAGCGATAAATTGCAGGAATTTAAAGTCTAAGCTATTACAAATAAGTATCCGGGGACGGGGGTACAAATATTTACAAATGGGGATGAGTCTTATCAGGATAGTAGTGTCCAAATATTATTTACAACCAAATCGAATCATCGCATTCTCAATGTAAAAATATAAGAATAAAAAGGAATCAAAAGCAATGTATGATGCACATGATTATTTACAAGTGATCAAAATGTTAAACTTAATGTATTATTGAGTATTGTTATTTTTATGTTTTTGTTAATGCCATATATAAAAAAAAAGTTTTAAAGAGAAAAGCATTTAACTTAATAAAATCTATTTTTTTACGTATTTCAAGTGTAACAAAAAAGTATTGTTACTAAAAATTTTAATATATAGAAAACACAATATATCATTTTTATTTAAAGGAATTAGTTTTTAAAAAAAGAAACAAAGTGGTCATAAAAAGAAAAGTATTAGTTTGTAAACAAAGAAAAGAAATAAAATGGGCTTTTGAAGGAAATACCTGGCCCAAACAAAAACAATCAGATTTACAAAGGGGTGTAGGCGCCAGTTTTATTGGGCTTTAGCAGTTTGTGCAAGGGACAGGCCCATAATGCGTTTGACAATTTTTGTTTAGGGTTTCAAGCATTTGTTCAGAATAGGGTTACAAGCATTTTGTGAGCGGCGCTGCTTCCTTCTCCTTCTTCGCCTTCTTCATCTTTCTCAACAGAGCCGTTGATGCTCCTCTCCTCACCTTAGGTTACCAGGCGCCACCTCCATTCTCCTCTCTTCACGGTCGTTCAGGCGATGATTAAAAAAAGGTAATAATCTTTCCTTCTGAACATTTTTTAAGGTTTTTTGGATTTCAATCTTGCATGCTTATCTTTTTCATGTTTTAACCATGGATGTTCGTGTTTGTATGAGGTGTGAAGCAGAAAAAGGAAGGGAAAAATAACTTGCTGATCTCGTTCTTGGAGAGGCGATGGAGAGGGAGTTTGGGAAGGAGGCGTTCTCTGGTGGCCAAAGCAGGGAGCTCATGACGTTGGCTTTTCTGGTAACCTCGTATCTTTCTTTAGAATGGTTTTGTGATGAATGCTATAATCTGAAAACCCTAGAGTACGTTTCTGACTCTTTTCCTCTCTGAATACATGCTTTGTTCTGATGACGAGCTTATCTCTGAAGATTGTTTATTGTTGGCTTTCTTCCTCTCTTTGGACTTGATTTCTCAATGATGAACTTTCTGAGATGCTTGTGCTTCTGTTGTTGTTTTTTACTTCTGACTTCTCTTTTTTCTTGATGTTGTTGACTTCCAATGATGATTATTTCTGAGAATGTGGTTATTGTTATTCTTTGAGTTTTCCTATTTTTTGATTTGGGTGAGCTTTCAATGATGATGATGGGTTCTGAGATTTGGATTTGTTTAGCATATGATGAACATGTTCTGAGGCGTTTTGTTGGTGTTTTGATTTTGAAATGGTTTGGATTGAATGCGGGTTGAATGCTTTAGCAGGCTACTGACTTCAGGCTTCAAGGCTTGTGCTTTGTGCAGGCTTGTAGTTGTATGCAAGTTTGAATCAGGCTTGGTTTGTTGAAGTTTATGCAGGTTGTGTTTATGAAGGCTTCTGGCTGTATGCAGGCTTGATGTTATCTTTGAATGAGTTTTTAGGCTTGTTTGGGTATAGGCATGCTAGCTATGCAGGCGGGCTTGAGACAAGCTTGCTTGTGTTTTGATTTTTGGTTTGAGTCTGCTGTATGTTTCTAGCAGGTTTGAAACTAGTTTCAAGGTTTGTTATGTTTGATTTGTGTTTGACAGGCTTGAGGCAAGTTTGTAAGCTTCAAGGCAGTTTTGAGGCTACAGGCTTACTGTTGTTTGCTTCTGGTTTGAGGCAGGCTTGTGATGCTGTGCAGGTTTGAAACTGAACAAGCTTTGAGGCTTATTGTCACACAGGTTTTATGGTATCTTGCCCTTTGTATTCTTTTGTATCCTACCTCCTTTTAACAGTGTTGATCTGTTATATTTATCTATCTCTAAGCCTGCAAACAATAAGCCTGCTACTTTTTTCTCTCTTTCTCTCTCCACAGAAAAAAGCATATTTTATTGCTTAGAGTCCCTTTTTTCTGAAAAGGTGTTGGTTGGGAAATGATGAAAGTTTTGAAATATTGCTTGCATTTTGTCTTTCCTTTGCATTCTGTACTTTCTTCTTTTCTTTGATGACAGTTTGATAGCTTTTGATATCTTTTGATATCTTCTTGACAGTTTGGTAGCTTCTTTGGACAGTTTTGAATTTGTGATTTAGTTTGCTTAGTTTGAAACTGTAACTTGGCTGTTTGGTTTGAAGGCAATTTTTCTCTTGTGCAGCTTTGTTTGGCATTTCAGTTTACACTTTGCAATTTGTGAATTTCTTATGCAGCCTTGTATTTTAATTAATTCTAATGCTTGCAAACAATTTTTCTTTCCCTCTTTGTGAACCAAGAAGAGACATCTTCTTGCGATTTGCAGAGAGGACGAACAAACTGATTCCGGCCAACACCTTTAATGATGAGTTTTTGATTAACTGTCTGAGAATGCATTTTTAATTTTAACTGTATTAACTTCTTCCTTTTTGTCTTTGCAGGTGAACATCAGTTGAGCAAAGGATGCAACAGTAGAAGATGAAGACTTCAAGAGATTTAGGATATAGTTTTATTTTATTTCTAATTATTTTTAATAACATCATTGTAAACACTATAAATAAATTTACAGTATTCAAATAATATTTGTAACAAGCAATTAAAAATGAATAAAAAATCTTTTTTGTCAGATATCTCTTTTAATTCTTCTGCAATTGCTTATTTAATTATTTAAATTTCTTGAGTCATAATAATTGGAAATTATCCCAACAATCTTAACTTAGAAATTATAAATAATCAACAAACGTCGCAGTCTCACTGTCTTGCATTAACCAATAATAAACCCGGCATTCCAATTAACCATATATATGGCACAGTCAAACAAAACAAATGTCCATACGTCTTTCATTTCACTGATTAAACCAACACTTCAAACTCTCAATCAGAAGCCTCAACCCATATCCCAGATGTTTAGACTTTGAGAAACAAACAGAAATCTTGAACAAACGTCAAAACCATGTGACAGCTAATTAAGACATTGGATTCAAATTCTTCTGAGAATGCGCGTGCAAACCCTAATTCTTGATTTATTGTCAAAGAAACGTCCGCCTGATCAAACCCTGAGCCAAACTCAACCAAATCACTAAAAACCCTAATAATCTGCTTGGACTGATTCAAAAGTTAATGGAAACCCTAATTTTGTTTGACTGATAAGAAAAGTCTGTTTGATCGATTCTTGAGCCAATTTGAAAAATCAGGAAAAGCCCGAAGCTGTGATTTCTTGTGAAAAAGGGAGGGCAAATTTTGGGGTACAACACCTAGTAATAGGTATTTGTGGCATTGTCGGGAAATGTTTGCTTGATCGTACGTAATCCTTTGTTGGAATTCATGTTCGATGCCCCAAGTGATTTAAATAAAAGCCTTCCTCTTGTTATTCAGCGTTTCTTGAGAGATTTCTTGGAATCTTGACTGGACTGCCCCAGATGTGTTGGACAATGACACATCATGCCCCTTGCTTAATGGATATCTGTTATTGGAAGTGTCTTCCCACTTGAAGTGATTTTGTTCATTAAGAGAGTTTTTGTTCACTGGATATTTGTCGTGTGAATCTCACTATCGTCAAACAAATAGCGATATGAAAACAGTGGTATTCAAAATAATGCAAAGTTTATGCTTGTCTTGAAGTTTTGAAAATGCATTTTAGTAGATAAAATAATTTTGCAAGTATGTGAATTCAAGTAAGGATTTAAAGTAATCCTTACAGGAGTCAGGATACCTTTTGTAACAGTATGCTTTCAAATTAACCCATGCTTCAATTAGGACTTTCAAGGGTTATAACGTGGCTTAGTTCACGGTTTAAGAAACAAAAGATAAAGGCTCAAATTTTATTTGTACCCACCCGTTCTTCGTGATGTTCTTTAGTCCTAAACTCGGTTAATTATGCGTTCGAACTTCAAAACGTTTTGGTGATGGTTCAGAGAAGTTTAGTTTATCGAAAGGAAGTCATTTTTTGCAACATTTTTCATGTTGGTCGAGGATCTGTAGTGACCTCTTTTTTGATTTATTATCCCTGATTTTGCCTGACTGTTCTTGTTTTTGAGATAACAGTCAGCAGGATGCCCTAGTTTTTATTAAGTCTCCTTTGTAGGTTTTGACTAAGTGGACTTTTCTTTTTATTAATATTTTTAGAAATAATGATTGCATATGTGATAGGGAACCATCATCGTCTTTTGATTCCAGAGGAATGTTTTTACATGTCATTTGTTGTATTACGAAGTGAAAGTTTGCGACTGAACGCACACTTGAATCAACTGAGAGACTACCCTTCCCCAGGTTTTGATTAAAGGTTTTGATTTGTGTGAGAAATAAAACTCCTACTTCCTTGGCTCAAAGGGGTTGACTAGCGATTATCTTCCTTATAACTCCAGTGTTTAGGATTTGAACGAATGCATGTACATCGTCAGCAAGGTCTATTCAAAAGCATAATGTATGAGATTAAGGCATGGTTTTCATCATCCTCCCTCTAAAGGCTTGCAACTTTTAAAAACAAGAGATGAGTATCATAAAGGGAGTAAGCAACATATTTTAAATGTAATGAAAACAAATGGACCAATTCAAGACAAACATATGCAATGCATTAATGAAACAGAGTTTGACATTAATAGATAAGTGTTTGAATAAGCAAAAGAAATTACAATTGAAAATTCAAATGAACAAAAGCCTCTTTGTCTGAACTTGTCACTTCAAGTGGTGAGTCTTTGAGGGATGGCAGAAGAATTCAGTCTGACCATCTTGTGTGAACTCCAGCACTCCTTCGTCGATCAAGTCTTAGATCTTATTTTTCATTGCCCAACAGTTATTTGTATCATGTCCCTGACTATTGGAATGGTACGCGCATATTGTATCAGAATGACAGTTAAGAGCGGAGGTATTGGGATTTCGAGGTGGATCCCTCAATGTAATCAACTCCATCTTCAACATGTGTTGCAATAATTGAGCCAATGACATGTTGATGTTAGTAAACTGTCTCTCGGACTTATTTTGTCTTTTCTGACTTTCCTGTTGATTTTGACGAGGCCGTTGTTGGGCCCGTGACGTGGAAGCAATTCGGAACAGTCTATTTTCCCTTGAACCATCTTCTTGTCTCATGGGCGGCTGAGTAGTGGCTCGATCCCCAGTCTTGGCCGTTTTTTTCATACGATTGCAACCGTCTTGATGAAGTTGGTTGACAAGGGCTCTCAACTACTCTTGTGCTTGAGCTAGGTTTTGGATAAGAGCCATCTGGGGCACCAGTTGTCCCATCATTTGGGCCTTCATTATGGCTATCTCGGTTTATAGCCACTCCAATCGATCATCTCTGTCATCCCTAGAGTTTCCCATGATCATGCCCCTAGTGAGGAGCGCCTTCACCTCTTCTTGTCCCTTAGATAGGTTTAAGAACATCTCTTGAAGTTGAGCGTTTTGAATTTGAATGCTCTTGATGGTCTGTTCTAGGGTCATCCTTACTGAAATAAACAGTAAGAAGATAAGGATACCTGCATGGGAGAAACCTGTCATGATGCATGTTATATGATGCAATGTTTTCAAGGATTTAAGAAATTTAAGTTTGTCTAGACAAAGAATGAACAAACGTTAAATTGCATTAATTAGTTCAAAATGGTTACAAAGTTCCCCTTGGGCTTACAAAATAAACCTCTATGACAAAAATGTCAAACGCATCCTCTTCGGCGCAAGATAGGCGTCCAAGCTTTGTTCTTCATGGAGTATCTTTGTAAGTTCTAAAACTCTTTTCTCACTCGCATAGCACTGAGCTTCGCAAGTGTCTCGTTCTACCTTTAGCTGAATCTAACCTTTTTGCAAGTCTTCAAGAGAAGTAGGCATGTTGGGATGGAGGACAGTATACGGGACTTTTTCTTCAGCAATAAGCTCCACGATAACTGGTAGGATGGAGGGGTAGGGCATCATGAGTTTCTGAGCACGAGCTCACACCCACCTAAGATAAGGTTCAAAGGGAATAGAATTCTTGTGTCCCATTGTCCCACTATCTATTTTATTTACCACCATCTAAGCTCTCTCAAACCTCTGACGGCAACCTTGATCATCGCTCTCGTAATCGAACACCAACCCTTGGATGAGCATGCCATGAGGACCATCTCTTCTGGCGTAACCAAACTGCACAAGGCTAAGCAAGGGTTGTAAGTGATACCTCCCCTAATGCCAAGCAGAGGGACATTAGGTAATTCCCCACAATGGTCAATGTTATAAGTATCCGCCAAGGATCTCGAACACCAATGGATATCAGAGTGGGTGAGGGACATCATCCTTTGAGACCATGTCAATCTTTGCTCGTTCTTTAATGATGATTGAGGTAAGTGCGAAGTGAACCACTTGGAAAGTAGGGGGATACAACACAAGAGAGTACCTCTTTTCTTCATGGTACGGGTATGGAAACAATGTAAAATGTCTCCCAGCAAGGGAGGTATAGGATTACGAGAGAGAAAGACCGTGATGGCATTCACATCTATGAATTGGTCCGAGTTGGGAAAGAGAACTAAACCATAGATGAGAAGGGCCAAGATTTCTTCAAAAGATTATAAATCCAGGGTGTTCAAACAATCTTGAGCTTTTTCAAACAAGAACTTGGCTAAGAACCCTCTGATACCACATCTTATTTCCCAATTAATCGTGACATCATATTATTGCAAGTGTAGAGCTCGGGAAATCTCTTCAGAGCTCGGGTCTCTTTCAGTACCATTGAAAGGTAGTTGATTGAGAATAGGAATCCTCAAGAGTTGAGAGAATTCTTCCATAGTAGGTACAGGCTGGTAATCAGGAAAGGTAAAGCAATAGTGCAAAGGGTCGAAGAACTGAAAAAGCACCTTCATTATGTCATCCTCAATGCTTGAGGTAACCAAGTTTAGGAGTCGACCATGTCTTTCGGTAAATGAAGAATTCTCTGGAACCCTTAATGCTAAGTCTTTGAGTTGAGAAGGAATTCTTACGATATTGACTTGGATAATATTCCTGCGGATGGAATCCATGTCCTACAAAACAGAACAAAGATAAATACCAATAATCCTTGAAATGGTTAGTGAGAATGCTTATGATGTTATGATGTTTATGATGTTATGTACAAGTAAGCATATACACAGAAGGAAAACAAGTCCTTAGGTTTAGGATTGCATGGAGTCTTATAGGTAAGTACCCTCTTGAAGTTTAGTTGGCTCAACCTGTCCTAGTAATAGTAATAGGATTCTAAGGGATCTTAATATCATTGATCTTTCTTATCGTGCATTGTTTCAGCGCAAGCCTCTTTAATGGCGACCGAAATATCCTGAGAAGTACGATCTCAATGAGCATAGTATCGAGTATCAACCAACTTCAGACTGCACCAATGCGGCTATCTCACTACTTCCTAATGGCCAAGTTGGTCAAGTAAAGGTTCTAAGTTCATTTAGTGCTTCATGACACCACACAGCGGCCCCGTACTCTCCTTGACTAATCAAGGGCTACCGGTACCAACTAATGTGTCACAATAACGTAGGTATTGCTTAGACCATGTCGGTATACCCTGCACAGTTTCCACAATGTATCGCTACTTACCTATAAGGTATCCCTGATCCGGGTAGAGGATCAAAGCAAGCCCAAACAAGGAACCATAATGTAAAGCAAACAAGTCAAACAATGAAAGCAAGTAAAGGTGATCTAGCCTTAAGGTAACCCCACTTTTAAGTAGTCCCCCACAAAGTCGCCAGTTCTGTAATATGGTGAGAGAACTGACTTGGGATGTTTTGCGTTTGATCGCAATTGTTGCGGTTAGCAAGAGTCACCACCGACTTTTATTTTATCCAATAAAGGAAAGGGTGAAAAGAAAAGGAAATACCTTTGAGATTATTTCTTGAGTTCGGGGGGTAGATTATGAAAAGGGAAGGTATTAGCACCCTTTTCATCCATAGTTATCTATGGGATCTTAGTTGCTTGCTAGATCATTTGCTTTGTTTGAAAATGTGCTTTGTGGTGGTTTTTGGAAGTATTTTTGAAAAGGCGCCTTCGTTTAGGCAAACTTTGTAATGGTTCTCGTTTTGTAAGAACGTATACAAAGTGTTGGACTTTTTAAAATATTTCATGTTTTGAAAGTGTTTGGTGTGTGTTTGTTTTGAAAGTGAGCAAGCAACTAAGAACACTTCTACCTACTCAAAAGTATTTTTTTTCATTTCTCTCCTTTCCTTTGATATTGTTATCTTAACATTGATTGGTAAAAAGCCTTATCTTTGGAAGTAAAGGGAAGAGCATGGGTCATCGTATATTCATGATAGCAATGTTGTGAGATATCTTAGCATTTCTCTTGAGGGACTAAGATCATTTGCAAGGCAACATTCGTAGCATCATCGAGGGACTATGATCTTGTATTTCGATTATTTTTGTTAAGACATCCCACATGCATAACATGACCATTTTTTAGGCAACAAGTGGAGTAAACTTTAGGGGTGCATGTGTGAATAGCGTGTTTGATTTGCATGCATTTAATCTTTGATTAGGGTTATCTACTTGTTTATTTTATCTTTCCATACAAACCTTATTTTACTAGCATTGATATGAAAGCGATAAATTGCGGAAAGTAAATTTACTATGCTATTACATCATTTGTGGATGGGGTATACAAATTTACAAATGGGGATTGCAAGAAATTAAACCTAATTGTCTATTACAACCATATTGAAACTTGAATCATGTACAAGAATTGAAAGGAATATAATGTACAAGGATATAAATGAAAAAAAATGGATTTTTGTTTGGTTTTTGTTAAGGAAAATGGTTTTGACCTAATTATCAAAAAGAAAATAATTAATTAAAATAAGTAAAATTAAACCCTAGTTTAAAAGAAATAAAATTAAACAAGAAAGCATTTTTAGGATTTTTTAGAAAATTTTTTAAGTTTAATCAAGATAGTATGGAAATTAATTAATTAAAAGAAAACCTAAATTCTAAGTTAATTTTAATTAAAAAAGAAAATAACTAAACCTAAATCTAATTATTAATTTGTTAAAAAAAAGAAATTAAGTTTGTTTAAAAAATTATTTTTTTTGTCTTTTTATTTTTTTAAAGGAATAAAATATAAGTATATAGAATGCAAATAATAAATAAAAATATTTTTGAAATTTTTGATTTAATAAATAATAATATTAATAATAATAAAAATAATAATAAATTAAAGAAAATAAAATAAAATATGAAAAATAAAGTCAGGGGTAAAAATGGAGTTTAGGGTGTTTGTTAGAAAAAACAGTTTTGATTTACTAGGCCTGGCCCAAGTTTGATTTTGTTTGGAAATCAGAAAAAAGAATAAAAATAAAATAAATGGGTTGTGTTATCAAAAGGAAACAGGGGGTCAGAACAAGCAAAAATGGTAAAGCCCTGGTTGGAAGCAAACAAAAGAAATGTTGAAAAAATGAAAAAAGTGGCAGCGCCGGGGCTTTAACCCACACCCTTGACATAATATGCGCGCTGCCTTACCACTGGGGTGGCTATACATCTGTTAACTTAAACAAAACCATAAATATATATTACAAATCCATTCCTAGAAATGAAATTCATCTTCAACCTCCAGCCAGGGTCCCTGTATCTCATTCCTTTCTCATCCATTCTCAAAACTTCCAACATCAAACTTGTAAGAAATTTTACCAGGATTCCAGAAATGTAAATAATTTGGACTAACAATCAAAGATGAGCATGCATTTCTAAAAGTACCAAATCCTTACCTAACCTTTTTCAGAGATTCAAACTTAAAATTCTCTAATCTCAAGCAATATAAATGAAACCTATGGATATGTACAGCTTCAGGGCAATGATATCTACATTTTGTCTTCATAATGTATGCACAAAAAATGCTTGTATCAAGATATTGAAGTTTGAAAACTTACCTCTTGCAGCTGGATTCGTGTGTGGAGTTTGAGCAAAATTTGAGATGGCTTGATGATCTCTGTAGCTTTCCTGGACCTCATTGATTGTGTTCCAACTCCTACTTTGCTTTGAGGATGGCTGAAACTCCCAACTCAAGTCGAGTTGTAAGCTTCAGTTTTGAAAATGGTGGATGGTGATGGATAGATTACATTCAGGAAAAAGGGCCTTGGATCACTTGCATATGAAGTATGTAAAGTGTTTGTATGATTAAAACTCAATACGCACGAGTGGATTTGGAGATGGCTATGTGAAACTCAAAACTGTCAAGTTGTGGCAGATTTTGAGTTACATAGTGCTTGCGAGTGTTTTGGGGTGCTTGAGCTCGTCCGTTATGTTGCAATAGACTTGTGTATGTGTATGGAAAAGGTTAGAGATCAATTGTACTCAAGGTTTCTGAATTCTAGTCTTTTGGCTCTATAACTTGCTTTTGAAGAAAACTGAGAAGACAAGTCTCAAAGTGTTGTAGAAGCATGGTCTGAGTTGGTAGAAGCCTTAGACATGTTGCTTTTGGTTTTGACTTTACTTATGTGTAGAGAAAATAATTGAGAGGCTCAAGAAGTTGACAATTGCAAAAGTAATGCTTTATCAAAATGGAAATGGCAACTTTGTACCATAAATGGAAAATCATTTTGGACAAAGCTTCAAACACTTGGATAAGGGCATAATCAGTTGTGCAAACCATTAATTATGGAGTGAAAAACAAGTTTGAGGCCTGTAAAGTGAGGATTATGCAGCATGGTTATGGATTCACTACTACAGATAAGGGAAAAGACAGCACTTTTTTTGGCCTTTAACAGCGCTTTAAAGCGCTGCCTAAAGCAGCGTTGCTAGAAGAAAAGACAACGCTTTTTTTCAATGTAAAAGTGTTTCCTTATGTCCAATTTAGACAGCGCTTTTAGAATAGACAGTGCTTTTTTATATACCCCTTTAGCAGCGCTTTTTTTAAAAGTTTTTACAGCGCTTTTCTCCTAAAGCGCTGTCTATTGTTCATAAATTGTTTTTAATAAATTATCTATTTTAATCAGAATTTTTATCATATTTGGTAGCTTCATTCCAATATTTTGATCCAGGTTTTCAGAATTATCTTTTATGCACCATATTTGGTAGCTTCATTCCAATAAAATATACATATATAAAAATTGCACATATATATAAATTGATGATATAGACAACAACAATTACAAAATTTATGATACAAGTTAAAATTCTACAAGTTAAAATGCCTAAAATATTCAAAATTGAATTTACATCTATACATCTTTCTATCTTCGAGAATTATCATCAAACAACAACAACATGAATATCTTAGCTCTATGTTCTACACATGTACCTATAAACCAGGAAAAAAATGATAGAAATTCATAACATGATAATATTAACGTTGCACTTTATTCGAATTTAATTTATACTCAATACTTGAAAGTTCTCATCAAAGGAAATAAGACAATATACCTTAGCTTATAAAATTCTCAACCTGATAATGAATTGACACCATTCCTCCATAAGTTCATCCAATTGATCTTTTGAGTAATATGCACAATTGAATTCCTCAAAGTATTACATATATAATAATATAACATAGTATGTCATTTAGTTAAAACAATATTTCATTTTATGAGAAACACAAAATATGAAAATAGTATGTAATTCCTAAGTTAGAAATCCATACCGTGGATGGAATCTCTAATCGATCTAAAAGAATAGTTTCTTTCATAAACCTAAACATAAAATAGCCACAATCTATACTGTTACGCTGGTGAGGGCACTACACATGGAAAGAAAATACGAATATATATCAGGATATACCCCTTAAATTGTTTTATCAAGTATCATCACTAAAGTAAGCAAAATTGAATATCTCTTTGTGAAAATATACCTCCACTCTGATCCATGTAACATTGTTGGCTCTACTTTTTGGTACTTGAATATCTCGTTGGGAGCGAAAAGCAAGTAGAATGCTATAATAAAATATAAACGACTGTTTAGAACAATCTCACATAGAATCATAAACATAAACATAAATCCAGATATGTTGACCATAAACATAAACATAAACATAAACTTGAATATCTCTTTGGGAGCGAAACACTTACGTGTCAATCATCTGTTTCAAATCTGGATATGTTAACCAATCATTGTATAACGAGTCCAGATAATACACAGTTTCTCTCATAGGATTAATCGCAACGAATAACCAGTGTCCATTGTAAGATTAAACAAAGATTAAACAATGGCCAAAAACAGAAAATTATAATAGATCAAGTTAGGATGTAAATCTAACTCGTTGCTAGTATTATATGGCAAAAAGAACAACTTCTCAGTATCTTTACTGGCCACGAATAAACTTAGCACATATGATATGACATCATCTGGTCTCGTTACAATCAACCCAAAATTGATAGTGTTGGGAGCTAAGAAGACAAATCTTGCTTCTAATCCACGCGGGCGCACAATGTTGTCATACATAAACCTTAAATTCAAACATGATTAACATTATACTATATTCATTGAAATGAGGGATTAAATTGTTCATTTAATTAAAAAAAGTTGATCGGAGTATACCTGATGTATATACCGATAACACCGAGGCCTAATTCCAAATGCCTAAAAACTTGCTCCATATCCTCTCTACCAATTGCTTCAAGATATTCAAAACCAAAGATGTATGCACTCATAGGTATAAGGCGGGTACCACCATCAAAAATATCTATAATTCCTAAACATGTCTGAAGTCAAGACCTGAACTGAGCAGTAGTTTTTTTGTGTGCCAGTCTTCTTAGTAACATTCTTTTTTTGTGTGGAAATGTTGCTAATTTCAGACGCCTTACCCCTCTGAGTTGTGCAGTCTCTTTAGCATGAATCTAGTTATCATATAATTAGTTAGGGGAAGTATAAAATCACAAATTAGCATTTTTCATAGCATAAATGTCATATAATTGTGTTACCTCAAATGATTCAATTGACTCGGTATCCCGCCTAATCCCCTTATCTTTTGGAATGGATTTTGTGGGAGTCTAATATTACCATGTAAATAAAAGGTAAGTATAATTGCCATAAAAAATTTGAATAGTAAACGATTTTAAGCATACCTCATTATCTATGCAAATGAGGCTTGACGACCATGCAACAAACAATCTGATTGCATCTGCCACCAATGTTGCATGTGCCACATCGTCAGGTAGTGGTAACAATGCACCCCCCTCTAAAACGACATCGACCGATACTTTCAAAAATACATCTGGGAGCGTTCTATGGTGAAGCATTTCTCCCGAAATATTATACACTTTTCCCTTGCCAACCATCTGATAAGTCAGTGTCGACAAATAGAGTTGACACTGGGAAATGCCCTATAATTTAATAAATATGGTTATATAATTAATAAACATGGTTATATAATTAATAAACATGGTTTTATAATTTATAAAGATGGTATATAATTACCTCAGGAATATTTTGTCCAAAGTTACCATTGATACTAGCTTTGTCACTAGTATCTTTAAAGCATGTAGCTTGATCGATTTCCTTTTCCTTTTCCTTTCTCAGCTCATAGACTTCTTGTTGTAACTTTTCCAACTTCTCCTGCAGTTCTTTATTGCTTGGAGATTTTGTATTTTTTTTCAAGGATGTTGGAGTGATCCCAAATCCCTTACCCCTCACCCGACCAGAATACTAACGAATATCTAATGCTCGTGAGAGTATTCTCCTGCAATCATTATCTTCGTCTGGAGGTATAGACTGGGAAAGACTCTCCTGAAATTCATATAAATATTGTAATTAAAGAATGATATGTTAATAAAAGAATGATGTAATTAAATAAATAAAAGTATGATGTAATTAAATAAATAATGTTATACTTACACATCTCTTGAAAATTTGTTGAAATTTTTCTTCAACAGCTTCATCCTTACACACACGTGCTTCCTTCCATAAAATGTGTTCCGGAAGAGATGTTTCATAACTATTCTCTTTTTTTAGCTACACATTAAGCCAAAAAACATGATTAAATATAAGCGTGTATATATTATAAATACTTTGCAATTTATAGATACTTACAATAGATTGTTGTAATTGTGCATATCCCATACGGCCTTTTCTGTATGGATATGCTGGACTTGATGCTAGTTGTCTATTTACGACACTTAAGCTCTCAAATTTTTGGGTACTTATTTTCGATTTAAAAGTTTCCCATTCTTCAGCTGTAATCAAATCAACATATTTCCTTGGAAGCTCTGCATCAACAAAAATTTTATCCGCATCCCTTAGAAACTTGTTTGACAAGAAAGCTCTAAACCCTCTATGTAGTTTCCCGGCCAATTTAAGAATATAATCTCTCCTTGTATCCTCAATGATGAACGACCTCTACGAAAATCATAAACAAAGTGCGTTAGTATAAGTAATTTAGAGACATAATCGTCATTAAAAACAATTAACATCACATATGGTACCTGTATCTCACTCCATATTTTATCTTTAGCGTCGTCCAACACTCTAGCTCTCCAATCTTCACATGTGATTAGAATTTCTCTTCTTACCATGGAACTGAGATAACTTGTTAACGTTGAACCGTTAGGCTCAATGAGTTGGCCTTCTTGGCTCCAATGCACATCATACTTTATGCCTTGGTCTCTATCCTGTATTATTCTCTTCATTATTTTTATTCCTCTTCTATATTCCATTTCCGTTCTACTAACGGCCTTATCTCCATCATGCACAGAATCATCACGTGGGTGATCGTCGTTACTAGCCATCTAACTTGTAATAAACATAAACCCAATATAAAAGCGAGTCAGAAGCGAGTCAAAAATATATATAAAATGACAATGCCAAAAATTATCATAAACATAAACTTAAACGTAAACACAAACATAAACATAAACATTTTAATATCCAGATAGATTCCCGTATGCTGGAAAATCATTAATTGTGCCAAACAACATCGCCCTCAAATTGAAACTTTGTTTCTTATATCCATCATAAACCTCCACCCCGTTCTCCCACAAAATCTTTAAATCTTTGATCAAAGGTGTCAAGTATACGTCTATGTCATTCCCTGGTTGTTTAGGCCCAGATATTAACATAGATAACATCATGTACTTACTCTTCATACATAGCCATGGAGGTAGGTTATAAATCATAAGAATCAAAGGCCATGTGGTATGTGAGATACTTTGAAGACCATGCGGGTTCATTCCATCAGTAGATAAAGCCAACCGAAGGTTTCTTGCTTCTTCTCTAAAATCAGGATAATCATTATCAATTTTCGACCACTGTGGTGAATCTGCCGGATGTCGATACTTTCCATCAATAATTCTTTCATCTGCATTCCAAGTAATGTGTCTTGCATCGGTTTCACTATGAAACATTCGCCTAAATCTCGGAATTATAGGAAAATACCATAAGACTTTTGCTGGAGACAATTTTTTCTTATATCGAGACAAACCGCATTTAGGGCACTCATTTAACGAAGCATATTCGTTTTAAAACAAAACGCAATCGTTTGGACAAGCATGTATCTTATCATAGCTCATTCCAATAGAGCACAACATTTTTTTGGCCTCATAGGTTCGATTAGGAAGAACATTATCCTCCGGAAGCATATCTATCATAAGGGCTAATAACTCTGAAACTTTAATCTGACCATCCATTGCCCGCCTTTAAGTTGTACAACTTTAATACCGCAGACAGTCTTGTGAATTTAGTGCACCCTTTATACAATGGTTTCTCTGCATCACTTACCAAGCTTTCAAACATTTTGGGAAAATCCTGAAGATCTTCTTCAAGTGCATCTGCAATCTCTTCGACTCGATCAAAATCGTATATATTTGTGTCCTTGTCGTCTGAAGCATAGGCCGTACTACTATTATCCCCCGGTTCAACGTTGTCGTTACTTTTTTCACCGTGAAAAATCCAAAACGTATAACTTCTATCAATTCCACGCATTAGTAAATGCGATTTCAATCCATCTTCATTAACCCGACCCACATAACAACAACCCAAGCAAGGACACTTCATTCAACTGGGGTCTTTGGCGTGTTCAACAACAAACTTAACGAATTCCAATACCCCATTCTCGTACTCTTGTGACAATCGATCGGCAAACATCCATTTTTTATCCATTTTTTTCTACTTATTCAAGTAAACAAAAACACTATAAACGGATTATTCTCTTTTTGTTTGAATTAAACGAATTATTTCTAGAAATTTATTTCTAGAGTTAATAACATGGACTAAAAATAAATATATCTATATGAAAATAATTTTGTTTTTTAATTGATCGATACAGATAGAATTTGAAATTGACTTACCAAAGAAAGAAATAGGGCTATTGGTGTCAACGGCGGATGATGCAACTTTGATGTTCTTCGAATCGGTGATGGTCTTCACCTAACTACACCAATACAAAAGGATCATCAAAAATAAGTTGTATATATATTTAGGTCAAAATACTAGTAATAAAATACTAGTTTATGGAAAATATAAACATGATAAACAATTCAGAAACAAATTAAAATAACAAAAAAACCCATCATATATATCATCTTTTATATTCCAAAACATAGAACCAAAAGAAAATTCAATAATGCTAAATGCTAAAAATGTTGTTGTTATATATCAAGCCCTACCAAGAATCCAAAAATTAAAATGCATACATATAACCCAGTTTAGACATCAATAGGAGATAAACACATTTGGACATCAATGGATATTAACACATTTTCAAGGATGATAACTCAGTTTGGACATCAATGGAGTTAAACACATTTTCAATAAAGAACATACCTTGAGAACCGGCCGGTGTGGGTGGAGGAAAATGGAGCGAGACGGTGGAGGACGGTACGACAGCGAACGATGGCGAACGATTTGAGACGGAGAAGGAAATGGGTTTCGCGAGGGAAAGGGTTTCTAGCTTAAGATTCTGTTTTCGTGATACTTTGAATACAAAGATTCTATTTTTTAAATTTTCACTTATAAGGGTTTAGACGGCGCTTTCTAAAAACGATGGCTAATATGGACCTTAGACAGGGCTTTTGAAAAGCGCTGGCTAATAGTGTCCTTTAGCAGCGCTTTTCTATTTTATTTTTGTATGACTTTGGACAGCGCTTTCTTAAAGCGCTATCTAAAGTGGCCCTTTACCAGCGCTTATGATAAAGCGCTTTCTAAAGTAACCCTTTAGCAGCGCTTTTTAAAAGTGTTGTCTAAGGTCATATGTTTAGCAGCGCTTTTACTAATTATTTTATACGGTTTCCATGTTTTTTTTAAGTCACTTATAGCAGCGCTTTTGTACAAAAGCCTGTCTAATGTGCGCTGTTAAAACTCACTTTTGGCGTAGTGATTTGGTTCATGTTCATCACAAAATATGTCTTGCAAAATAAGTTTGAAACCCTAACTTCTTGCCTTCGATTCTCTTATTTCAAGTATGGTCTCGATGAGTTCTTGGACATTTTGGAAAGCTTGTAACATACTCTACAACCTTTAGGTTGGACATTTTTGAAGATTAAATTTCGAACTAGGTGAAAACTTTCCATGAAGTTAGGTCAAAATCCTGCCTAAAATACTCAAAATTTCACTAAGTATTTTAGTTTCATGGACATGTCTTCATAAATTTATAACTTGAAATCCAAGCATTTTTAGAAAAAGTTCTGTCCTACAATGTTTTATATCTCATTGAGATCTACAACTTTCATGTTGGAAGTTTTCCTTGAATAATCTTGCATCATGGTGGAAATTTGGCACAAAGTTATGAAAAAATGTTAACTTTCTAACACTTAGAAAAATTTCTAAGTCTTAGAATTTTGACTTTTCAAAGATAATTTTGACTTTTTAATTTCTTGATGAACAAATTTCATATTTTGACATGTCTTGATGAAATATGATTTTTGAAACTTGATTTTGGTCAAAAAGTCAAAGTTTGACTTTTTAGTGTATAGTTGACTTTTCATCAGTTGACTGAAAGTCATCTGTCAATCCAATGATCTTGAGAGGTGATTTGAACTATGAAATTAGATCAATATGGTGCATTTGAATCCTTGAGATCATGTCCTAAACCAATAAGTTATTTTCTTTGTCAAAAGTCAAGAACTGAGCCTTCTCAATCAAAACCGTAATTTTGACCATTTTGCCCTTTTGGTGTTCTGATCAAATTTCTTTGAGGAATTGTGATCCAACTTGATAAATTGACATATATGAGTTCATAATGTTGATATGGATAAAAAATTATGAAGTTTGACTGCAAATTAACCATAATTGACTTTTCCCTAATACAATTGATTTTAGGTCAACTGATCAACTGACTGAGCAAATATGTGATCCAAAGCTTGAAACTTGACATGATAAATCATGGGGATCCAAAATGATCTATGAAATTCATATAAGGCATTATAAGTTCAATTATCTTTGTACAAACTCAAACCCTAATTTTGAGTTGTTAGTGTTTGAGGAGGTGTCTTGAGTTGATCAAACCTTGTGTAGTCTTGAATCAATGGAGATCTTATGAGAGATTTCTTGAGAAATGAGAAGGAAAATTTTGGTGTACAACAGCTACATATACAATTTTATCCTTAGGTACCCATATCTTTTTTGGTCCTTGTTTGTTAGTGTTACCAAAATTTTGTTTGAATTTTGGTTTAGCAGAGAAATCATTACTGGTATATTTTAAATCATGTGTGTGCCCATAGGTAAAGTGAGATTTCAAAGGAGTGCATTTAATGACCATATCCTTGACTTTCTTAGGTTGGGATACTTTACCTTGTATCCTATACCTTTTCTACCATTTCTGCTAACTCCATAGATCATTGAAGCCATCTTGCTTCTATCTATATTTTTAGAGAGGAATTTCTGAAAGCTATGATCATATTCCTTTATGATCTGATCAGAATTACTAGGAACTTCTGAGATAGTTTCCTTCTGAGTATTTTTTAAGTCATTTTCAAGTTTTGAAATTTTTCTTTCAACTCAGAATTTTCCAATCTCAGATTCTTAGTTTCTTCAGAGTCAGAAACTAGATCCTTTTTCAGGTTCTTGAATTTAACTCGAAGTTGCTGAGATATTTCAAGAATTTCACTTAGACTTTCTCCTAATTCAACTTTAGTAAAATTTATAGTAAAGTCAGGAAATACCTATTCAGTGTCTAATTCTAATTCTGATCCAGATGATTCAGTATCTTCTGACACGTTGGCCATAAGAGCAATGTTGGCTCTTTCATGTTTTGATTATATGTCTGCTTTTGAAGAATTTGTGTCATCCCATGTTGCCATGAGACTTTTATTCTTCTCCTTAGAGAACTTCTTTTTGGGTTTCTCCTTTTGAAGCCTTGGACAACGCTTTTGTAGTGCCCTTGTTCATTGCACTCGTAGCAGACAATGTCCCTGTTGCTTGACTTTCCGTGTCAAGAGGATGATTCAGACTTTCAGTATCCAGAAGATGATTCAGACTGATTCCATGTTCTTCTGAAATTTCTGAACTCCCTTTTCCTTTGCTTCCACAGCTGATTGACTCTTCTGGAGAGAAGAGACAATTCGTCTTCTTTTGATGAGGATCCACCAAATATTTCTTCTATTGCCTGCAAAACTTTAGAATCATATTTTTTGTTAGATTTAAGGGCTAAAGGCTTACCTTGCTTTTGGGGCCCATCATCTTCTAACTCTATCTCATGACTTCTAAGAGAGCTAACAAGTTCTTCTAGAGATATTTTGTTCAGATCTTTTACCAGTTTGAGAGCAGTGACCATGGGTCTCCATTGCTTTGGTAAACTTTTGATGATCTTCTTTACATGATTAACAGTTGAGTACCCTTTATCTAGAACTTTCATCCCAACAACCAGAGTTTGAAATCTTGAGAACATTTCTTCAATGGTTTCACTTTCTTCCATTTTGAAAGGCTTCATACTTATGAATGAGCGCAAGGGCTTTGGTTTCTTTGACTTGCGTAATTCCTTCAGGGGTTATTCTCAGAGAATCAAACATGTGCTTTGATGTCTCTCTGTTTATGATCTTCTCATACCCTGAATATGAGATGGCACTCAGGAGAATAGTTTTGGCCTTGTGATGATTTCTTAAGTCTCGCTTTTGAGGACCTGACATTCTTTTTCTGTCAATTTTCTGACCACTTTCACTAACCAGGTGTATGTACCCATCGATCATCATATCCCAAAGATCAGCATCATGATCCAGAAAGAAGCTTTCAATTCTGTCTTTCCAGTAATCAAATTTAACTCCATCAAATATTAGAGGTTTACCACTGATTCTGTCTTTCTCATCATGGTAGTCATTGCTGATGTTCTGACTTGGTCCTACCATAGTGTTTTTCTTAGCTTGGATCTTTTACTGACACAGTTAAGTGTTTGAACTCAGAACCAGGCGCCCTGATGCCAATTGAAGAATTGAAAAACACAAGAAGGGGGGGTTGAATTGGAATCTTAAAATTTACTAGAAAAAACACAGTGATTTTTATCATGGTTCGTTTGAACTCAAACTACTCCAGTCCACCCGTCAAGGTGATTTTTCCTCTCTCCAACAAGGTCTTAATCCACTAATCAATCTAGATTACAAATCTACTTTGACTACTGCCAAAGTCTTCTTAAGTATAACCACAACCCGGTTTTTCTCAAGGAATTCCACTAAATAATATAATTATAAGACGGTGTACAATAATGTTTTCTTACAAAATAGTATCATAGTATGTGATGTTTTACACAATTGAGATAATTGTATGTATGAGGATTATAAAAGATTGCAGCGTTGTTGAGTGTTGTGAAAATCGTAAATGATATATCCTCATGTCTTGTTTAAATAGGCGCAACATGAATGATCTTTTGGAAACATGATTAATGACAGTTAAGGTGCTTTACAAAAATAAAGATCTTTGTTCCCTTCCAGCTATTACTCTTGAAATGGAAATATTTGATTTGTAACGCTTCAGAATATTGAAGTATGCGTGCTGCTTGCTTCAGATCTTTTGAAGGTCAGAGCCATAACATCCTGTTTGCAGTGTTAGACTTACTTTCCCAGAGTTGTGAAATCAGAGTTAAAACATCTTTCTTTTAGCTCAACTTATGATCTTCTATCATCAGAGCTTTTTGAGAATTGTCTACATTCACAGCAGGAACAACCTTGTAACTTATCTTCTGATCTTATTCCATCAGAACTTCTCTACAAAACAAAATATAATTTAAGAATGCATATTTGTTCTTTGTGTTTGTTATCATCAAAACTCTTACTATGGTTGTAGAATCAAATTATGTTCTAACAAACTTGGTTTCTCAAGGAATTACACTGTTTAAACAAATATAATGTGTTTATAAATTCTTCTAATAAGCTATATCACAAATGTGATTTTTACACAAAGTTTCAGCACAATTATAATTCAAGAGATAAACATAATAGAGAATTTTGGTTGCTCTTGTTTGATATACGTGTAAGTGTTATCTAGATCTTCTTCATAGTCTTATTTATATAGGAGTTTGATCCAAGAGATCTGTTGGAGACATGTGCAATATTTCTGGAATGTTGATGATTTGATGTTAATATTCTTTCCAAAAATAAAGATCTTGTTTCCATCCATAATGTTTCAGCCGTTGCAATCTTGATCTTGTAATGATTATCATTTAATGTGATGTTGGATTTACAATTCATCAGAGTATCTTGAAATTCAAGTGTTGAGTCTTAGAACTTCAGAATAGATGAGTGTGTTGATACTTCCTTTGTTCTTTCAGAACTTCACTTATCAGAGTATAGCTTTCAGCTTGGTGTTTTAGAAGTTTGATTGTCAGCATCAGAACTTCTCTTTCTTGCGTGTTGTTTTATCTTCACTTCAGAGCTTGTTATATGTTCTTCTTCTTCAGAGCTTCATATGTGATTTTTTATGTCATTAACTTTATTTCCTTCATCAGAACTTCTCTATAAATTCAATCAAATTATTAGAGTGCATAATTGATCTTCACAATAATTATGTATTTATCATCAAAACTAATAACTGGATCTAGAACCAAACTATGTTCTAACAATCTCCCCATTTTTTATGATGAAAAAACAAATATATATTGATGAATAATTTATAATTTTCAAAAGATAAAAAATTTAGAGTCTCCCCTGAGTTGAATACTCAGATAGAAAAAAGAATAGATACTTCCCTGAGATGTTTGGTCAGAGCATATGATGGAAGATCAGAGATGCCTATGTTGAAGGCTGGTAGAGCATACCACAAGTTTAGAGTGATAATTTCCTTGTTAGCTTTCAGAAACATTAAAAACAGAAGTTACATTATTTTAAATGTTTGAGACTTAGTCCAGAACTATTTATATCAAAATATATCCACTTTCTCCCCTTTTTTGTCAAATAAAAACACGTAATCAGAGCAAAAGGTTATGCATTTAAAAGCAAAGGAAAATAGAATGAGAAACAAAAACAAATAGAATTTAAGCAACAAGAAGACATAACAAAAACAAAAGACCAGAATTAATGACGTGTAGGAGGAAGATGTATGATCAACGCTTCCAGAAGACCTTTGATCTGATTGTTGGCTTCTTCTTGCTTGCCCAGCATTCCTTTGATTTCTTTGTTTGTTTCATCTTGTTTATCCAACATGTGCCTAACAGTTGCATTCTCTTTCTTCATTTCATCCAGAGTTCTCAACACGAGGGAGGATGAAGCCATTTCTTCAGCAGGAACCATTTCTTCAGCAGTTACTCTCACAAAAGATTCTTCAACAAATTTTACTTTGTCTTTGAAGATGACCTGAGGTTGAGGTTCCAGAGATGGTTCTCGAGTTCCTAGTTTGTGTGAGATTTCACAGGGAATGTTGTCCAGTTGTCAAATAGGTTTCCTTTCCTAGAGGCTCATAACTTGATCCTTGAATACTTTCAGATGATCATATAAGTTCTGTTGAGCATGATCATAGCTGAGTTCCTTTAGCTTGACGGATTCCAAAGTGAACCATTTTCTGGACTGAGTCTAGAGGAAGTCAGATGCAGCTGGGTTGACATTATTGATGCAAGCCTGCTTCAGAGAGTTAACCCATTCTAGCATTTTTGTCTAAAAAATTAGCAACAAATTACCAATATCTAGTTTGGTTGGTTTTGGGACGGTTATTTTCTGAGAGAAATTGATAAGATTGTTCCAGGCTTATTGATCAATTACAGTTTGTAAATGATCTTCTGTTAGATCTATGTAAATTGGAGAGTCAGAAATGATGATATGAGATTTTGGTGGTATTGATTCATATGGATAAGGAATATCTGGAATGGAAAAGTTCTGTGATGGAGTGGTGATGATATGTGGTGGTTGGGTAGAGTTGAGAGGGAAAATTATGCCTAGTATTTGAACGGTTTCAGGAAATTGTTCCGAAGCAGTATTTGGATTTTCTGGTTGGGGAGTATCAAAGAGTGGATCATATTGATCAATATCAGATAGAACTTGTGTAAGTTCTGGATGAGGTTGAGTAATATGGGTAGAAGGGGGATCACCCAGTGGTTGATTAGTGGGTATGGTGGTGTCAATTTCTAGGTCAAAGTCGTTAGGAGTTTGTGGAGAGGGATATTTAGCAGGTTTTGGAGAAGAGGGTTCAGATGTTCATAACCGCTATCACTTAATTGACTTATGAACAAATGATCATGCATTAATCCATCTACTAAGAGAACATTAGTTATATAAGGAAGTGTATCGTTACTAATAGTTCTAGAGCCAATTATTTTTCCTTTCTGATTGCCTCTGAAACCTACATAAGCTCCAAATTTAAGTTATAGACTTTAGAACATATGCTTTCTTCCCGTCATGTATCGAGAGCATCCAGAGTCTAGGTACCAAGACTATTGTTTCGACTTTGTTGTTAAAGACATCTACAACATAGATGATTTTATCCTTATGCACCCATATCTTTTTGGGTCCTTATTGGTTAGAGTTTCTAGAATTCTTATTGAATTTTGGTTTATCATTAGAGTTCACAGAATAAGATTCACTAGTGTATTTTATGTCATGTGTATGCCCATATGTGAAATGTGAATTTAGGGGTGTGTATTTTATAACCATGTCATCAATTTGTTTTGGTTGATATGGTTCTTCCCTTTTTGGTTTCACATATCCTTCACATTTTTTCTACCGTTTCTGCTAACTTCATAGATCATTGAGGCCATCTTGCTTCTATCTATGTTTCTAGCTAGAAATTTTTGAAAGTTGTTATCATAATTTTTTATAATGTTATCAGAACTATTTGAAACTTCTGAAACAAATTCTTTCCAAGCTTTTTGTAATTTGTTGTTAATGAAGGAATTTTCATTTTTAACTTTAGGAATTCATTTATTTTAGCTCAGAGTTTTCTATTTTTAGTTTCATAGTTTCTTCATTTTTAGATATAATACCGTGTTTCAGGTTCTTGTATTTGATTCTAAGTTGCTCTCATCTTTCAAGAATTTCAGACAGACTGTCTTCAAATTGAGATCTAGAGAATTTTGAATTACCTCTTTTTAGTCTGATTCAGATTCTGATGTATTTGTGTCTTCTGATATGTTGGTCATTAATGCTAGATTGACTCGTTCATCTTCTGATTCAGATTCTACTTCAGAAGACTCTGAGTCATCCCATGTTTCCATAAGACGTTTCTTCTTTTCTTTGACAGAATTCTTTTTCGGCTTTTCTTTATGAAGATTGAGGCGGTCGCTTTTGTAGTGACCTGGCTCTTTGCATTCGCAACAGATGACATCTTTGTTGCTATACTTTCTATATCCAGACAATGATTCAGAGTGATTACCTGATCTTCTAGGGTTTCTTAATTTACTTTGTCTATGCTTCCATAGCTGATGGACTCTTTTGGAGAGAAGAGATAATTCGTCTTCTTCTGATGAGGATCCACTAGAGCTTTCTTCTTCTTCCTGAAAATCTTTAGTTTCATATTTTTTTTATTAGATTTAAGGGCAAGAGACTTAACTTCCTTCTGGGCCTCATCTTCTTCTAGTTCTATCTCGTGACTTCTCAGAGAGTTAATTAGTTCCTCTAGTGATATGGTGTTCATATTTTTGGCTAACTTTATAGTTGTGACCATAGGTCTCCATTTCTTGGGTAAGCTTCTGACAATTTTCTTTATGTGATCTGCTGTGGAGTACCCTTTGTCCAGAACTTTCAAACCCACAACCAAAATTTGAAACCTTGAGAACATTGTCCCGATAGTTTCTTCTTCTTCCATTTTAAAGGCTTCGTACTTCTAAATAAGTGCAAGAGCTTTGGCCACTTTGACTTGTGTGTTACCTTCATGCGTCATTTTTAGAGATTCAAACATGTTATGAGCAGTTTTTCTGTTGGTGATCTTCTCATACTCAGTATTTGAGATAACGCTCAAAAGGATTATTCTGGCTTTGTGATGGTTTCTGAACTCTTTCTTCTGTTCATCTGTCATTTTCATTTTATCGATCTTCTGACCTTTTGCATCGACTGGATGAATGTAGTCATCAGTTACCATGTCCCAGAGATCAGCATCATGAGCTAGAAAGAAACTCTCGATTTTATCTTTCTAGTAATCGAAGTTTTCTCTATCGAAGATTGGCGGTTTGCCGTTGATTATGTCCTTCTTATCATGGTTGTTGTTATTGTTGTTGTTGTTGTTGTTTTGACTTGATTCCACCATAGTGTTTTTCTTTCTTAGGATCTTTTTCTGACACAGTTAAGTGTTAGCACCCAGAACCAGGCGCTCTGATGCCAATTGAAGGATAGAAAAAAACAAGAAAGGAGATTCGAATCGGGGTTTTCAAAAATTAAACTTAAAAACACGTTGATTATCCTGGTTCGTTTGAACTCAAACTACTCCAATCCATCTGCCAAGGTGATTTCGCCTCTCTCAATCGAGGTCTTAATCCACTAATCACAAATAATATACAATTCACGAAGACAACTGTCAACGTCTTCTTGAGATCAAACCACAACTTGGTTTCTCAAGGAATTACATTGTTTAAACAAATATATTGTGTTTACAAATGCTTATAATAAACTATATCACAACTGTGATTTTTACACAAAGTTGCAGCATAATTATAATTCAAGAGATAAAAATAATAGAGAACTTTGGTTGCTCTAGTTTGATATGCGTGTAAGTGTTATCTAGATCTTCTTCATAGTCTTCTTTATATAGGAATTTGATTCAAGAGATCCGTTGGAGACATGTGCGATATTTTTGGAAGGTTGATGATTTGATGTTAATATCCTTTCCAAAAATAAAGATCTTGTTTCCAGCCATAATGTTTCATCCGTTACAATCTTGATCTTGTAATGATTATCATTTAATGTGATGTTGGATTTATAATTCATCAGAGTATCTTGAACTTTAAGTGATGAGTCTTAGAACTTCAGAATATATAAGTGCGCCGAGACTTCCTTTGTTCTTTCAGAACTTCACTTATCAGAGTATAACTTGCAGCTTGGTGCTTAAGAAGTTTGACTGTCAGCATCAAAACTTCTCTTTCTAGTTTGTTGTTTTAGCTTCGCTTCAGAGTTTCTTATATGTTCTTCTTCTTCAGAGCTTCATATGTGATTTTCCACGTCATTAACTTTCTTGCCTTCATCAGAACTTCTCTGTAAATTCAATTAAATGATTAGAGTGCATAATTGTTCTTCACAATAATTATGTATTTTTTATCATCAAAACTAATAACTGAATGTAGAATCAAACTAAATTCTAACACTATTTCTCTCAATTAATTCAAAACACTGTGGAAATAGATCGTACTTCAAAGAGTAACTAAATATGGCACATTCAAGATATATATCTCGATTATTTATTGGTCCAGATGAAATCCTTATCATATATTATATATAGTAGTGCATGTTGCAAAAAGTCAATTTCTACATGCCTTTGACAAATTGAGATACTCCAACGAACTTTGTAAACTTAAGTAGATTTAAAAGTACTCATGTAACAATTATTAATTGATTTATTGGTAATCGACAGTGCACAACTGTAGCTGAGAGGTGGTAATTGAAACCATTTTATATATATGACATAATTTTGAACAAGAAACATGAACATTTATTATAACCAGTCATGCACACATGAAAACATGCTGTGGAAATAAAAATTCTGAAAGAAGTTAGATAAGATTATATCAACATTAGGTAACCATAAATTTCACCCCAAAAATCAACTATATTTATTGAATTACTTGGACACCCATGTGTTTCTGCAGCTAACCTGAAAACACGGTCTTACTTCCAATTAAATGAGTACAATTACTTTACCTATTATCATGTGGCATTTTCACTTAAGAATATCAAATACTTGTATGATTAAGGTTTTTTTTTTATTTTTTATTTTTTAAAGTACAAGTCATGGATATAATATTTGATATCTAGGTAGGCACTTCTATGTAACATGACAATGTTACTATTAATTAAAAGATAAAAATAAATAGTACAATTTAAAGAATTTTTTTTTTACTATAACCGCATTATCAACTGAAATAATTAGGAGACTAAACGGTTCGGTTTAGACTGATTTTTATTAAAAAAAATTTAAAGTAATGATATTTTCATTAATTTAGTTTGGATCAGTTTTTAAATTTTTTTAAATATAGAATCAAACTAAACTATGTATTTGGTTAGTTTTAGTTTGATTCGATTGATCGATTTATAATATTTTTTAAATATTATATTCATTAGTATATTCTTCACTATCGTATTTTTCGATATATTTTTTCAATTATTTTTTTAAAATAATATATTTCATGTAATTTATTTCATATTTTATTTTTTTCACAAATTACAAGTTGCTCTTAATTCATACGAAATAATAACATGACTTCCATTGTATCATGAAATAAGTTGATTATCAAATATAAAAGTTGACACTTGAGATCAGAAAATTGAGAAGGTTTTTAAAGCTTAACAATAAGAACACAACAAAATGCACATCAATTAACATGTTTCACACCTCAAACACATATCAAAACTATTTTGTAATAAGATTAGAAGGAATTTTGTTGAAGAAGAAGAAACAAAAAGAAAAGAAAATTAACGAAGAGAACTTGATCACGAAGAAGACGACCACAACATATTAGAACGATAGCAGAGAGAGCATCAGTTGTGACGGGCAGCGAGTGAAACAATTTTGTGAAAGCAAGTTTTATAAGTTATAGTTTCTACTTTCCATGTTTTAGAGTTTGGTTCTAGATGTCAATTTTGTTGAAAAGAAGAAGTGTAAACAAAGATGGAGAATGGTGGGACCGATATAAAATTTGGGCTTAATGATGGCTAAAATAAAAAATTTAGAACATAATTATATCTACTAGTTTGATTCATTGATTTGATGATTCCTAAAAACTAAAACCGACAGCCGATCCAAACCACGTCGGTTTTATGGGTTTGGTTCGATTTTAGAACTGAAGCATAAACAATCAATTTTATTTTGGTTTAGATTATCAATTTAATTAATTTTTTCTGATCCACTTACACCCCTAGAAGTAATATATGTTTATTAGACACTTTTTTTAAATTACATATAGTCACGGTCACAATTAACAATCATTGTGATATGTTAAGAGTGACACGCTTTGGAGTCCAACACCTGTATTTTTTGTTTTTCATTAATAAAAATGTGTGTTTCCTTAATTTATAATTGTAAATAGAAATTAAAAATCTCTCACCACAATCAAGATTAACAACAATGGTGAAATATTAGAACAAATCACCACAATCGTTTTTAATAACTGTTGTAAAATATATTATCAATAGAAGCTAACTTAATTCACTTCGAGTCATGATCAATGTTTTGGAACAATTTTAGAAAGTTTTATAAATATGGAACGGAAAATAAAGTTGCATAATATAAATTGCAAAAATAAAAAAGTTTAAGGGATAAGAGAAGAATACCATGAATTATACAGGTTTCATCAAACACAACTTAGTCTTGTCCTCAAGAATTGATCTTGAGAGTATCCAATTAAAGTTTAGAGCTTTTAGTACGTGTAACTCACAAACCCTCATATACAAGGAAAACGAAGTTTATGGTTAACTTCCAACCAAACAATAAACTAAGGAATGAAGCGGCGAGTCTTCTTTCCAAACAACGGAAGGGAGCAGTTAGTCCTCTTTCTAAAATAATCTTGGATCTATTTGTCTTCAAGCTTATAAACATAGACTTTACTACGGGCTAATCTTGAAACTTGTAAAGCTTTTAATATTGGGCTTTGCTTATGAACCTAATTTTGGTTTCATCACGGGCTAACCAAGAACCTATGAGATTTTGTCACTGCCTTATCTCAAACCTAACCAAGATTTTAATATTAGGTTAAGCTTAAACCTCGTATTTGTTCTATCATGGGCTAACGAAGAACTTGTGAGATTTTATCTCACGCTGATCTCAAACCTAAACCGAGACTTGATCACACAATGCCTAAACCAAAACTTCTTACATGTTTAGCTTTGAACGCAACCAAATAATCCCTAAGTCGATAAAATCCAAAGTGAAAATAAAACTTTCTTGGCAAACTTTCAATACTACCCTTCTATAATTACACTTTACTCACTCACAAAAGGACTTTCTCGATAAAAGCACTTTGGCTAAATTTTTAGCGAGCGAAAGTACACAAAAAGAATTCTCGAGAGAGAATGCAAAATGATAAATGATAAACACATTTATAGATGTGAAAAGGAGTGGAAAATGACCTTTATTTATAGGCTAGAGGTTAACACAAAAAAGGAAATGATTTTAAGGCTTTTTATGACTTGTCAACCGATTGACATTATGTATTAATCAATTAGTAACCCTAAGTTAATTGATTATCAAGATTAAAAAGGAAATGAGAGATATTTAATCATTACACATCATTAAGATGTTGTCATAATCTCTTAGGGAACATTTTTGAATTGTTCTGATCGATTGGAAGAGTGTCAAACGATTGATAGAGATAAAAAAAAATCTCCTAGAGCTTTTATGACAACTACTAACTCATATGACATGGCTTTAAGGCATTTTTGAAAATTTTACATGCGAAAAATAATTTTGAAAATGAGTTATTTGTGAGTTATTTAACCATGTACTTTTATAAGAATACCCTTATGCTTTACAATGTGTTCACTCAGGTGTGTCAAGGAGGGATTTCACATACTTTTGTATACTTCAAGATTTGTCATATTTTTACTTTGTAGACACTTGCTTGAGACTACTGGAGATGAGACTTGAGTTAGATTCCATTTGGTTGTCATCATCAGAGAGTCAAGTCCATCAAACCCTAATAATTTAGTTTTAACATTTAACTACTTTCATCGCTTATGCTTGACTTGTCATTAAGGACTAGTTGTCATCATTAGACAATAGTTGTCATCTTTAAATATTAGTTGTTATCATCAAAAATTAATGTCTTTATTCAAGGCATGTCACTTAGAAGTAACCTGAAAACAAGGTTCCTCATTTTCCCCCTTTTTGATGATGACAATGAATCTCTCAAGGGAGGTGGTAAAAGAAATAACACATATATGTTTGTAGTGATTAAATTCCGCATAATTTAAATAGAGAGGATACTCTACTCTACATGAGAGTATACTTCTCCCCCTTTGTCGAAATCAAAAAGGTGAGTAAAGATGCATTGCAGAAATTTAAATATGCAAACATAGGCAGTCAAGACATATAGAGAAGGGAAAAACATCATTTTTATTAATTGAGAAGGAATTGGGAATTCAAATTACAAAATGGGGAAACATTTGCTGAATTGGAAGTACAAAACAGAAACTTTGCGGAATTGAAATAGTGCAAAAGAAAGGTTCACATAAGCACATAATATGAGATTATTGAATGCCATAAATATCATAATTCCTTTGAGATCATATTCTTCATTTCTTTCACATCTCTTGCACTGCTTTGGCAACTTTCCCACACTGGGTTGATATCTATGTCTTTTGTATCCTTTGTGTTTTCTTCGTCATTTTTCCAGTTTTCCCTTAATTCTTCATATTTTATATCAATCTTCATATCTCCGAGGTTGGTGTAATCAATTCAATTATTGGATGAAATTGTTTTCTCTGTCTGAGTATCAATGTTGAAGTTACTTAATATTCTTGTAATCATTGCTCCATATGGAGTTTCTAGTGAGGGTTTTTCTTTAGAGTAAGACATGTTATGAATATCCTATTCACCCAATTTGTTAGAATTTTATGGGTAAGAATCCAAAGAGGGATGATTCCATCCTTTATAATGTACTTGTTATTGATGTTTCTTGGGAGCAAGATTCTTTTTATAAGGTAGTGAATGATTCTAATTTTTTGCTTTAAGAGGGTTGTACTAAAAGGAAATCTTATTTTCTCCATTGGATTGGTAGCTAGATTGTTTTAGGCTACATTTTACTTGAAATTTTTGAGACCTATAAGTCTCTCGGTCTTATGGGATGTTCTTATGAAGGGTATTTCAATCATTCTACTAAAATTTTCTCTGTGGATTATTATTCTTATATTTTTTACTGATGATGCTAAACTTTTTCCCATAACATGTAGGTTTGAGTAGAATTCTTTTACCAGATTTGGGAAGATTATATCAGGTACCTTTGTAAAGAATGATCTTAGTGAGGTTTGACAAATATGAGAATATGGATCATCCTTTTCTCTTCTTTATTTTTATTCATTAATAAAATAGTGATAATATCTATTTCTTGGTGTTTCTTTTGGTTTATGACTTGAGACGACCATGATGATACTTATGGCAAAATAACTCACAAAAAGAATACTAGAAGAGATAGATTTGACCTGCATGAAGCAGTGAGAGACCATACCAATTTATAGTGTGTCATCTGAAGATTTGATCGTGTATTTTTGGAAGACAATTAATGAGGGTTGTGGTGATTGAAGATCAAATAAAAATGGTTAGTTCCATGGTTTAGGATTGACATGATTTTGCTAAAACATGGTTCTATACTAATGTTGATCAAGATGGTGCAACATTTGTATCAACTGTATCAACTGTCATAACATTTTTGTAGTTATGTATTTTTCATCCAGATGTCATGACATCTTGGTTAGGTACAGCAGGCGCTGCTGTTTTAAATCTTGACAAATTTAATTGGATTTTGTGATATTTCTTTTGGATATATTTCAAATATTTTCGCAGGTCAAGAAGATTTGTTTCGGAACAAGTTTTATATCTCCAACTGTACATTAGTTACTAAATTAGGCACTGATACAATTTAGGAAACTTTGTATTATTTTTTCCAAGATTGAAGGAGATTACTACACAATTGGTGCATCACTTAGCTTGCGGATAAAAAAACTTATGGACTTAGAATATCGAAGTCCATGAACTGTAGAGTGTATTTAAAGGAGAATACTAACCTATTGTAATTAGTTCTTTCAACAATTGTAAAATTAGACGAAGAAAAAATAGTCTTAGGTTTTGAGAGTCTCTTGTGTATTGTGTGGTGTAAGTAACCCTTGTATCTTTTGATGCTTATGGTCGACATTATGTTCTCTCTCATAAGCCTTTATGCAATGAGTTGAGTATTGTTCTTGGATAAAGCTTTTAAGCAAATCCAATTTTTTGTTCTTAGTAAAGAGTCTTGGTTAAGTATTGTAATGGAAGTATGATCTTTTGGTTGAGTTATTCCTGATACAACCACTGGGATTGAGACTGTTAGATATCACTGAGGTGATTTAGGAATTGAGATGGAGATTTCTCATATCTAGGAGCTTCCTAGTGTCATACCCCAAATTTGCCCATCTAGTGTCAATAATCAATTAATTTCTACTGTTCATTTTGTTAGTTAAATCTTCGTGCTATTGTATCTTTTTTGTTGTTAGTAATTTATATTTTTTATGTTATTATTGCTAATAGAGGGTGTAAGTAATTGGGCTTAGCAAATTTGTGTGAACCTTCTAAAGGGGAGGGGTGTGTTAGCTAACAAAAGGGTGTATGTTTTTGGGCCTAACTAACTCATATGTTTTTGGAGCCCAATCAATAGTTTATTTTTTGGTTTTATTTCTGAAAGTTGACCGAGTCAACTATCATTGTGTATAATTCTAAATATTTTTATTAGTATTAGTGATTATTTATTAATGCTTATTATTATTATTAATCATTGTTATGGTTAATATTAAAAATATTTGGATTTATTATTACTAATATTACTATTATTTATTCTTATGTTATTTATTTTATTTTTAAGTTTGTTGACAAAGTCAACTAAGGTAAAGACCCTAAGTATTTTGTTGCCCACATGGCTAGATCTTCTTCTTCCCCAAGCTAACACCCAAGCCCATATTTCGTTATTTCTAAATTAAATCAGAAGCCACATCAAATTGAATATGGAATTTTATTTGATTTTGTTTCAAATCTATACAAATAACAAGTCCAAGTACATTACGAATTTGCAAACCCTAATCTAATTTACAACAAAATCAAATCTAATGCTAAATTGATTCTAATTGAATCAATCATATAAATCATACAAGAATAACTGAAATCACTATCTAATTTCCTAATCTAACCTATAACTGCTAAAATCATAAGACTATAAAAGAGACCATAGACTATTGAATTGAAGAGACAAAAAAACCCTTGGAGATTCTTTTTTTATGGCTGAAACTTCAAGTACTTTGAAATTAGCCTCCAACATCAGTACCTGCAGAGAGAAAAAAGAAGGAGATTAATAGAGAGGATTAGAGAACTAGAATAGGAAATTATATGAAAAGAATCACTGCAAGGACGGTAAGCCTAATCACTTAGGTTAGGGTTTATATTTATTGGATGATGATTGGTGTTGTTCTCTTTTTTTATTTCTATTTGGGATAAGGTTTCTGGGTTTTTAATGTTGGGTTAGGTTCAGGGTAAAAAAAACCCATGGTTTAGTGATTTGGTTAGGGTTAGGACAAGAACAAGTTAGGGTTTCATGATCTGGGTAGGGTTTGGAAGAAGGGTTAGGGTTTGGATGAAGTTGTTAGGGTTAGGTTTAGTATTCATAAGGTTCTTGCGAACCCAGATGAAGATGTGAAGGATCTGGGTTTCTGGTTGAATCTTCATCAAGATCTGGGTTTGGATGAAGGTTTACATTGGTTTTGGATGAAGGTAGTGGTGCCCAAGAGCAGCCACTGACGGAAGCGATTTCCGGCCGATGGCGCCCGGGGCAGGACGATTTTTGGTCGTCGGGTTTCTAAAGGGAGACCATAGCCTCTCTCTCTAAATTTTTTATAATGTTTGGGTTTCATTTGGTTAGAGAGATAAAGGAGAGTGAAAATGAGCCTGGAACTCGTGACTACACTCTTATAATACTCCCTCTGCTCGCTAATCCAGGACGCGTGGCCTCACAATAGCCACGCGATCATCATACTTTGACTTGTATCCTGCACATAGATACATCATACTCCAATCAATATTCAAACCTCAACCACTCATTTTGATTACAAATGATCTAAAGCTTCAAGACCAGATCTTGGAGGCCGTTGGATGAAATCAACGTATGAGATCTCGTTGCCTCATCATAACATATGGTCTTTCCCACATTGCGCCCAAATGAACCCATAGTTCATCTTGGGCCCTCTGAACGAATTTATAGGCCAAGCCCAGCGCTATTTTAACCCCTCATTTTACTAGTTAGTTCAAATAGACACCCCGTGTCCATTTGGCCTTAATCGGATTTCTGGGCCTAATCCCTTTATATTTGCACCCTCCCGGGTTAATATTAGCACCCCCTACGTAGTTTTAATATTTACTTAATTAATTATATATTTTTGTTTATTTTATTTACTTTATTTTTATAATTTCTCATGTCTCTTTTTTATATTGCATTTAAATTATTTTGTGCATTTTGTCATAAAATATTAATAAAAAATATTGAATTAATATTAAAAATATTTAATACATTTTTAATAATAAGAAAAAATTTATTGGTTTATTATTTTCTAAAAAATACTAACCTTATTTTTTTCTATTTATCAAATATTTTTATCATTCAGATTCTTTTTTTTCTTCATATATTGCGCCACCGAACTCTATTTATCCCGGAGGAAAGGGAAAAGAAAACACGGGGAAAAGAAGAAAATTTATAAAGTTTCGCTCGCCTAGGCCCCGTAACCTAGTGCCTACGTACTCCCTCGTGAAATGGAAAAGTCAGAGCATCGTAGTTCGGCTCACATGTTTTGGTTTGTTTTGTGTTTTTTAATGGAACAATGCTAAGCTTCGCATTCTACTGCTGCTCAACCCTGGGAGACTCACGCGTCTGTAGTAGAAAGGAACTAACACGTTCATACCTGACAAGGTATCTTCAAAAGAAAAATTCTCGAAGGCAGATAATGCTTCGCTCACGACTCTTTGGAAAATAGACATGGTGCAACCCGACCTTTGGGGATTTACGTGTTGTACCGCCTAGAGTAGAACTAGCACATCCTTTTGAAAGTTTTGATGAAAAGCCTGAAGGCGAAAAGAGTTTGGATTGGTTGATGTTTTTTACCTCGAAAAATGGATTTCTATAGTTTTAGAGTTTTTTATGAGTTTGAAAAGAAAAGAAAAAGGTTTTAGTTTTGATGCATATGCAAAAGAGGGAAGAAAAATGCTAAAAAGGAAATTAACTAGTTTCTAATCCTAATGTTAGCATGCGATGTTGATCCTATGGTTGAAGGATGAAAGGGAAATCCTAACTATGTTAGCATACCAAAAACCTAAAAGCGAGGATAACTATCTGAAACAACTAGACAAATCATCAAAATAAACTTAATGAAGTCGCCATCGTATATTTTTTATCCCGCCGAAAGGAAAAGGTGAAAATCGAGTAAACCTGAAGGGTGAAATCACGCTCTTTAGACCGTTGAGATCATGTAAGGAAGTCAGTTACGCGAGGGGAATGTATTAGCACCCCAAACGTATGTGGTACTCCATCGGATCCACTTATGTTTGTTCTAATCTAAGGGTTTCTGAGAGTCTAAGTATAAAGATTAAGATCTAAAAAGAAAGATGCAAAGAGGGAATGCATGCAAAAGAGAAAACACAAGGAAAAGAAAGAAAGATTACAATGTTTGCTTGGTTGAGCCCCATGACGAGATGCCTACGTATCCCTTTTAAGGAATCAGAGCGCCATAGTTCGGCTCAAATTTTTTCATTTGTTGTGTGTTTTTTATGAATAATGCTGGTGATGCATTCCCTTTTGAAAAAGGTTTTAAAAGAAAAAGAAAGTCTGAAGACTAAATAGTTTGAATTGGTTGGTTTTTTTGTTGCAGATAATAGCTAGTTGACCTCAATAGAGAGATATTAGCCACTTCTCCACTTATCCATGAAAGGGGTATTCGAGACTTGAACCATACCTAAAACCAAGAATAAAATAATAATAAGATCGAGAAGAAACTCGCTTATCATTTCTCATACTTAACAAATATGTGATTCTCATAAGTATTTATTAAGTGTTTTGAGTTTGAAAAAAAAATAGAGTTTTTAGTCTTAATGAGATGCAAAAGAGAAAGAAAATTATAAAGGGGAGACTAACAAAATAGCCCTAAATTTGTCATGAAATGTTGACCCTAGAGTTTAGGATAAGGGAGGATACATCTACCTAATGTTATCATGTATGGATAGAGATTTTAAGGTCTATTTAGTGCAAAATTAGAGAAGAATGAACTAAAAATACTATGGGGAGCATACAAGAGGATAGGAAAATAAAGAAGGGAGAGATGAAAAAACATCACACACAAAGATGACAAAACATAAAGAAGCATGTATCAATTATAAACGATAAAACATCTAACAAGGATGGCAAAACATCATGCAAAGATGAGATGATAGAACATCATACAAAGAATGAGATAGTAAAACATCATGTATGCATCAAGATGGAAATACATCAAGTATAATGAGAAAGATGATAAAACATCAAAATGAAGATGAAAATACATCAAGCACACATAAAATTCATGTGAAAAAATACATACAAGAGATGAAACTCTTAAACACACCAAATGAAGTGGTGAAGAAGAAGTAGAAAGAAAAAATAAGTAATCAAGGGAGCATAAGAAGATGAGATGAGACGAAGGAGATGAAATAGAATAAAAGTCAGAATTGAACACATATCATACTCATCATGATCACATGATCAAACTTGAGAAATATTCAGAATCAAATCATTCAAGGAAAGTTGGTTTTAAAACCCTAAGTGGCCATAAGTCCTCATGCAATGCTAACAAACAAACATATGGGAGGAAAAAGGTGATGTGAAGAAGAGAAAGCATACATTGACATCTTATACATTAAAAACACACCATATAATCAATATAAAACTCAATTGGTCATGAAGATCATGGTACAAACACCAAAGCATGCAAATTAGGTCAAAACAAAGAGTGAATGTGAAGTAGGAAGAAGTCTGTGATTGGACAATCATGGTGTAATGTGTTATTAACTCAGAAGCTAACATAAATGGTTAGTATCTTAAAAAGGTTTCACATAACCCTATAACAAACTTTCTAAGGCATGCTCAAATGCTAGCACAAAAACTAGGTCAATACCACACCCAAAATCAAATTTAAAGTAAAGATGGGGATAGATTAAGAGGGGGGATGTTTAGAAAGGGTATAAAGCATTCAAGTCATTAGCTTAAATAGTTTAAGATTAATTATTCAAGTATTACAAACAATGAAAGAAGATTGGACTTAAAGCATACAAGAGGGAAGGCCATGAGAGGCAAGCAAACATTGATCAAGGAAAAGTGAGTTAAAAGAATGAGAAAATTGGGAGAAATGGATCACAATAGCACCAAGTAAGTATCATAACCTATACCAAAAAATTAGCTTAAAACTATGCACACAAGTTCTCAAATACAAACATTTTGGTCAAGATAAAATCCTATGCATACCTCTAAGTAAAAATTAGGTTAAAAATTGGAAAATGACTTGTAAATTCATATCAATTAAACCCTAGCTTCCTAAATAATTATAAAAGTCTGAAACATGGTTTAAAGTTCTTGGATTAATTTGAAAGGGTGAAAATAATGGGAAATTGTCAAGACTAGTTGGCAAAAGGTACAAACTAGAGAGGTTTAACAACATAATATGTGAAAAATTTAAGATCAAAACTTAAAATTAAAAAAATTGTTTTTATGATATCAAGTCATTCAAGAATCTCAAAAATATTTTCTTTGATTTTTATAAGCAAGGGAAATTGGAAAATTAAATGTTTCTTTAGGCTAAAACAAGAAATAGGACCAAAAACAACAATTAACTTGTACAATTTTGAAAAATAAGAAAGTAGAACTGTAATTTAAGTTAAAAATCATGATCAATTATATGAATATCTAAAGTACACTAAAAATATTTTTATGGAATTTTATCATGAGAGGAAAAATTAAAACAAAAATTATTTGTACAATGCAACAAAAATTAAAAAAATAATAGCATAGCTAACCAATTAATTTAATTAGCATGCCAAAAATTTCTACAAAAATAAACCAAAAATATTTTCATGAAGTAAACTCAAAATAAAGCTTAGAATATTTTTTGTAGATTTTTTAGTTTAGGGAAAATTAGAAAATTAAATTCTAAAACCTAAAAGATGATTAAAACACTAATTAAACTAATTAAATTATTTAATCATCTAAAAAAAATGACAAAATCATGAAATAAAACTCAAAATATGAAAATAAACTAAAAATAAAGTCTATAATATTTTTTGATAAGTTTTGAATAGTGGAAACTATTTAAAATAAATTGGAGAAAACAATTAAAAATGAAAGAGAATTCAAATAGATTTAAATCTATTACACTTGTTTTAAGCAATAAGCGTTGCAAAAAGCCTTATGCATGCATGACTCAAAACGCGCCAACTCATCGTTCCTGTCCTATGAACTAAAACCTTAACGAAATAATAGTTTCATCAAGCAATGTTCATGACACGATTTCTCTCTGATTTCTCCATGAATTTGCAACGTTTAAACACCAAACCTCAAGATATAAACGAGTAGAATATGATAGGATCAAGAAAATTACAAAATTATGCACATATAGTAGAGAAATTGCAACGCAAAAGTCACTGCATAAACATGATTTCAAATTTTCAAAGCTAACAACTAGATTTTAGATCCACATATCTCACTCGTTTCTTAACCAAATCGTTTGATCCAATTAACAAAATTCATCAGAAAAGTGGAAGGAACAACGAGGTAATTATAGATTTTACAAATAATTCAAGATTAAGTAGAGATCTGAGCACAAAATGCATAGTTCAAGCAGAATTCCTAGCAACTTGCAGAGTTCAAATTAAGCAACAAAACACATGAAATTATACTTCAGATCTAAGATCTGACCAGCTAACACAACATATGTAAGATCTAATGCAATGATTCAAGCTAGCATGAGAGGAATTCAGATATGAAAACTTACCTCAAAATTGAGAAATAAAATTGTTTCACCTCTGATCATAGATGAGAAACCAAATGATCTTGCTTCCTATGCTTCAGTGATGATGAAAATCAAGGATAATTGATAGCTTGAAGCAAGAGATAAGAGAGAGAGAGAGAGCTAAAAAAAATTAAAGAATGAAGAGAGAATTTTAAGTTTCTTTTTTTTGAGTGAATGAGGAAGCCTCTGTTAAATAAAAGGAGGAAGAGTTTTGGAGAAGTTTTGCTGAGGGAATAAAAGTCTTTGCAAGCTTGAAGACCGTTGGAGGGCATACTTGCAAATTCGGAAAAAAAATGAGAATGTGATAATGGTGATATGCATTTCATTCTTCTAAAGATAAGCTTATATGTCATTTTGAGCAACAAAATGTGAGTGGAAAAGTATGATATGCGTGTGATATGTTGAGTTGGTTGTACTGATCACGTGGGGTGAATATTCCTTGGAGTGAAAAATTGATTTCTATGGCAAAAATGAAGAAGGTGTGATTGTATGAGGTCATGTGACTTTGTTTGGCTATTTCTAGTAAAGATAACGAGAGAGTATACGTGTATTGAGTGAACATGAAATCTTTGTACCATAATTTCTTAATAACACAAATATCTGAAAAACCATGCCTGCATACCAAGTTTATTAGTCAACTAACTTTCCACTCCAAGTTCTCTTAATTTGGTCATGCAATTTTGATTCTCAAGAGGCCTCTTGAAAGCTTACACAATAATTTTCAAAATTGTGCTTTGAATTTTCAAAAATTGTGCTTGCATCATGAAGAAATCATAGCAAGAAGTTTGGAAAAAATGAAGTCTGGCAAGGCAAGGTACCCCGATTTTAATTGGAATTATTTTATTGGAATGAAATAGATGGTATGATTTGCTTATATGTGTTGATGATATTATGATGCGTTTTGATGAAATTTTTGGAAGGATAGATGTAATAATAATTGAAGAAGTTAGGGGTGTATGGCTAATAGTGTAGAGACGTCGGGGTGAATGAAGAATATTAGCAACATTATTATTATTATTATTATTATTATTATTATTATTATTATTATTATTATTATTACTGTTATATTTATAAGAGATAAATGGTAATTTATAATATTAATAATTAATAAATAAAATAAACCTAGTAATAAGAGGAGGGGAAAAGATGGTATATAGATTTAGGGGTCTAAAGTGTGTAGTTAGAACAACATAGGAAATAACACGAATAATAGATCGTAGAAGTAAGAAGAGAATAATGAAGAGAAGAGCATATAAGCTAGGGCGAGGAATTTCTGGTAGAGAACTTAGAATCATCAAAAATCTAAGGTAAGGGTGGGGTTCTGACTCTCTAATAGGTGGTATAATTGTGGGTAGATGAAGGTTTGAATGTAGGGTTTTGGGTGTAGGTTAATTGTTAGATTGTTTGTTGAAATTGCTTATAATTGATGAAATTGATGTTTTGTTTGTGTTAGATTGGTGGTATATGATGTGTGTTGATGATTTAAAATAATTGATGTATATGATCTTTCATAAAAAGAGGTTTTTGGGTGAAGAAGATGGGATTTCATAGCAAAAAAATCAAGCTTTTGAGTTTGTTCGCGATGGGTAATTGGTTGCCATATATGGGTAACTACTTACCGCTGTTTGTGTTTTTAAGCAATTGGCTACTGACTTGCAGTAACCGGTTACCATAAGTGGGTGACCGGTTACCGTGAATAATTTTTGAAGAAAACAGGGTTACTGTCTTGCAGTAACCGGTTATCGTAACTGGATAACCAGTTACCACGGCTACTGACAGCATTTTTGGAAAACTTTTAAAAACCAAAACTTTCGCCTCAGGTGTCCTTTTGACGCACCTTTTGAACCGTTGAGAAGTTAAAAATATTTTTTATAATATGAAATTAACTTTTATAATAGTGGTCTAATCATTTATCGAAATGATTATGATGAATGTGTATGTTGGATGAGTTGTGACACCAAAAGTGTCGTGAATAAGTTGTGTTTGTCGTACCCATGATGTGAAAAGAAATTACAGGTGATGTTGCAGTACTAAGAAGGTGATGTTGTCCTGAAAATTGGTTTCATGTTGATGGTATGCTTGGAATTGCATATTCATGGTTGTAGCATGTAGCATTTCATGCATCGTTGAGGGCTTATGCCCTAGCCTTCATGGCAATCGTTGAGGGCTTATGCCCTGGCCTTTATGGAAATCGTTGAGGGCTTATACCCCGGCCTATATGGAAATTTGTTGACGGATTATGCCCTGATGGTACCACATGAATTTTACATCGGAGTCAGTTGCATTGCATTGGTTGAATTATCGAATCATTGGATTGTTGAATTGTGGAACTGTTGAGTTGTGGCATTGTTGAATTGTGGACTTGTAAAATGGTGTGATTGATAGAACTTGAGTCTCTACATGATATATACGTTTTTTTACTTATAATTATATAACTTATTATATTGTTATGATATCTCACCTTTACTATTTGAGTGTTGCCTCCACGTAGGTAACGTGCATATAACTAGGAGTAGTGCGGAATCGCAGAGTCTAGAAGAGGTTGCTTTCTCTTATTGAGTGGGTGTCATTTCTCTGATATGTAACATCGGGGGGGGGGGGGGGGGGAGATGAACGCTGATTATTTTATTTAATTGATGTCTTTTTGAGGATTTTATAGGTGTTGTAGACTCTCTTTTTAATTGATTTTTTTGTTGATTTTATAATGGTTGAAGATTTTAGAATAATTATGAAATTCTTTCTGCTGCTTTAATAAAGTTGAAGTTTGAAGATTATGTTGAGATATTGTCGTTCATCTGAAATGTGTGTTATGTATCTATTTTATCTTAATTGAGCAAATTTGAAAATGTTGAATGATGTGACATCCTATTTGTTGTTGATGTGAAAATTTTATTTTACTCTAATTTTTTATATTTAATTTACTGTTGGGGAAATAGAGTGTTACATCTCACATGTTGATAAGTTTAAAACATGGATTTCCAAACCTCATATCTCACTCGATAGAAAGCCAAATTACATGATCCAAAGCTCAACATGAAGCTTGCATATCCAACTACAATTCCACTTTGAACATTTTCTCAATTTAAGCTTGAGTTAGAAAATAATCAATGGTGAAAATGGAACACCACCTGTTTGTAAAAATGATTGGCCTCACGTGCAAGCTTGCCTAGCAATTTTATGCCTTGTGTCTAGAACTTCCAAGCTCCATATCTTTCAAATGCTTCACATTTTGGACTTAAGCTCACATTGACAAACTTGTAGAATTTTATCTCCTCTTTCAAATCAAATAAGGTTTGAACATTTCCAATAAAAATTGAAGGAGTTGTGATCATTCAAAATTCAGTACTATGGATACTTAATGAAAAATTCTCAAAAATGCCCAAATGACTTCTTACACAAGTTATCTTCAAATAAACCTTTCCTTTTGATTTTACGACAAAATTAAACATGAAATATAAAAATAGGATTTTTGAATTGGTGGTTGACCAAAAGTCCACTTGAGCAACTTTGACTTTGGTTGACTTTAGTAAACAAATGATTGTTTTGCCTCTTTTGATCAATTGAACTTCTTTCAATCAAAATTGATGGTCAATCTTCCATTCATAGATGCTCGTAAACATTTAGAGAAGCACCAAATCAAATATTGCCCAAAAATTCATAAATTCCTGATTAAAATCAAAACCATAATTTTGGCTCCTTGTGTAAGGAAATAATGATCAAGCTTCAAAATTCCAATTCCTCTTAACGTGTTGAGAAATTCCTTGAACAAAGATGCTTAAAATGATGATAGGAAGATGATGCTTCAAGAATTTGGCTTATACCAGCCTCAATCTCTTCAATTGATCAAAAACCCTAATCTGAGAGATGAATAATAGAAATGTGATTCTTCTCAAAACTTTGCAAATTTCCAACTTCTACTGATCTCATGGGACAAATGAGATGTCTTAAAATATAAAAAACCCTTGTAGCTTGAGAGACTCAAAGATTGAGGGAGTGAGAACCTCTCTTTCACTGATTGTCAACACAATCAATTTCAATAGCTTGTAGAAGATCATGAAAACCAAAGATACCTTGATCTTGTCATGAGAATGCATGAGTATGTATGATGAATCATAAGCCATGTAAGGTAAAATGAAGAGGGAAAATTTTGGGGTTCAACAGCTGCCCCTATTCAATCATCTTAATTCTGATAGGTGAGAAAGAGTGACAGATTTTGAACGTTCAAGGTGGAAGAGGATTGAATACAAAAAGAACCCAAAAATTTGCGCTCTGAACAAAACGGAAGCGCATAAACACTGATAATTGTATCTTGCAAGGATGACACCAAGCAAACTGGGTGGAAGATGAGAATATTAGTGAATACTAAATTCTACCATCATATAAAACTGGATCCAAGAGATATACCAAGTAGAGATTTTGTTTTGAATGGATGAGCCAAGTAGAGTTTGGACTCAAAAAGTAAGCCAGGTCGAGATTGGACTTACACCAAGATAACTAGTCAATGCTAGTCTTTTAAAATGACGCGACAAGTGAAACTGGAGCATAAATTGCGAAAATGAGCTAAAACTCAACTCAAGTAGGCTAGACAAAACTAGACTTTAGAAGAATGTACCAGGACAAAATTGGAACACCAATTGAAATAATGAGTTAAAACTCAATTCAAGAAAATTTAGATCAGACTAGATTCTAGAAAAATGTGCCAGGATAAAACTGGAACATCAATTGAAATAATGAGATAAAACTTGATCCAAGAAGACTAGATAATACTAGACTTTAAACTAATGTGCCATGACGAAACTGGAACACCAATTGAAATAATGAGATAAAACTCAACCCAAGAAAAATAGATGAGACTAGATTCTAGAAAAATGTGTCAGGACCAAACTGGAACACCAATTGAAATAATGAGATAAAAATTAACCCAAGAAAACTAGACGAGACTAGACTCTAGAAAAATGCACCAGGACGAAACTGGAACACCAATTGAAATAATGAGATAAAACTCAAACCAAGAAAACTAGACAAGACCATATTCTAGAAAAATGCGCCAGGAGAAAACTGGAACACAAATCACAATAGTGAGATAAAACTCAACTAAAGAAAATTAGACGAGCCTATATTCTAGAAAAATATGTTAGGACAAAACTGGAATACCAATTGAAATAATGAGATAAAACTCAACTAAAGAAAACAAGATACAAATAGATATCAGACCCTAACCGGTATAACAAAATTAAACTGGTCTCAATCAATGAAGAATATACAAAACTCAACTTATAGCTTATGCACGTTAGCGGAACGCTGGTGGGATCAAGTAGAGGTTGTCGAGATAAAACTCGGCCTCCGGGAGTACTTATAAAGAATGCGTTAGGTAGAAACTGGTGTGAAAACATGGTAATAAGATGAAACTTGACCTAAGAGGAACTAGACGAAACTAGGCTCTGAAAAAGTACTCAATAGGACAACAATGGAAATTAAGTCCTATAGCAAGGTGACATAAAGTGCATGTATTTCACAAAACACCTGCTGGTCTCAAACGAGGGTGTACAATAAACGATGCTGGACACACCCAAGTAATAAAAGAGACAAATAATGAGTAGAAACTCTGCTCAAGAAGACTAGATAAATCTGGTCCAAATATGAGACTTAAAATGAGTAACGAACTCGACTCAAGAAGATTAGATAACATTAATCCAAAGATGAGTGCCAACACAAAACTAGATTTCACGCACAGGTAATGAGACAAAACTCGACCTAAGTGCAACTAGATGAAACTAGGCTGAAAATGAGTATCAGTGCGATACTGGTATTCATAAGGTATATCAATAGACATTGAAATGAACCAACAAAGGTAGTAAAGACTAAACCCAAGAAAACCACTCCATGTAAAAACTGGACTACAATCAAAGATAATGAGTAGACACTCAACCATTCAAGTGATAACATCAAAGGGATACTTGTAAGAGGTGAAAAGCGGGATACTGAGGATAAAGACCTCATTAGGGATATCATCTGAATTTTAGAAAATTCACTAGGGAAAAGTGAAACAATAATGGCTTATGTTCCAATCCATGTTTGATTATCATATTTTTTATGGAGTAATGTTCCCAAAGAGAATGGAGACAATACAATTTGAGGATGCAATGCAATGATGCATGATTAGATTTTTCACTGGGGAGTGGCCAATCAAGAAGCCAACATCCAACAGTTCAAAACCTGACAGGACTTGAAAAATCCAAAGGAGAAGAGAAGATATAAGACGTTGTTGGAGAAGATTAGAGTAAAATTGTAACTTCTGAAGGGGAACGCCAAATAGAGATTGGACGTTGCTGAAGAAGATCCGGGCGAAACCATAACTTTTGAAAGGGAATGCCAAATTTAGATTGGACGTTGCTGGAAAAGATCAGGGAGAAACCGTAACTTCTGAAGGGGAATGCCAAATAAAGATTGGACGTTTCTGGAGAAGATCAGGGAGAAATCGTAACTTCTTAGAAAACATACCAATAAAAATTAGGGGTTATAGGGGAAGACACCAACAAAACGGGGCCTATAGGGAATCAAAATTCACCTCTAACTGTTTGGAGAATAACTTGTTAACCTCTCGCCTGGGGACAACAAAAACTTACACTAGGGAAATACACAATCCTTGAATAAGAAATTCCGACGAATCGACTTAACTGGGGAATAAACATTCATGAGTAATTGATTTCCAAAAGGCACCTTCATAGGGGAGATGGAAGAAGTCTTGAACAAGAAAATATTCATTAAGCGACTCTTTTTCGAAGAATAAGAGAACTCCTTAAAGGCAATTCTGCAGGGGAATAAGAAAATTCTCAATCTTGAGCTCTTAACTAAGGAATAAGAAATCCCTGCTTCGGGGAATAAACATTCTCCCATAAACGCAACAATATCATACATCCACTGGGGATATAGATCCTATACCAAGAAATCTCATCAATCACAATGATTCTCTACTGGGTGATGTTAGGGAGAAAAATCTTCAAGTAGCACTAGGGAGTCATCCAAAACTTTCCAAATCAGCCAAAATTTTAGCTACAACCCTCTGCTTAGGGAAGATTTATTGTGGAAAATTAGAAACTTCCATGTTGTAGGGGATACAACTCAAACTAGATATACCATAATCATTCCTGAAAGAATGCTATTCTAGTGTTGGTAAATCGTGTAAAACTATAGGCACGATGATTCCTGCAAAACAAATGAAACCAATCGTACCCCCAAGTATAGCATGACGACTTAGCCTACCAACCAGGCTACAAATAACTTAAAAGTAATATTTGTATTTTATTTATCATGCTTGTGCAAAACTAACAAGTTTCTAAATGCAAATCATTATCAAAATTATATTGGACGTTTTTGCAAGCAAAACAGTAAAAGAAAAACAAAGCAAGCTTTTTGGATAATAAGAAGTCTTTTATTGATTGAAATCGGCCTGCAAATAGGCTTTTTACATCAGGAAGTAATTCCTAGAAAGAGGTAATTGCGAAAGAAAAACAAAGGAGCATTACAAAAAATGGCAATGTGAAAACTGATATTCATCAGGTGCCGATTCTGCTATAAATCTTAGAACCTCGAAGATCTCATCACTTTGCTTTCTGAAGAAAATGACTGGATTGATTCCTACTCTTCGGGGTGGCCAACTATAGTAGTAGATGAAATTGAAGATCCGATGCTAGACGTACTCATTCACTTTAAATCCCTAACTTTTTCCTGGATCTCCCTTTCGGGTTTTCAATCCACCGGGACACCCTTTTTTCCCTAAGTCACCCTTCCGGGTTTTCAACTTAGCGGGCGTACTTATTTTATTTTTCATTATTTTCACTTATTTTTTTTATCCCTAACTTTTGCCCGAACCTTTTATTCATTCATTTTTTTGGTTCGCCGGGATGCCCTTTCTTGCTTGAGTCAGTCAATTCAGCGGGTCTATTTATGCAAAGTATTTTTTGACTACGTCTGCATTCATACGGAGTGGGAAGTCTTCACCATCCATATTTGTGAGCATCATGGCCCCGCTAGAGAATACTTTCTTAATAAAAAATGGTCCTTCATAAGTTGGGGTCCACTTGCCCCTGGGATCTCCTTGAGAAAGAATGATTCTTTTCAGAATAAGGTCACCTACTTGATAATACCAAGGACACACCCTCTTGTCAAATGCTTTTCTTATCCTCTTTTGGTACACCTGACCATGACATACAGCCGCTAATATTTTCTCATCAATGAGGTTCAACTGATCCAGTCGATTCTGCATACATTCTGATTCATCAAGCTCAACATCTTTCATAACCTTAGAGAAGAAATCTCCATTTCCACAAGCAAAACTGCTTCCATTCCATACACAAGGGGAAACAGGGTTTCCATGGTCAAAGTTCGTACCCAAGTACGATATCCATGAAAAGAAAAAGGCGGAATCTCATGTCAATACTTATAGGTTACCACCATCTTTTGCACAATCTTCTTGATATTCTTATTGGCCGCTTCAACAACTCCATTCATCTTTGGGTGATATGGAGAAGAATTGTGATGTTTGATCTTGGAAGTTTCACAGAGCTCTTTCATCATTTTGTTATTGAGATTAGATCCAATGTCAGTAATGATCTTTTCTGGAATCCCATAATAACGTATTATGTTGTGCTTGATAAAACGAGCAACCACATGCTTGGTAACATTTTCATAAGATGAAACTTCGACCCACTTGGTGAAGTAATCTATGGCAACCAGAATGAAGCAATGACCATTGGAAAGAGTTGGTTCAATATTTCGAATCTTATCAATGCCCCACATTGCAAAGGGCCATGGAGAAGTTGAGACATTCAGAGGAACGGGAGGAACATGAACCTTGTCAGTATATACTTGGCACATATAACAAATTCAGGCATGGTTATAACAATCATTTTCCATAGTGGACCACTAGTAGCCAACTCTCAAAAATCTTTTTGGCCATTGTATGTCCACTGGAATGAGTCCCGAAAGCACCCTCATGTATTTCTTCGATAATCTTTGCTACGTCATTCTTGTCCACACATATGAGCAACATACCGTCATGATTTCTCTTGTACAATGTACCATTGCTGAGGAAGAACTTTACTGACATCCTTCTCAAAAACCTCTTGTCTGTAATTGACTCATCTTCTGGATACTCTTGAGTCTCTAGGTACTTCTTAATATCATGAAACCATGGATTACCATCCAATTTCAATTCATCTTCAAAACAAAATGTTGGCTCATCCAATCTCATAATAGTGATCGGAGGCGCATCATTAGACCACTTCACTTTAAACATGGATGACAAAGTATCCAAAGCATCTGCAAGATTATTTTCTTCCCTCGAGATGTGTTCAAATGTGATTTCCTCAAAGTAAGGAATCAACTTCATAACATGTTTGTAGGGGATCAAATTTGGGTGACGAGTCTCCCATTCTCCATTAACCTGACTAATCACAAGAGTTGAGTCTCCGTAAACTTTCAAAAACTTGATATTTTGCCATGTTGTTGGCACAACTAAAACAAATTCTAGCTGTGAAAAGGATATGAAAACCTTCTGGAGAAGTAATAACAACTCTGACACCATTACGCATAGCATTTGAGGCACCATCGAACACCATGGTCCATCGCGATCATGGTTTGAGTCCTTCCTATGGACCATAAATGTTACAATCCCTGATATACATGATGTATTTGTCTGAGAACTCAAACTTCATCGGTTGATAATCTTCCAAGGGTTGGTGAGTAAGATAGTCTGCCAATACACTACCCTTGATGGATTTTTGAGTAATATACTAAATGTCATATTCAATCAAAATCATCTGCCAATGGGCCACCCTGCCTATGAGAGTTGGGTTCTCAAAATGCATTTGATAGAATCCATCTTGGATATCAAGGAACTGGTATGCATTAACATATATTTCCTCAGGCGCTTTGAAGCCCATTCAATTTCACAACACGTCTTTTCAAGCAAAGAGTATCTCGCCTCGCACTTTGTAAACTTCTTGCTCAAGTAATAAATGGCATGTTCTTTCTTTCCTGTCTCGCCATGTTGATCGAGCACACAACCCATGGAATTTTCCAAGATTGTTAGATACATGATTAATGGCTTTCCCTCCACTTGAGGCATTAGGTTCGAAGGTTATTGCAATTATTCTTTTATTCTGTCGAATTCTCTTTGACAGTTATCATTCCACCTGACCACTTGATCTTTCTTTAGCAATTTAAACAATGGTTCATATGTGGCTGTGAGATGAGAGATAAAACTAGAAATGTAGTTTAACCTCCCTAAGAAACCACTGACTTCTTTTTCTGTTTTCGGTTCAGGCATTTCTTAAATTGCTTTTACTTTAGTAGGATCAACCTCAATACCTTTCTTGCTTACAATAAAGCCCAACAACTTTCCAGATCTCACCTCGAAGGTGCACTTTTTCGGATTCAACCTCAACCTAAATTTCCCCAGCCTTTCAAACAATTTCTGCAAATTGACCAGATGTTCTTCCTGTGTCTGAGATTTGTCAATCATATCGTCAATATAGACTCTAATCTCTTTATGCATCATGTCATGAAAGTGAGTGGCCATAACACATTGATATGTTGCCCCTGCATTCTTCAGACCAAAGGGAATCTCCTTATAGCAAAAAGTTCCCCATGGTGTAATGAAAGTTTGTTTCTCCATATCTTCCAGAGCCATCTTTATCTGATTGTAACCAGAAAAGCCATTCATGAACAAAAACACTTTTGTTTGAGCTGTATTATCCACCAAAATATCAAAATGGGGAAGTGGGAAATCATCCTTAGGACTTGCTCTGTTCAAGTCCCTATAGTCAACACACATTCTAAATTTTCCATCCTTCTTTGGCACCGGCACAATATTGGCAATCCATGGTGGATAAGAAATGACTTTCAAGAAACTTGTATTGAACTTCTTTTGGATTTCCTCTTTAATATTCTTAGACATCTCAGGATTAGTTCTTCTAAGCTTCTGTTTGATCGGAGGACAATCCTCTCAAAGAGGTAACTTATGTACAACAATATCACTGTCCAGACCAGACATATCTTTATAGGACCAGGAGAAGATATCAACATACTCACAGAGAATTTCAATCAGTCTTGCATTCACACTTTCCTTTAAATCATCCCCTATTCTAACCTCTTTCTTTTCCTCCTCCGTGCCCAAGTTGATTATTTCCAGAGATTCATGATGCGGCTAGATAACCTTTTCCTCTTGCTATAACAATCTAGCTAACTCTCCAGGGAGTTCACAATTATCCCCACCCTCTTATTCGGCTTGGTAGATCCAATTATCAAATTCATAGTGAGCGATAGGAGAATCATTACTAATGGAATCTGGGGTGGATGTGCATCTGTATGAGCGAATTTTTTTGTTTTAGTGATTGTGTGTGAAAAAGAAAACATTGCCAAAAGAAAAGTAAAAATAGAAAGAAAAGGAACTCAATATTTGTATGCAAAAACTTCCTTTATTTAATGATAAACTTTTGAAAAAGAGAAACATGGTGGCCCTACACAATGATCCATTACGCCTTGGGCGGAGCGTAGGAATTATGATATGATAAAAAAAACAAGAAAATTACTCCTTAGAAGTTGTAACTTGGATGGTATCCACATATTTCCAATTTTTCAGCTCCTGACCAAGAATACTTGGGCAAATCCAATCATCCATGTTGTAATCATTGTCTTCATCATCACCAACTGTATTGGTGCATCCATCTTGGGCGAAACTAGAGCTAGAAAACTCAATGGAGTAGACAAATTTGAAGCTTTGGGAGCTGCACTCTGCTTCCCTTGATTGAAACCAAAACCGAACTTGTTAAACTTTGGAATGACATCCATAACCTGACCCCAACCTTTAGGGTGACCAGCCTTGACCAGTGCTTGAGCATCCTTGAATGAAGCCAAAGAAGTCTCAGGTTTCTTTCTGTCCTCAGAACGGGGAGTCTTATTCATCTTAACAATTTCAAAAGCTTGAAACAGATTTTCATGAACTTCTCCTTCAATCTCCATATATCAGAATGAATTTAGGTGACTCATAATATATTCTTCCTCGCCACAAACAATGATGGTCTTTCCCTCTAAAGGATACTTGAGCTTCTAGTTAAGGGTAGAAGTAACTGCCCCAGCCTAATGAATCCATGGGCGCTCCAACAAACAATAATACGATGGCTGTATATCCATCACGTAGAAAGTAACGATCAGAACCCAGGGACCAACCTTGATATACAAGTCTACTTCTCCAAACAATGTCCTCCTGGACCCATCAAAAGCCTTCACAACCAAATTACTGGGACACAACTCCACACGTGAATAGTCAATTTTCACAAATGCAGTTCTCAACAATACATTCAATGAGGACCCATTGTCTACCAACACCCTTGACAAAGTTGTGCCTTTGCACTCCATCGAGATGTGCAATGCCTTATTATGGTTACGACCCTCAATAGGGAGATCAAAATCAGTAAAACTCAACCCATTTCCAGCGAATATGTTGGCACAAACCGTTTCCAACTGGCCCATTTTTATTTCTTGTGGCACAAACGCATTCTTCAAGAGATTTATCAAAGCACTGATATGAGTCTCAGAGTATATTAAGAAAGATAGAATAAACATTTTGGAAGGTGTATGATGCAACTGTACAATAATGTTGTAGTCACTTTTCCTTATAATCCTCATCAATTCTTCAACTTTAGTGTCGGGAGTTAAAGAAATCCCAGGCACAACAATTGGTATAGGCTCACTAGCCTGCACAAGATCTTGACCACCAGTCATCACTTGCTTGCCTCTGGCCTTAGTAAATTCATCATAAGCTTCTTGAACATTGGGGGAGACAAAACACCCTTCCGCTTCTTGTTATACGTCCTTCACCAACAAAATTATTAACAATAGTATTATCAACTTCTTGTCTCCCTATGTGGTAATACACATCAGTGCCATAATGACATGGGACAGTTTCTCACTAGTATATGGTACCCGATCGGGCAAAGTGATCATCAAAGGAACTATATTTGTAGGAGCAGGGATACTCCTCCGAGTGTATGGGATAGAAACCACCGCAATATCTTCTTCAATAACTTTTCTATACTTCTGAGTCCTATCAAATTGCAGGGAACCATCGTCAATCAATTCATGAATACGAGCTTTTAGGTCATCGCAGTCGTTTGGATATTCTACACACTTGCAATAATTCAAACCACAACCAGGGAAAATACCTTTATCAACCAAGTAACTTTTGACAAAAGGTACAGATATAGTCACATGATTCACATCCATAACCAAATTCAGAACTTCACCGTCATCAATGATAGCATTGATAGCTGGATCATCATGTGGTGGCATTGGGCGTTGGATAACATTAGGCCCAGGAACAACATCAAATTGGATTGCCTCTACATCAAGAAAATCATAGATCTTACATTTCAGAGCATAAAAATTCTCAAAAGTATAACCCACACCACCTGAATGAAACTCACATCAAGCGTAAGCGTCATAATTGGTTGGGAACCTATCAAGATTAATTGGAAGAAGTCTCAAAGTGACAAAACTTGCTTTGAGTAGGTGCTGAAGAGCCTTAGAATAACTCATAGGCAGAGGATCAAATATTCTGGGTTACCTTAGCTGCTGATTATTCTGAAGAGGTGTATTCTGCTGCCTCTGTTGCTGCGGGCATTATTGCTGAGGAGCATTCACCGAAATAGTCATAACATTGACTTGCTGATACTGATGATTTCTTCCTTGGTTAGCATGAACAAAACTTGTTTCTCCTTCCTTTTTCCTGGGATAAGAATTAAATGGTTTCTTATTCCCTCCACTTGAGGAACCGCTAGAGTTACTGATTTGCATCCTTCCTTATTTTAGACCAACTTTTATCCTCTCATCAGCTATAACCAGTTCAGAAAAACCTGCAGAGGTACTTCCAATCATACGGTCATAATAGGGCCCTTTCAAAGTGCTCAAGAACATATCAATGAGTTCTCTCTCCATTAAAAGAGGTTGAACCCTAGCAGCTAGCTCATGCCATTTATGAGCATATTTCTTAAAAGACTCATTTGTCCCTTGAGCTAAGCTCTGCAACTGAGTGCACTTTGGTGCCATATCAATATTGTACTGATAACGCTTGACAAAAGCTTCAGCCAAATCCCTCTAACTTCTAATATGCGACCTTTACAGATTCGTGTAACGTTCCAAAGATGCCCCTGACAAGCTATCTTGGAAATAGTGGATCAACAACCTTTTCTCTTCAGTATGCACATACATCTTACGATAGTAATCTATGGTATGTGTCATCGGAAAAGTAAGCCCATTATAGTTCTCATACAAATTAGGCTTGAATTTTTGGGGAATCCTCACCCCAGGCACCAAACGTAAGTCATTAGCATCCATCCCTAGCACACCCTGACCTTCTATAGCCTTCAAGTGCTCCTCGAGCAAGCGATATTTTCTGTCATCATCACGAAAACTGTGATCAAAGTTTTGCATAGAATATTGATCCTCATTGTCATAATCATACTTAGGAAACTGATTATTTGTCCTGTTCTGATGTCCTTCTCTGAGAAAGTGAGATCCAGGGGTTGGTGGAAACTGCCCCTGATTGTGGAGGAATGGGTTGTGAGGAGGTATCCTGATAACATGATTATTTCCATGCCCATACCCAAGACCAACAAAGATATCTTTAAAAACCCCTTGGTTACCATTCCCCTCCTAATTCCTCAGGGGGTTCTCCATAAGGTCTGTTAGTTCATCTTGTCTCCTATTCACATTAGTAATGATATCCATGAATTGAGTCATCTGGTTGGCCATTTGGGCCCTCATCTCAGCAGGTTCAGCTTGAACCTATTCCATATGTCTCGGTAGATTATTTATGGTAGAATAATGATGAGTAGTCATCTTAAACTATGGTAAGAAAAGCATAATCAAGATATAAGAATATCGATCTTGAGAAAACTTGTAATGTATGAGATGCATGACATGCATGATATGTTAGTCATTTCTGAGGTATCCAAAAGTTTTGTCAACCACTAGGAATATCAAACAAACATGATAAGAGATATAATTAGATAATAATAAGAGATATAACAAAGAAAATTAACTTCATTCATAATAAAAAGGTCCTCAGGATCAAAATTAGTTCGTATAAGAATGGACCAAAGTACATAATGAAATATATACAATCTCATCCAACAAGACAGGTGGTGATCAAACAACATCAAAGAAAGCAACAATCAACATGGTGGATCTCTAATCTCTATGTAGTACAATGGTCCCCCCTGCCGGAAGTACTCTTCACTCCACTCTTTTGTTTCCTTGAATAATTTCTTCGTCTTTTCACTGTCTCATCCACGAGCGAAGCTATCAATCACCACATCTTTCTGGAATAATTGTCTTTCCAAATATACACATTTCTAGAGGAAGCGATCACACTCTTTGCACTCAGAAAAAAGTATAGGCACGGGCACATCTTCCATCTCCTTTATCTTATCTCAGAGCTTGGCATTTTCTTTCATTACCTCAGTCATCTAATCTTCCTTTATTTCCGGTTCCAACTTATCATCTTTGAGCTGCTCCCCCAACTATTTGGCTTTGGCCTTGTTTTTGTTGTTGGCCATTTGGAACTTCAAGGTCTCTTGACGATTCTTCTCTACATCGACAAGGCCAATCTGATAGTCCTCTATAGACACAAAATAATCTTCTACCCCAGGTCTTCTTTTGGTATTCCTACCTCCAGAACTACCTTCACCTTCATATTATTTTAGATGACGGGCCAACTCTTTTTTCCTTTCTGAGAAGAAATATATTTCTATTTTTTTGTCTTCAAGGCTCTGACGAAGATCCCTATTTTCCAAATTCATTTGATAGAAGCGTTCTTTGGGTACATTATGATATATCTTGGTGGCTTGAGGATTCAAGGAAACCACCCTCTCAAAAGGAAACATAAGAGTTTTTACCCTTTCTTTCACCCAATCCACATAAGGATCAAAAGTTAACACTTCTTTTAATTCAAAGAACTCTTTTCCTTTTCTACCAATATGGGCCAAAGCAACTTCTGCTTTCTTCAATAATTCAGGATCTTCCCCTTTCTTGAAGTACACAACTTCAACTTCTTTTGTTGTGGGTGGACGCCTCATAGCATAGCCTAATTGGTGAAGAACAAGCACTGGATTGTAACTGATAATCCCTTTTGTTCCTATGAGTGGAAAATTAGAGAAACCTGCACAGTTGGAGATTACCTCAACACTATAACCTTTGAGTTTGTACCATTGAATGTCAAAATAGGTGAGTGTCATCACTTTTAATTCCCAGAACGAGGATCTTCCTTGAATGGTCCCTTCGTAGGCAATTGTTCCATGAACCATTTGTAAAGCATTGGCACACAACATACCATAATTCCCTTCTTCCCATACCTGGATTGAATAGAGTGGTAAGTATCAGCAAGTAAGGTAGGTATTTGATTCTTATTCATGAAAAAACATAAAGCAGACAAGTCCAGTATCTCCTTGATTTCAGGGAAAATAAAAACACCATAAATGATAGCAGCCAATGATGAATAATAAGCATCCCAAAGTCCCTTGCTTGCCATCTCTCTAAATTTCTCTACCAAGAAATCAACTGGAAGATCACAAGTAACTTTATTACGCTTCCACTTTCCTTTCACACCACTAAGGCTCAAATAAAGGGCCTTAGCAATAGCTTCCTAGTTAGGCTTATCATGAACCCGGATAAATGGAATGCGATCACTAACTTTGATGTGGAGAAGATAAGAATACACCTTAAGACTGGGCGCCAACTGATAATCCTGAAACGTGAAATAATGCAACTTCGGATCATAAAACTGTAGCATAGTATGGACAACCTTATCATCAACCTGTACATCCAATAAATATAGGAGATTCCCATATCTTTCACTAAAAACACCCATGTGCTAAAAATTAATGAGATCTCTGAGCTCTTCAAGAAAAGGCCAAACACTTAGACGAAACTGGTAGATGAAGTTATCCCTCGTGGTCTTCGTGACGATATCAGCGTTGACTGCCATTCTTGGAGGAGAAGTAAACTCTGGAAAATCCTAAAAATGACAATGCATATTCAGGTTAATAATTTTTTATAAATTATTTTTTTGAAAAGTAAATATGCTATGATGCAACATTTTAGGACCAAGGTGTTAGATGATAGGACGTATCTAAAAGGGGGGGGGGGGGTTGAATAGATACTGTAATTATTAAAATCCGCTTTTAAGAAAAACTTGAAGCACAGTGAAAGCTACCCGGATACACTCGTCTAAAAATGATCCTCTATTAAAAAGATCGGATATGCGAAAAACCGAATGGAATGAATCAATGAGAATTATTAACACTTAACTCAATTATAATTGATCACTTATACTCTTTAACTATTATCAATTACTTCCAATGAAATCTTGAGAAGAAAATACACAAATTTAAACTTTTGGACTTTTATCAAACACTTGGTTTGCTTAATTACACCAAGTCTAATCTACCTTAATTTGTAGTGTTGAAATCAATTATAACAATTAAAGTGATTACTATAGTTTTTAGTAACAGTTCTATTACACTACAAATGAGGACAATTGGAACCACAAGAGCAAATTTTCAGATTATTGCAAATAAACGGTAAAGGGCGAGAAAGAAAAACGAAACGTGATTTGTTAAGGAAGTTTCCCCTGTCGTCCTCGCGTGGGGTACGTCTGCCCCTAATTCAAGAATTTAGAATTAGGATAATTGCTATTATGATTGCAAAGTTTATACAATAGATAGAAAAATAGTCACCACAATTCAAACCCAATATGTTAAATTGAAAACTAAGCTCCTCTCTTCCCTTGATTCGATTTGAATCAAGTATGTCACCGATCTTCGATAAACCTCCGGTTGTAATTACCTTGTTGAGAACCCAAACCATTTCTAAAACCCTATGCTCGGATGATTTGATCACAAGATGATGACCCCAATTCTTCCGTCAAAATCCTTCAATTGTAGCTACCTTGTTTAGCAAACCCACAACTCCTCAATCCGTTAAGCACGAATGAATTTGATAAAGCAAAGAATTGTCAAAACCCCCAAATCCCAATGATATTGGAGGACAAACCCTCAGATTTTATTCAAGAAAAACCTATAATTACTCAACCCGAACAAAATCGCAATCTTCTACTCGGACATTGTTAACACACATTCCGCACCTTGATCGACAAAAATTATTATGTGTAGTTGTCAATGGATGAGTGAGAGGTTAAAGATGATGAGTACCTTGTGTATCTATTTCACTTTTCTTGTTAAAACCAAATGATATAACCAAACATGTATATATATGTTATCTCAAGACCCAAACTAACAGTCTGAAAAACAGTTTTTACGAGCGAACGGTCGACCTATGCAAGAGAAGACTCGACTTGAGCATTCCCCAAAGTTCCGTATGACAATGTTCACAATCCATGCATCGACCTATGCCAAAGGGTGACTCGACCTGAGCATTCCTGAAGGTGCCCCATGACAGAGTGCAAGATCCAAGCGTCGACCTCTCCAGGGGTATGCGTCGATACATAGTTCCTAAGCATTGCTTCCAGGATGAGTCAACTACATAATCGACTTGAGCAAACCCTAGACTCCCAAATGAGCAACTTTTAATCATGTGTCGACCTGAGATTTCGTTGAGTCGACTCATAACATATAAATTTTCAAAAATACCAATTCTTGAAGACTTTTCATGCTACTTTGTCCACCATATCATATAGAAACATTTCCAACATAGTTTTTACATCATTGAAATCTTGCCCTCACATACTCCCCATTTTTGATGATGGAAAAGTCTTGTTCTTAGCACCGTGTATCAGAATGTTAACCTTGGAGATTTCTCCCCCTATTATTGTGCACCCTTTCATTACATATTGGCTTTCATATCATCAGTTCTTGACTTCCACATGCTTCTCCCCCTTTGATAATATAAAAAAGAGTCAAAGAAAAATGTTAAAGTAACAACAGTCAATATAAGTCAGGTTAGATCATTATCTACTTTGGCAATCAATAACTATAACAAAAATCACATAAAGAGATGTTATAGAAAGGCATAGAAAATAAATAGACACCAATCATATAGTATAGTTACAAACCAGTGTTCAAAGGAAGACAAACACAAAGTAAGTTATAATTCAAAAATAATTAAACAACAATACTAGCAAAAGTTCATGAAATTTGCAAAGTACAAAAAAACAACAATTTTCATCACTCTCATTTCCTTGTTCTGGTGGAGGATTTGATGGTTGGTTAAAAGGGAAGTGTTGCATGAAATTGTTGGTGAAGTTGTTTTCCTGAGACTCCATCATCCCATACAAAGTATTATATATTTGATCCTGAATGGTAGAATAGGTGAATTGTTTAATGTGTACTCTGACACAGTTTATAGAGTGGCAAGTCTATCATTCACAAGCGAGGAGTTCTCCTCCTGTTAAAGGAACATAGACTCAAGAAGGTTTAGAATGTTAGCATTGTTTCCACCTGTCACTTCATCTTCATTCATGGTAGCAACATTTTCACTTTCCTCATTTTCTTCATCTGGTTCCTCCTCACTATCATCTTCTTGCTGCAAGCATACATTATTGCTTCTTATCAAATACCTATACCTTTTCTGACTCGCATCCCATTGGTGACCTATCATAGTCAAAGTTTTCTGAGTGAACTCTTGATCGATTGATATTCTAATAAAGGGAATACCTGAAACACCAATAGCAACCTTATTGAGGATATGTTTAATAAAGGAAGCGTATCCCAATGTTGTTCCTCTACCTGAATCCTTCAGAATATACATTCTACTTGCAATGTAGTGAGGTCAATTGGTCCTCATTTTGTTCTTGATAGCATAAATCTAGTGTACCTCCGACTGATAAACTCTTGAATATCCACCCCTCTTAGGGAAAATGACGCGAGAAACAATCCATTGCAGAATACAATCAAGTGGTTTCAATGCACCATCTATGACCGACTTTGGAAATAAGGTGCTATTTACAACATTTTCAGAGTATGGCTGTTTCAACATAGAGTTTAGAGCAAGCTTAAAGTCAATTCCCTCAAAGTTATTGGGATCAATAATTTTTATGGAAACCAGACTTGGAGGAAACAATTCAAACTTCGTCCGAATTTCAGAGTTAACAATATAAACTTTATTGTTCATCTTGTATCTAAAATTTCTTCCATCAAAATTACCTTGAAGACCATTATAGAACATCTTGATCAACTATTCATTATGTGTAGTATTACACTCTAGAAAGACCCCTAGTTTCTGAAATCTTAACAACTCAACAACACGTGCTAGATTAAACCTACCTAGGGTTTGCTTGTACACTACAAATTGCTTGACTATTTTTCTTTTACTAAATTTATTTGAATAAGAGTCAAGCAAATCATCAGAGAGTAGAGATAAAGATGTTCCCGGATTAGGAATTTATTGAGAGGAGGAACTACCTTTCACCAATCTTCTCTTTGTGGGTCTTGATGAAGCCATGGAAGAAAGCTTTAGGAGTTTGAGATTTTTGAGTAAAAGAGGCTTTTAGGGTTTATGAGAAGGATTTGGGAAAATAGAGTAATGAGAGTGAATGAGTAGAGATGATAATATAAAACACAAATGTCACATAAAATTTATAAGGTCATTGGTTAGAATATCGCGTGATGCGTCGACCTATGTAGGTCATGTGTCGACTCACAAAACCAAAATTTTGAGAAATATAAGTTCCAGTATGTGTCGATGATTCTCAGTCATAGGTCGACTTAAGCATGCTTATTTTTCAATTTTGCACATATTCATGAATTTTATGACACAATAAAACATAAATAACTACTTAAGCATACATCACACATCACAAAGATTGAAAAGTACTTATCACAAGGAATTAAGAATTTTCAAGTATACCGAATTGAGTCATAAATAATAGAGTTAGAGTTAGAATGATATTACCTATATGATGCAGAATGATAATTTTCCCTCACAAGTAACTTGATATAAGAGTGAAGATAATTCGTGAGAGTACAAGTATAAATAAGAGTAATGCAACTGTTGTACCCTAAAATTTGCCCTCCCATATTTCTCAAAACATTTCAAGAAAATTCACAAGTCCAATCCGGCGCGTTATATTCAGGTGTTCTTTCACCAAAATATCTCTGATAACATATTCTCAAATTCAGGTTCGGCTCAAGAGTCAATTCTTTAAAGAAGGTATCCGGATGTGTGAGTTTTCTTGAAGAAATATAGTGAAAAAGTGTGCTGAAAGTGCAGTTTTTACGCGCTAAAAAATTCATAACTTGAAGATCGTGACTCGTTTTGAACCCGTTCCGGTGGACAAAATTCCGTCTTGACATTATCTACGTTTTCATCTCTCACGCTGGAAGCCAATTTCGATCAGAAGGTCTTCAAAAATATGGATTTATCAAGTATTTTCGTGCAGAAAATTTGTGACAGAAGTTTATTTGCGTCATGTTCAAAAAATCATAACTTGGTCGATTTTCATCGTATCGAGCTGGTTCTGGCGCCAAAATTTCACAAATTGAGTTGGCTACATTTTCACAGAAGGTATTGAGTTCAAACGGTATTCAAAAGGCCTTCGTTTTTTTCTCAGAGTGCGTGACACGCTGAAAATCCTGAATGCTGAATATTATTTCATCTGGGCCGAAACTTCGAAAATTCATAACTCGGTCAATTTTTATCGGATTGGACTCATATTTTTACACAAGGTCCCTGACTTGTAGATCTACAACTTTGCTTCAAAAGTCGAGACCAAATTATGCACCGATCAATACCAGTTTTTTATTGAAGAACGTATCAGAGTCGACACTGGAGCCCAAAATAAGTTTGTCTGAGCTGAAACTTCAAAAATTCATAACTAATTCACCGTTTATCCGATTGAGCCGATTTTCGGACAGGAGTTAGTTATCGATGTCAAATACATTTTGTTTTCACATTTCAACTTCAAAAAATGCACTTAAGTCCCTGCGATTTAGCCTGGAAAGTGACGAATTCAAGTGAATATTGGAGGCCCAATTGCACATTCAAAGCCCATTTGCTTTACCCTAATTTCCATTATATAATCACCTTCTTTTCACACAAACCAAAGGGGGGAGAAAAAAGAGAGAAAAAACCTTGCCACAACACTGTTAGAATATCAAACTCTTTCAAGAACCCTAAAACCTTGAAATCCTTATTACAAATCCCTCTCTCACTACAAACAAGCCACAGTTACAAACCAATACCTCACTACTTCTTTAGTAAGGATAAGGCTGGCTTGATCTCCATGATCCTAATTTTCCAGTAAGGCATAAAAGCATTCAGGTCACTAATTTTCCAGTAAGGGTAAGATTGATTTGATCTCCATGATCAAAAGGGTATAATCATTCATACATGCCATATTGTGCCTAAACATTAAATTTCTTCATATATTGGCTTTATTTGCATTTTATGATTTTATTTAATGTGTTCGTGAGATTCAACACTGCAGATTTAGACAGGATCCCATGCAGGTTCATTAAGGAATTTTGAGGCCAAAAGCCAAAAGGCCAAAAGCCAAAAGCCAAAAGCCAAAAGCCAAATGGCCAAAGTAGAAAAACTTATGCATGACACCAATACATGGCGAGACAGACATCCTAGAAGATTAAGAAACGTTGAGGCCAGAACACGAATGGCCAACAGCCAGAACACAAATGGTCAAACCACTCCAATTCACCTCCAAAAAAGGGCCAGACACCCCCCATGGTTTGCATCATTTTTATTTTTTATTTGATTTTCCTTTTTCATTCTTTTAATTGTTTTAATTGTTTTCTTTAAATTCATGAATTAATTTTTATAATATAAAACCAGAAAATCAAAAACTAAGAATATGTTAATTAATTTACTTATTAAATATTTTTGTAAATAAATGTTAAATAATTAATTTAGTTAAATTAGGTTTTAAAACTTAAGTCTTTTTCTTAACAAATTAAAATATGTAGAAATTAGGGTTTTTAACTATTCATCATCTTTTTAATAAATAATTTTTCTTCTTATTATTGTTATTAATTATTAAATATTTTTGTAAATAAACATGTACATTAAATATTTAGTAAATTAGGTTAAACTTTAACATTTTCATTAATAATTAAAAAAACTTAGAATTAGAGTTTCTTTTAATTTTAATTTTCTTTATTTCATAAATACAAAAAAACTAAAAAACATTTCTTTCCTTTTATTAAATAATTAATTAGCTTTTTAATTTCATTTAATTTCTTTAAAGGGTCCAACGCCCTCGAACGTTCTATTTTTATTTCTTTCGCACATTTATTTTCTTTCAAATATTATGTAATTGCTCAAGCCATGTAACTCGGACATTTTATATTTCCCGCATTTTATTTCTTTATTTTATGTCAAATCGGGTCCTGGTTTAATTTGGCGATGTGGACCCGCGCCTTTGTAATAGTTTAGGAACTTTATATTTCTCGCAATTTTTAACTATTAATAATGACATGCAAGAATGAATGATAAAATAAAAACAAACGCATAGATCACTTTGACAAAAGACAAAAATAAATGAAAATGACACACAAATCACACACCATCCCTAGGGTACGCCTCACTGTTGCCTTGCCTCGAAAGGTGATCGTCGAGTAGAGGATGTCTTAGTAAGTCCTCATGATCCGGGAACCTGGCATGAGGGTAGCTTCTAAGGTGTCTTCCCATTGCTCTGGTGATCACCATGTCCCGAACCTCGAATTGACCCGAACACCTCCAACGGTGGTGCTACCTACCTCTCAATGGTGGGATGGCACTACTTTAAAGGACATTTACACAGACGAATTCCTTAGGGTAGGTAGGTTCTCGTAGATACTTGCTCTAATTTCAAAACAAATTCAAAAATACTTTTCACACCAACACATTTTCAAAAAGCTTTCGAAAGCAATTTTTCAAACACTCTTGAGGACCGATACAAGAGTCGAACTGAAATTTTCAAAGAAACTTTTTAAAACCCACAATTGAAAAGCAAACAAACATTTTTGAAAACACAATGAGCAAGTATCTAAGAGCCCATGGATAACCATGGATAGAAAGGGTGCTAACACCTTCCCTTTCTATAACCTACCTCCCGAACCGAGAAACTATCTCATAAGGAATTTTGCTGTGCTTTTGTCCTGTCCATGTTGGAGAAAATAAAAGACGGTGGCGACTCTTGCTTACTGCGACATTTCGCGAACCAGCGTTAAACAGTCAGTTCCAGATCCACCGATCACAGAACTGGCGACTCTGTTGGGGAAAAAACATAAAGTGAGGTGTACCTTAGGGATAGTTCATAACTGTGTTTTCAATTGTATTGACTTGTCTGCTTTAACTTTGTGGGTTGCATGGGAGTTACATATATCCTAACCCGGATCTGGGGATACCCTGTTAGGTAGCATAAGCTGTGAGGGACCTGTCCGGCGTATACCGACATGGGTGAAGCAGTGGCTACGTTGGTGTGGCGCCTTGGTCTGTACCGATATCCCTCGTGTTGAAACGGGGAGAATATGGGTCTTCCAAGGAGTCATTAAGCACCAACAGACCTTAGAACCTTAAATGACACAACTTGGCCATTAGAACAGTAGCAGTATGCTACGCCCATTGAGGCTAAACTCTCGTGATGGTTCTGGCTGCAAGAAAAGATTGCGATGCTGGAGTTATGACCGATTGAGGGTAGTCAATGATATTGGGATCCTCTAAGAACCCGGTTACTTTTGATTAGGACAGGTTGAACCCACCAACTTCAAGAGGGTAATACCCAGACCTCATGCTGGCCTAAACTCTAAGGGTTTCTCTTGTGTGACTTGTGTGCCTTCGTACTTGACTACTTGTATGCTTTATCTGACACATGAACTACTTGCAGGTTTTGTTTCAGTCCTTAATTGGGACCCATGACAGGGCTTACTAAGTTTCTCGCAGGTTTTTGTTTATAGTCCTTAACTAGGACTCATAACAGAGTGTACTGAGTTTCTTGCAGGTTTTGTTTATAGTCCTTAATGGGGACTCATAACAGGGTTTACTCATATTACCCCATGCATCATGACATCATACCATTGCGTACATCCTAACCCATTTCAAGGATCTCAAAGGCTTGTGATGCAGGTCATGATAAATCAAACATCTAGCAAGGGGCAAAGAGGATTTATTTTCCTCTAGCCAAGGTTGTCATGGGCTATGACCCACTTGATATGGTGAGCTTTGACTCCTGGAGAAGGTTCCCCTAACCAAGGTTGTTTGGAAACCAGAACTAGACATGATGACTAAAGTCAGGGGCTATGACCCACTGGATATGGTGAGTCTTTGACCCTTTGAAGAAGGACTCTCAACAACATGCAGTTCCTTCAATCAAACTACCGGACCCAAGTTCTAACAAATTTTCTCGTTTACCCCGCGAGGTCCTTGAAAACATTGCATGCATACATACACATCATTGCATAACAGGTACCCTTGTTGCAGGTCACTTACCTTTCTCGCTGTTTATTTCAGCAATGGCTTCCCAACAAGATAACCAGGACCTTCTTGCTCAAGAGACTCGGTTCGGGGAAATCCTTCTGAATTTATCCAAGGGACAGGAGGAGCTGAGGACACTTCTCATGGAGATTTTTGTCAAGAACCATGCTGAGGATGAAAGGATGAAACGCCTGCAAGTTGAGGTGGATGCCTTGAAAGTCCAGATGCTGGGGCAGGTGACTTCCATTCAAGGGTTGGCTCACAGACAAGACGAGCTCGGGTTTCTCGTCAACCAACTGCTTCAGGGTAACCAACTGGGGAAAACGTCTAAGGGTAAAAAGCCAGTCATCGTTCAACCACCTTTGAGACAAGGAGATAAAAGGAGAGCTCCTCAAATGGCTCCAGTGTCACAAATTCAGCATCAACCTCACCGGCTTCAACCAGACAAGTCCAGGAGGCAGTTCACCCCGCTCAACATGTCGCTGTTTCAAGCTTTACAACGCCTGTTGAGATTGAATTTGATCACATTAAGGGCTCATCCTCAGAATCCCAACACAACATCTCCCATCTATGATCCCAATAAGAGGTGTGCCTACCATTCTGCCTGCCCAGGACATGATACAAATGAGTGTTGGGCTCTGAAGAACAAGATCCAGGACCTGATTGATGAAGGGGCATTGGAGTTCACACAAGATGGTCAGGCTGAGTTTTTCTACCATCCCTCCAAGGCTCACCATTTGAAGTGGCAAACCCTGAGACGAAAATACTTTTGTTCATTCGAATGTTCAAGTTGCAATTTTCTTTTGTTCAAACATTTACTCATGTTAAACATTGTTATTTCATTAATGCATCGCATATGTCTGTTCTGAAACAATATATTCGTATTCACTAAATGCAAATTATTTTCATGTTTTTTTTCTGATGCTCAACTCTCAATTAATAATTCTAAGCCTCTTGAGGGAGGATGACGAAAACGATACCACAATCTACAGTATGCTTTTGAACAGACCCCGCTGATGAGGTACAGGCATTGTTTCAATTCCGAAACACTGGAGTTATAAGGATGATAATCCCTCGTCAACCCCTCTGAGCCAAAGAAGTAGGAGTTTTTCTTTTCGAAATTTAAAACCCTTAATCATAACCTGGGGCAGGGTAGTTCTCTCAGTTGATCCAAGTGCATAACGAATGGCACCAAAGAGGTCCTTACAAAACAAAGAAGACAGTGATGATTCCGAATAATCAATAAGGATAGGCAGTCATTATATCTCAAAAATGAAAACCCAATAAGTCAAAACCTATGAAGGAGACTTACAAAACTGGGGCATCCCGCTGACTGTAATCATAAAAGAAACAGTTCAGGCAAAAAAATAGGGATAACAAAATCAAGAAGGAAAAGAGGTTATAAAAAAAACTCTCAACAAAAAAAGGAATGATTGCCTATTCAAAATAAGTTATCAACATCCGAATCATCACCGGAATTTCAGAGCAAAGACTCGAACAAGGTCTAACGCACGATCAACTGAGTTTAGGTTTGAAGAACATCATGAAGAGCGGGTGGGTACAAATAATTTGAGCCTTTATCCTTTGTTTCTTAAATCATGAACCAGGCCATGCTACAACCCTTAAAAGTCCTAGCTGAAGCATGGGTTAGTTCGAAGGCATACTGTTACAAAAGGTATCCTGACTCCTTAAGGCTTACGGTAAATATTGACATCACGTTTTACAAACAGTCACTTGTTTTATGAAAAAGAATGCATTTTCAAAATCTTCAAGACAGACATAAGCTTTGCATTTCTGATATAACATTGTTTGCATATGACTATTTGTTTGGACAGCAGGGAAATTCGCACGATGAATGCCTAATGAACAAAGGCACTTCCAATCAAGGGGCATGATGTGATCATGGTCTATTATCTGGGGCAGTCCAATCAAGATTCGGAGAATCTCTCAAAGGCCAAATAGCCTGGGGCAAATCCCCGCCTGAGCCACTTGGGGCATCCCAACAAAGAATCTTGCCTGATCAAACACCTTCTGGTGGCAGGACAAAACACTTCTAACAGGGGCAACTCCCTACATTTTGAGAGCACGGACATAGTCGGAAAAAATACTACGCATAATCAAAGACCCGCTAGGTTGACACACCTAGGCAAAAATAAGGGCTTCCCGGCGAACCAAAAGGGTTCGGGCAAAATGAAGGGATGAAATGAAAAAATCTGTACACCCGGCAAGTCGAAAACCTGAAAAGGCGGCTTGGGAAAAAATGGGTATCCCGGTGGACTGAAAACCCGAAAGGGCGGTCCAGGCAAAAGTTAGGGATCAAAGCGTACAACTATGTCCTGTCATCTTATCACCTGCCTACCAGAAGAAGGTTTGTCCATCAACAACTATCAGCACCTCACAGGTCTTCCTCTCATACCTCAGAAACATGGGCAATAAAGAGTTGTCCAAGCGATCTAATTGTTCTGTCCTCCAAGGTATCAAGGTAGGTTCAGCTGAAGAACAAAACCAGGTATCTTAATTCCCCGGAGAGTGAGCCAGCAAGCAGTATACTCTCCTCAAGAAAAGCAGTTATCAACCTTAAGGAAGTTGGGTATCCTCCCGCAGGTCTCAACCTTCCCCAGCAGCATACAGTCTTAACAAGCATCCCCGGCAGTCTTGATTTAAGGTTGTTCCCCGGCGTTCTATCAACATGCAAAGGAGTCACTTCCCCGGTACAGTTTAAAACTTCCCCAGGAGTCCAGCCCAGTGTCCCCAGGAAAGTGGAATCCATCTCCCCCAAGCAGTAAGCTCATCCCCAGTAGATTCTGGAAGCTTATCCTCGCAGAGCACGAACGCGTCGCCCGACTTTATTCAAAGAGTTATCTCCCTACCAGGATATAACTGGGTTATCCTCAGCCAATAACCACGGAAAGAGCGTCCTCGACGGAGTCTTCTTATCCCCAGCGAAGTCTATCAGCACTTCCAACACAACAAGGGTATCCCCGGAAAGTTATTATCAACAGCTTAACAAAGTACCTCTCTCCCCACAGAGTATTGCTTCCCAGCAAGATCGTTAGAGTACTTTTCTCCCCGCAGAGTAATTCATTCGCCAAGTTTATTCCCCAACGGAGTCATCTTCTCCTACCGGTATTCTTGCAACTATCATCCCCAGCGGAAGCAATAAATCAATACTTCAACATCAGCCCAGGAGTGACTTCCCGGCACCCGTCAAGGATTTATTTTCCCAAGACGAAAACATACATTCATAAACATCACATTTTCATTACAACATGCATATACGCATCATATCTTACAAACCTCATTTATATTGAGAACATCATTGCTTGATCCATATCATGCATTGCATATGACTGACCTTTACCTTTCATGAAAGATTCAGTTAAGTTCTCAAGCTACATTCCAAGACCTTGTCTGGTTCAGTTAAATCGACTCCAAAGATTTTCCTGGTTATTATCCAGTCAAAGGCGTTCTCTGGTCTAGTTAAACCGACTCCTAAAGGTTTTTCTTTTGAAGACTCAGTTGAAGACTCCAAAGACCTTGTCTGGTTCAGTTAAATCGACTCCAAAGATTTTCCTGGTTATTATCCAGTCAAAGGCGTTCTCTGGTCTAGTTAAACCGACTCCTAAAGGTTTTTCTTTTGAAGACTCAGTTGAAGACTCCAAAGACCTTGCCTGGTTCAGTTAAATCGACTCCAAAGATTTTCCTGGTTATTATCCAGTCAAAGGCGTTCTCTGGTCTAGTTTAACTGACTCCTAAAGGTTTTTCTTTTGAAGACTCAGTTGAAGACTCCAAAGACCTTGTCTGGTTCAGTTAAATCGACTCCAAAGATTTTCCTGGTTATTATCCAGTCAAAGGCGTTCTCTGGTCTAGTTAAACCGACTCCTAAAGGTTTTTCTTTTGAAGACTCAGTTGAAGACTCCAAAGACCTTGTCTGGTTCAGTTAAATCGACTCCAAAGATTTTCCTGGTTATTATCCAGTCAAAGGCATTCTCTGGTCTAGTTAAACCGACTCCTAAAGGTTTTTCTTTTGAAGACTCAGTTGAAGACTCCAAAGACCTTGTCTGGTTCAGTTAAATCGACTCCAAATATTTTCCTGGTTATTATCCAGTCAAAGGCGTTCTCTGGTCTAGTTAAACCGACTCCTAAAGGTTTTTCTTTTGAAGACTCAGTTGAAGACTCCAAAGACCTTGTCTGGTTCAGTTAAATCGACTCCAAAGATTTTCCTGGTTATTATCCAGTCAAAGGCGTTCTCTGGTATAGTTAAACCGACTCCTAAAGGTTTTTCTTTTGAAGACTCCAAAGACCTTGTCTGGTTCAGTTAAATCGACTCCAAAGATTTTCCTGGTTATTATCCAGTCAAAGGCGTTCTCTGGATCAGTCAGATCGACTCCAAAGATCTCCCTGTTTCTTATCCAGTTGAAGACATTCAAGACCTAGACCGGTTCAGTTAAATCGACTCCAAAGATTTCTCTGTTTCTTCTCCAGTCAAAGGCCTTCTCTGGTTCAGTCAGATCGATCCAAAGATCTCCCTGTTGCTTATCCAGTTGAAGACATTCAAGACCTAGACCGGTTTAGTTAATCGACCCTAAGATTTTCTATTTCTTATCCAGTCCAAGGCCTTCTCTAGTCCAGCTAAATCGACCCCAAACAGATTTTCCTGATAAAGACTTAGTAGAAGATACCCAAGATTCTCTCAATGATTGTTGTTGAGGTTGTAGTCGCCTATGGTTCTCTCCCCGATACTACGGAGATGGTAATTCCCACCAAGATTCTCTCAATGATTGCTATTGAGGTTGTAGTCGCCTATGGTTCTCTCCCCAATACTGTGGAGGTGGTAATCCCAGATTTCGCTCAATGATTGCTGTTGAAGTGAAGTTATCCAAGATTCTCTCAATGATACTGTTGAGGTTGAAGTCGCCTATGGTTCTCTCCCCGTTACTGCGGAGGTAGTAATTATCCCCGGATTCGCTCAGCGTTACTGTTGAGGTTGAAGTCATCCAAGGTTCTCTCACCGTTCCTGTTGAGGTAGTAACCATCCCTGGTTCATTCATCACCGTTTGAAGCTCCAGATTCAGCTCCTGTAACCAGTCAGGACACATCTATACAAAGCATCTGAAGACCAGCTCCTGCAACATGACAGGTACTCATTTTTTCTTTTGCAGGTACACAGGTTCTCGCTAAGGAATCTCTTACGCGATCAACATCCAGATGGCATCTATAAGCCCATCCACCTTCCATCATCTCTTAGCATGGTATCTATAAGCCCATCATCCTATTCACCAATCTCCAAATGGCATCTATAAGCCCATTCCACCATCATCACACTACTATGTGAGCGCAAATTTCTGGGCACTCTAGTGTTCAATCATCTTCCACCTTCGGATTACGAAAGGCACGTCAGCCAATCTACATCCTCAGGTCTAAGAAGATTGAACATGGACAACTGTTGTACCCCAAAATTTGCCCTCCCATATTTCTCAATACATTTCAAGAAAATTCACAAGTCCAACCCGGCGCGTTATATTCAGGTGTTCTTTCGCCAAGATATCTCTGATAACATATTCTCAAATTCAGGTTCGGCTCAAGAGTCAATTCTTTAAAGAAGGTATCCGAATGTGTGAGTTTTCTTGAAGAAATATAATGAAAAAGTGTGCTGAAAGTGCAGTTTTTACGCGCTAAAAAATTCATAACTTGAAGATCGTGACTCGTTTTGAACCCGTTCCGGTGGCCACAATTCCGTCTTGACATTATCTACGTTTTCATCTCTCACGGCTGGAAGCCAATTTCGATCAGAAGGTCTTCAAAAATATGGATTTATCAAGTATTTTCGTGCAGAAAATTTGTGACAGAAGTTTATTTGCGTCATGTTCAAAAAATCATAACTTGGTCGATTTTCATCGTATCGAGCTGGTTCTGGTGCCAAAATTTCACAAATTGAGTTGGCTACATTTTCACAGAAGGTATTGAGTTCAAACGGTATTCAAAAGGCCTTCGTTTTTTGCTCAGAGTGCGTGACACGCTGAAAATCCTGAATGCTGAATATTATTTCATCTGGGCCGAAACTTCGAAAATTCATAACTCGGTCAATTTTTATCGGATTGGGCTCATATTTTTACACAAGGTCCCTGACTTGTAGATCTACAACTTTGCTTCAAAAGTCGAGACCAAATTATGCACCGATCAATACCAGTTTTTTATTGAAGAACGTGTCAGAGTCGACACTGGAGCCCAAAATAAGTTTGTCTGAGCTGAAACTTCAAAAATTCATAACTAATTCACCGTTTATCCGATTGAGCCGATTTTCGGACAGGAGTTAGTTATCGATGTCAGCTACATTTTGATTTCACATTTCAACTACAAAAAATTCACTTAAGTCCCTGCAATTTAGCCTGGAAAGTGACGAATTCAAGTGAATATTGGAGGCTCAATTGCACATTCAAAGCCCATTTGCTTTACCCTAATTTCCATTATATAATCACCTTCTTTTCACACAAACCAAAGGGGGGAGAAAAAAGAGAGAAAAAACCTTGCCACAACACTATTAGAATATCAAACTCTTTCAAGAACCCTAAAACCTTGAAATCCTTATTACAAATCCCTCTCTCACTACAAACAAGCCACAGTTACAAACCAATACCTCACTACTTCTTTAGTAAGGATAAGGCTGGCTTGATCTCCATGATCCTAATTTTCCAGTAAGGCATAAAAGCATTCAGGTCGCTAATTTTCCAGTAAGGGTAAGATTGATTTGATCTCCATGATCAAAAGGGTATAATCATTCATACATGCCATATTGTGCCTAAACATTAAATTTCTTCATATATTGGCTTTATTTCCATTTTATGATTTTATTTAATGTGTTCGTGAGATTCAACACTGCAGATTTAGACAGGATCACATGCAGGTTCATTAAGGAATTTTGAGGCCAAAAGCCAAATGGCCAAAAGCCAAAAGGCCAAAAGCCAAAAGCCAAAAGCCAAAAGCCAAATGGCCAAAGTAGAAAAACTTATGCATGACACCAATACATGGCGAGACAGACATCCTAGAAGATTAAGAAACGTTGAGGCCAGAACACGAATGGCCAACAGCCAGAACACAAATGGTCAAACCACTCCAATTCACCTCCAAAAAAGGGCCAGACACCCCCATGGTTTGCATCATTTTTATTTTTTATTTGATTTTCCTTTTTCATTCTTTTAATTGTTTTAATTGTTTTCTTTAAATTCATGAATTAATTTTTATAATATAAAACCAGAAAATCAAAAACTAAGAATATGTTAATTAATTTACTTATTAAATATTTTTGTAAATAAATGTTAAATAATTAATTTAGTTAAATTAGGTTTTAAAACTTAAGTCTTTTTCTTAACAAATTAAAATATGTAGAAATTAGGGTTTTTAACTTTTCATCATCTTTTTAATAAATAATTTTTCTTCTTATTATTGTTATTAATTATTAAATATTTTTGTAAATAAACATGTACATTAAATATTTAGTAAATTAGGTTAAACTTTAACATTTTCATTAATAATTAAAAAAACTTAGAATTAGAGTTTCTTTTAATTTTAATTTTCTTTATTTCATAAATACAAAAAAACTAAAAAACATTTCTTTCCTTTTATTAAATAATTAATTAGCTTTTTAATTTCATTTAATTTCTTTAAAGGGTCCAACGCCCTCGAACGTTCTATTTTTATTTCTTTCGCACATTTATTTTCTTTCAAATATTATGTAATTGCTCAAGCCATGTAACTCGGACATTTTATATTTCCCGCATTTTATTTCTTTATTTTATGTCAAATCGGGTCCTGGTTTAATTTGGCGATGTGGACCCGCGCCTTTGTAATAGTTTAGGAACTTTATATTTCTCGCAATTTTTAACTATTAATAATGACATGCAAGAATGAATGATAAAATAAAAACAAACGCATAGATCACTTTGACAAAAGACAAAAATAAATGAAAACGACACACAAATCACACACCACCCCTAGGGTACGCCTCACTGTTGCCTTGCCTCGAAAGGTGATCGTCGAGTAGAGGATGTCTTAGTAAGTCCTCATGATCCGGGAACCTGGCATGAGGGTAGCTTCTAAGGTGTCTTCCCATTGCTCTGGTGATCACCATGTCCCGAACCTCGAATTGACCCGAACACCTCCAACGGTGGTGCTACCTACCTCTCAATGGTGGGATGGCACTACTTTAAAGGACATTTACACAGACGAATTCCTTAGGGTAGGTAGGTTCTCGTAGATACTTGCTCTAATTTCAAAACAAATTCAAAAATACTTTTCACACCAACACATTTTCAAAAAGCTTTCGAAAGTAATTTTTCAAACACTCTTGAGGACCGATACAAGAGTCGAACTGAAATTTTCAAAGAAACTTTTTAAAACCCACAATTGAAAAGCAAACAAACATTTTTGAAAACATAATGAGCAAGTATCTAAGAGCCCATGGATAACCATGGATAGAAAGGGTGCTAACACCTTCCCTTTCTATAACCTACCTCCCGAACCGAGAAACTATCTCATAAGGAATTTTGCTGTGCTTTTGTCCTGTCCATGTTGGAGAAAATAAAAGACGGTGGCGACTCTTGCTTACCGCGACATTTCGCGAACCAGCGTTAAACAGTCAGTTCAAGATCCACCGATCACAGCAACTAATGTACTTGCATCATATCCGAAATATCGAGAACACCAAGTTCCCTACAAATTTGGAATAAAGGCTCAGTCACAAGAGGTTTTGTGAAAATATCTACAAGTTGATTTGTGCTATCAACATGCTCAAATACGATGTCACCTTTTTCTACATGATCCCTAAGGAAGTGATGTCTAATCTCAATATGTTTGGTGCGTGAATGTAAAGCCGGGTTTTTGGTTAGGTTTTTGGCACTAGTGTTGTAACAAAAGATCGGAATATGATCGAGTTTCACATTAAAATAAAGTAATTGTTATTTGAGCAACAAAATTTGGGCACAACAATTACCAGCTGCAACATCTTCCGCCTCGGCAGTTTACAAAGCAACAAAAACTTGTTTCTTGCTATGCCAACTTACTAAGGAATTTGAAAATAAATAACACGTACCACTATTACTTTTCCTATCCAACTTGCAACCGGAAAAGTCGGAATCGGAAAAACCAACCAAAGAGCAATCACTACCCTTAGAGAACCATAACTCATACTTCGTCGTACCACAAAGATACCTAAGTATGCACTTAACAACTTTTAAATGTGACTCCTTGGGGTATGATTGATACCTAGCATACATACATACACTAAACATAATGTCAGGACGAGAAGAGGTAAGGTAAATAAGGGAACCGATCATACCTCTATACCTTTTTACATCATCTGGCTTACCATGTTCGCCACGATCAAGATTAACTGCGGTAGGAATTGGAGTGTCAATAACCTTTGATTTTTCCATATCGAAGCGCTTTAATAGTTATTGACAATTGTGATCGGTGGAAATAGAACTGACTGTTTTAAAGCTGGTTCGCGAAATGTTGCGGTAAGCAAGAGTCGCCACTGTCTTTTATGTTCTCCAACATGGAAAGGACAAAAGCACAACAAAATTCCTTTTTCGAGATGTCTCTCGGTTCGGGAGGTAGATTTATAGAAAGGGAAGGTGTTAGCACCCTTTCTCTCCATGGTTATCCATGGGCTCTTAGGTACTTGCTCACTATGTTTTCAAAAATTGTTTGCTTTTCAAGTGTTTGTGGGTTTTGAAAAAGTTTAGTTTGAAAACTTCTAGGTAACTCTTGTATCAGTCCTCAAGAGTGTATGAAGTGTTTGTTTGAAAACTTTTTGAAAGTGTAGGTGCGAAAAGATTGTTTTTGTTTTTTTGAAAGAGCAAGTACCCAGGAGAAATCTACCTACCCTAAGGAATTAGGCTGTGTAAGAGTCCTTTTGACAGTACTATCCCACTATTGAGAAGTAGGTTGCACCGTCGTTGGAGTTATTCGGGTCAATTCGATTATCGGGACAATGTGGTCACCAAAGCAATAGTAGGACGCCTTATAGGTAACCCTAATGTCCTAGATCCTTTTTATCCGAGGCAACCGTTTTGAGGCAACTGGATCTGTAGACAGGAGGGCGACCTCTAAAACACCCTATACTTGATGACCACCTCGAGGCAACCAAGTGAGGCGTACCCTAGGAGTGGCATGTGCATGTGTGTCAGGATTCAGTTTATGTTTATCTTTGAACATGCATCATTGTGAGCTCCGGGTTGATTTTATTTTTCATACAAGTCTTGTCATGCATATTTAATACTTAATAGTTTGCGGGAAATAAAGTGCGGAAATGAATCTACGCTATTACAAGGCGCGGGTATATACATCGCCAAAAACATAACCCTTTGGAAAATAAATACGAGAAATAAAAGAAAGCGGTAAAAGTCCTAATTAACTATTACATCCTTGGAAACAGATACAAAAATATAATTAAAATAAGAAAATGCACGCAAAGAAATTAAATCGGGACGTCCTTAGGGTTTTGACCCTTTTTGAGAAAAGAATTGAATTTTGTCCTTTTTGCAACTAAATTAAATATTTAAACCTAATAACTAATTAATTAATTAATTAAAAGAAAAAGTATTTTTTTTATGTTTTTAATGAAAATAAAAGTAAAAAGAAACTAAAAGTCAAGAAAACCCTAATTCTAAATTTATTTTATATTTGTAAAAAAAAGAAGTCAAGGTTAACCTAATTAATAAAAAGGACTAAATTGATTAATTTACATTTATTTACAAAATAATTAATAGTGAAATTACTAAATAATAATAAAAATAAAAATATTAGTTTTTCTGAATTTTATTAGGAAAATAATTAAGTTGTTAATTATATATTAGTAATAGTAATAATTAATGAGAGAATTAAATAGAAATAAAAATAGAAAAAAGAAAAAGGAAATAGGAAACCAGGGGGGTGATGGGCCCATTAGGAGGTTTTGTTAGCAGATTTCAAGCCCATTAACCCCAAGCCTGCGTTGACTTTCTGAATGGTCTACGTGCATGTTGACTGAGGAACACCATGATCCTCCATCTCTAGCCTTTGGATTCCCATTTGTGGCCACTTGGCGCCTGGATGCTGGAGACGCATGGTGGGGTACATTTAGGAAGCCTGCATATGATTAGGTTAGAAAAAATATGAAACAATTATTTTGGGGGACCTGGGAATCGAACCCAGGTCCCAATGGTCACCAGACAACTCATCCTCCACTACGCCAGCTGAATGCCTTTGTTATTATAGTGATCAATAAATATAATATTAAGAATAAACAATATGCTGGACAAAAGCAACACGCGCGCCTTTTTGTTTGAATGGTCCAATGGTATCTTAACACGTCTTCATCTTCTTCAATTGTCCTGGAAAAAAATAAAGAGATAGCGGGGGTTTTTAACCCCCAAAAAACAGAACGAGGAAAAATAGCGAATAGATGTACGCTAAATATAAATTGTTTGCGAGCATCTCAATGTGTCCGTCTCATTCCAACGGTTTTAACCATGGGTCTCTCAAGGTCTAATTTTCCCTGTACAGCAAAGCCCTAATCTGGAAGCTTGGAAACCCTAAAATTCATTAATGGTGGTTTCTGTTTCAGGGCTTTTCAGTCCAATTAACCTATGCCAAAAGCTTTGTATGAACTCAAGCAATGCAAAACAAGGGTTAGAACATGTTAATTATGCACAAATCATGAGTTACGATTATGAAAAAGAATAAGCAAATCGTGAGTTGTTCTGAACAGTTTCTATAGCCTTAAGATTTGGTTTTGATTGTAAATCATTTCTCACACCTCCAGCAATGTATTGGAATCAAGAAAAGGCTTTGAATTGGCGTGGAAAGTAGAATTCAGTTTTCAAGTTTCTTTGATATTTTTCAATGTTGCATATGGCTTTCTGCAGAAATTTGCACGTCCACATGAATAGGGTTAGCTTCTGTATATGTAATGGAATGAAACTAGGGTAAATCTTGCACAAGAAATCCCTTGTATTGATGTTTCAATATTTGATTGAAAATCAAATATTTTTCAATCTTTTTGATTGAGAAAACTTGCCAAACATGGAGATTTTTGTCTCTTTGATTGATACACGAATTTTCCAGCTTGCCCTGAGTTTATTTGCTTCACAAAAGATTGAGAAAAACATATCTTTATATTTTCCTACATTTTAAATCAATTAAATGAATTAATATTAATAAAAAATCCAATTAATTAATAGAAAATGAGAAAATAAATTCAAATAATCCCAATGGGTCGTGCATAGGCCTTGGACAATGTTTCAAGAAGAAATTTGAGGCCCATTAGCAAAAATGATGTGTTTTGAGCAAAGTTGACTTTTGCAAATTCACAAAATTTCCCAACTTCTCCAATGCATATCTTGCTCAATTTTGATCATATGAACATGTTCTTGGACATTTTGGAAAGGTCTTGAAGTCCTCTAACCAATGCCTTTGGTCCCAAGTCACTTGGATTTACCAATATCAAGTTATGGTCTTTGACTTAAAGTGCATGTTTGTTGACTTTTGAAATTGACCTATAATGTAGAAATTGATAACTTTTTGTGAGACCATTTCTTGGACTTGGAATGTGAAGATGAGTTGTAGGAAATTTCATCCCCTTCAAAATAAGAATTGGATGGGATTTTTCTGATGAACCATGAAAAAGTTATGCCTTGGTCAAGATACAGTTGACTTTTCAACTGTCCAAAAATAGTAACTTTTGCATCTTTGATGATTTTTGAGCCATGCTTGTGGAATCATGATCAAGACTTGATCAAATGATGATTGTGGCTTCAAAATAAGATGTTGACCAAAAATTCTGACTTTTGACTGCCAAATGACCATTTTACCCCTGCAGTTAATTGTGAACCAAATAGGGTTTTTGACTGTGGATCTTGGCACTGTGAGTCTTGAGACTTGACATGTAGATGCTTGACAATATATATAGGCCTATGGGACTTGATTGAACCATTAAAAACCACAATTTCCTTGCAAGAACCAAAACCCTAATTTTGACTGGCTTAGGAGGCATTTGGACTGTGCAACCCTTGAGATATCTTGAACCATTTGAAGATGATTCTTGATAAATTTTGAAGAATATGGGAGGGAAAATTTTGGGGTACAACAGTTGCCCCTGTTCAATCTTCTTAGACCTGAGGATGTAGATTGGCTTGCGTGCCTTTCGTGATCCGAAGGTGGAAGATGATTGAACACTAGAGTGCCCAGAAATTTGCACTCGCATAGTGGAGTATCAGCGACGTGATGTCGGGAATGGGCTTATAGATGCCATTTGGAGATAAGATGGATAGAAGGATGGGCTTACAGATGCCATCTAGAGATGTGAAAGAATCTTGTCGGGAATGGGCTTATAGATGCCATTTGGAAGTGTAATGAATAGTTGAATCTGAATAAGAAATAGAATGGCTTCCGTGTCTAGAGCATATCTAGTCTATATCTAATTGCTGATGTCTGAATAAATAGTAGAATGACCGCCGCGTCTGGGGTATATCCATACTGTGTCTGAGTGAGTGACAGAATGTCATCCGAATCTGGATCGTATCTGAAATGTCCTTTGAATGAATCTGGTCTAAACAATAGAATAGCATCTGGGTCTAGAGCATCTCTAAGTTGTCTTTAGAAGTTGGAATCTGAATAAGCAATAGAACAAAATCCGGGTCAGGGGCATCTCTAGGCTATATCTGAAAGGAACTCTGAATAAGCAAAAGAATAGCATCCATATCTGGAGCATTTCCAAGCTATGAAAGGAAACTATGAATAAGCAAAAGAATAGCATCCATATCTGGAGCATTTCCAAGCTATCTCTGAGGGGAAATCTGGAATAAGTATCAGAATGTCGCCATGCCTGGGTTGCAACTGAACTATCTCTAGAAGGAATCTCTGAATAAGCAATAGAATAGCATCCGGATCTGGAGCATCTCTAGGCCATCTCTGGAGAGAAATCTGAATAAGCAGTAGAATAACATCCAGGTCAGGAGTATCTCTAAGCTATATCTGAAAGGGAAATTTGAAAAAGCAAAAGAATAGCATCCATATCTGGAGCATTTCCAAGCTATCTCCGAAAGGGAACTCTGAATAAGCAAAAGAATAACGTCCATATCTGGAGCATTTCCAAGCTATGAAAGGAAACTCTGAATAAGCAAAAGAATAGCATCCATATCTGGAGCATTTCCAAGCTATGAAAGGAAACTCTGAATAAGCAAAAGAATAACATCCATATCTGGAGAATTTCCAAGCTATGAAAGGAAACTCTGAATAAGCAAAAGAATAACATCCATATCTGGAGCATTTCCAAGCTATCTCTGAGGGGAAATCTGGAATAAGTATCAGAATGTCGCCATGCCTGGGTCGCAACTGAACTATCTCTAGAAGGAATCTCTGAATAAGCAATAGAATAGCATCTGGATCTGGAGAATCTCTAGGCCATCTCTGGAGAGAAATCTGAATAAGCAGTAGAATAACATCCGGGTCAGGAGTATCTCTAAGCTATATCTGAAAGGGAAATCTGAATAAGCAAAAGAATAGCATCCATATCTGGAGCATTTCCAAGCTATCTCCAAAAGGGAACTCTGAATAAGCAAAAGAATAGCGTTCGGGTCCGGAGCATCTCCAAGCTATCTCTGAGAAGAAACTTTGAATAAGCAAAAGAATAGCATCCATATCTGGAGCATTTCCAAGCTATCTCTGAAAGGAAACTCTGAATAAGCGATAGAATAGCATCCGGGTCCGGAGCATCTCTAAGCCATTTCTGAAATCTCTTTAATGTAGTTAACTTTCCTGTCTGGTTTCAGGTATAGATCTACAATCAATCGCCCACAAATATTCCCTGGCTAGATACATGTATCGAATCTGGAACTTCAAACTCTTCATACAGATATGCCATGGCTAGATACAGGTATCAAATCCATAATCAATCGCTCGCAGATATGCCCTGGCTAGATACAGGTATCGAATCTGGAACTTCAAAAGGTTGATGGTAATCATCTTTGGATTGACCTTTTCCTGAAAATGGTGAAACATTAGTTGTATGCAAAGTCATGATGTATGACATGCATGATGTCATGATGTTCAGAGATAGTGTAGTATGCACTTTATCATGTATGTAAGCAGGATGTATAAAATGTGACATGTTTATGAATGTATTTTCATCTAGGAAAATAAATCCTTGACGAATTCCGGGAACTTGTTGACTCCTGGGCTGATGTTTGAAGAGTAGAGTTCTTCGTTTCCGCTGGGGATGATGATTGGAAGGATAAACCGGTAGGAGAAGATGACTCCGTTAGGGAATAAACTTGTTGAAGAGATTACTCTGCGGGGAAATACTCTGTGGGAAGAGATGCTTCGCTGAGATTTTAATGAGAACTCCGCTGGGGATTCCGTTGATGAGCTTTGTTGGGGAATTTGATGATAAACTCCGCTGGGGATTGGAAGAACTTCGTCGAGGACGATCTTTCCGTGGTAATTAGCTGAGGATAACCCAGTTATAGGCTCTAGTGGGAGATAACCTTCTGAATAAGGTCGGGGAGAGATATGTACTCTGCAAGGGATAAGCTTCCAGAATCTACTAGGGATAAGCTTCCAGACTCTACTGGGGAGGATGATTCAACTCTCCTGGGGAAACTCTTGGACTGTACTGGGGAGTGGCTCCACTGGATGTCTGTATTCCACCGGGGAACAATCTTATATTAAGACTGCCGGGGATGTTTGCTTAGGAACATCTGTATACTTCGCCGGGGAATATTGAGATCTTCTGGGGATACCCAACTTCCTTAAGGCTGATAGTAGACTAACTCTGCTTGGGGAGAGTGTTGCTGACTTGCTGGAGATACTGTTCCTTGTTAGGGCTGACGGGAGGCCAACTATGCTGGGGTGGAGTATGGCTGATTCTTGTCTTACTCTGCAGGGAGTGGAGGTAACTTGGTCATGTTCTTCAGTTGAACTTACCTTGGTACCTCGATGGACAGAGCAACCAGATCGCTTAGACCGTTCTTATTGCCCCAGTTCCTGCGGGAGATGGCACCTGTGGAGGTGTTCGATAACTGCCGATTGACAAATCCTCTTCTGATAGGAAAGTGACGAGATGACGGGACATAGTCGTACGCTTTGGTCCCTAATTTTTTCCTGGACCGCCCTTTCGGGTTTTCAGTCCATCGGGATACCCGTTTTTGCCCAAGCCTCCTTTTTAGGTTTTCGACTTGTCGGGTGTACAGATTTTTCATTTTCATCCCTTATTTTTGCCCGAACCCTTTTGGTTCGCCGGGAAGCCCTTATTTTTGCCTAGGCCAGTCGACCTAGCGGGTCTTTGATTATGCGTAGTATTTTTTTGACTATGTCCACGCTCTCAGAATGTAGGGAGTTGTCACTGTCAGTAGTGTTGTGTTGTCATATTGCCAGAATATGTTTGATCGTACCAGATTTGTCGTTGGAATTCATGCCCAATGCCCTAGTTGATTCAGATGGAGATATTCCCCTTGGTTGGAAGTTTTTCTTCCACTTGAGATGACTCTTTTTGTTGAGAAGGTTTTTGTTCACTAGATATTCGTCGTGCGAATTTCTCTGTTGTTCGAACAAATAGTCATATGCAAACAATGTTATTTTAAGAATGCAAAGCTTATGTCTGTCTTGAAGTTTTTGAAAATGCATTTTTTCAGTAAAACAAGCAAATTTTGTAAAATGTGATGTCAACTCAAGATTTTACAGCGAGCCTTAAGGAGTCAGGATACCTTTCGTACCAGTATGCTTTCGAACTAACCCGTGCTTCAGCTAGGACTTTTAAGGGTTATAACGTGGCCTGGTTCACGGTTTAAGAAACAAAGGATAAAGGCTCAAATTTTATTTGTACCCACCCGCTCTTCGTGATGTTCTTCAAACCTAAACTCAGCTGATCATGCATTAGACCTTGTTTGAGTCTTTGTCCTGATATTCTGGTGATGGTTCGGATATTGACAGTTTATTTTGGATAAGCAGTCATCTTTTGTTGAGGGTTTGTAGGACCTCTTTCTTTTCGATTTTATTATCCCTGTCTTTTTTCCTGAACTGTTTCTTTTGTGATTACAGTCAGTGGGATGCCCCAGTTTTTGTAAGTCTCCTTCATAGGTTTTGACTTAATGGGCTTTTATTTGAGAGATAATGACTGCCTGTCTTTATGATTATTCGGAACCATCACTGTCTTTTGTCTCGGAAGGACTTCTTTGATGTCATTCATTGTGCACCTGGATAAACTGAGAGAACTACCCTTCCCCAGGTTATGATTAAGGGTTTTAATTTTTGAAAAGAAAAACTCCAACTTCTTTGGTTCAAAGGGGTTTGACGAGGGATTATCTTCCTTATAACTCCACTGTTTAGGATTTGAAACAATGCTTGTACCTCATCAGCAGGGTCTATTCAAAAGCATACTGTAAAGATCGTGGTATCGTTTTCGTCATCCTCCCTCAAAAGGCTTAGAATTGTTTAATTGAGAGTTTGAACATCACAAAAAATGAAAGCAGTTTGAATATAGCGAATGCGAATATATTGATTCAAAACAGACATATGCGATGCATTAATGAAATAACAATGTTTGACATGAATAAATGTTTAAACAATCAAAGAAAAATACAACTTGAACATTCGAATGAACAAAAGTTTTCTAGTCTCAGGACTTGTCACTCCAAATGGTGAACCTTGGAGGGATGGTAGAAAAACTCAGCCTGACCATCTTGTGTGAATTCCAATGCTCCTTCATCAATCAGGTCCTGGATCTTGTTCTTCAGAGTCAACAATCGTTTGTGTCATGTCCTGGACTGGCAGAGTGGTAGGCACACCTTTTATTGGGATGATAGGTAGGAGCTAAGGTGTTGGGATTCCGGGGAGGAGCCCTTAATGTGATCAGATTCAATCTCAATAGGCATTGTAAAGCTTGAAACAACGACATGTTGAGCTGGGTGAATTGCCTCCTAGGCTTGTCTGGCTTGCTCTGATCAACCCATTGTTCTTGGCGAGGTCGTTGTTGGACCTGTGAAGTAGTAGCAGCTTGGAGAGGTCTATTCATCAAACCAAACCTTTGACTTCTTGGGGGCTGATTACCGGTTTGGTCCCCAACCCTGACTACTTTCTTCATACTGTCTTGCTGAAGCTGGTCGATCACAACTTTCACCTCTTCTTGCTCCCGAGCTAAGCCTTGGATAAGGGCCATCTGCCCCAACATCTGAGTCTTCATTGCATCTACCTCAGCTTGCAGATGTTTCAGTCGTTCGTCCTTACCGTCTTCTGGACTGTTCTTGACCAAATTCCCTATGAGGAGCGTTCTCAATTCTTCCTTCCCCTTGGATAGGCTTAGGAAGATTTCCCTGAACTGAGTCTCTTGAGTACGGAGATCCTGGTTGTCTGGTTGGAAAGCCATTGCTGAAATAAACAGCGAAGAAGGTAAGTGACCTGTAACAAGGGTACCTGTTATGCAATGACGTGTATGTATGCATGCAATGTTTTCAAGGATCTCGCGGGGTAAACAAGAAAATTGTTAGAATTTGAATTTTGTAGCTTGATGAAAGGAACTTCATGTTGTTGAGAGTCCTTCTTCAAGAGTCAAGGCTCACCATATCGAGTGGGTCATAGTCCCTGACTCAAGTCATCATGTTTTGATCTCCGAATGACCTTGGCTAGAGGAAAATAAATCCCCTTTGCCCCTTGCTAGACAGTTGGTTCATCATGACCTACACCACAGACCCTTGAGATCCTTGAAATGGGTTAGTCCTTATGCAGGATGTATGCAACGGTATGATGTTATGCTATGCATGGAGTGATGTAAGTAGGCCCTGTAATGAGTCCCAATTAAGGACTATAAACAAAACCTGCAAGGAACTCGTGTTGTTAGATAACAAGTATGCAAGTAGTTCAAGTATGAAGGCACACAAGTCACACAAGACAGCCCTTAGAGTTTAGGCCAGCATGAAGTTTAGGTACTACCCTCTTGAAGTTGGTGGGCTCAAAACCTGTCCTATCAAAAGTAACCGGGTTCTAAGGAGCTCAATATCATGGGGTTGTTTTCTATGTTCATTGTTTTGATTTAGCCACTTAACTGGCGATCAAAATATTCCAAGAAAACAACCCTCAATGAGTGTAGTATCGAGTATCTACCAACTTCGGACTGCACCAAAGTCGGTCATCTCACTACGCCTAAAGAGGCCAGGATGGTCAAGTAAGGTTCCTAAGGTCAGTTGATGCTTCACGACACCACGCGGCGGCCCCGTACTCTCCTTGACTTGACTCAAGGGTTACCGGTACTCACTAAAGTGCCACATCAACGTAGCAACTGCTTCAACCGTGTCGGTATACCCCGCACAGTTCTCTCACAGTTTGTTGCTACTTCTAAAAGGTATCCCCCAGATCCGGGTTAGGATCTATGAAACTCCAAGGCAAGCCCACAATATTAAAGCAAACAAAGCAAGCAATTGAAAGCATAAGAGTGGTCTAATCCTAAGGTACACCTCACTTATTAAATCTCCCCAGCAGAGTCGCCAGTTCTGTGATCGGTGGAAATAGAACTGACTGTTTTAAAGCTGGTTCGCGAAATGTTGCGGTAAGCAAGAGTCGCCATCGTCTTTTATGTTCTCCAACATGGAAAGGACAAAAGCACAGCAAAATTCCTTTTTCGAGATGTCTCTCGGTTCGGGAGGTAGATTTATAGAAAGGGAAGGTGTTAGCACCCTTTCTCTCCATGGTTATCCATGGTCTCTTAGGTACTTGCTCACTATGTTTTCAAAAATTGTTTGCTTTTCAAGTGTTTGTGGGTTTTGAAAAAGTTTAGTTTGAAAACTTCTAGGTAACTCTTGTATCAGTCCTCAAGAGTGTATGAAGTGTTTGTTTGAAAACTTTTTGAAAGTGTAGGTGCGAAAAGATTGTTTTTGTTTTTTTGAAAGAGCAAGTACCCAGGAGAAATCTACCTACCCTAAGGAATTAGGCTGTGTAAGAGTCCTTTAGATAGTACTATCCCACTATTGAGAAGTAGGTTGCACAGTCGTTGGAGTTATTCGGGTCAATTCGATTATCGGGACAATGTGGTCACCAAAGCAATAGTAGGACGCCTTATAGGTAACCCTAATGTCCTAGATCCTTTTTATCTGAGGCAACCGTTTCGAGGAAACTGGATCTGTAGACAGGAGGGAGACATCTAAAACACCCTATACTTGATGACCACCTCGAGGCAACCAAGTGAGGCGTACCCTAGGAGTGGCATGTGCATGTGTGTCAGGATTCAGTTTATGTTTATCTTTGAACATGCATCATTGTGAGCTACGGGTTGCTTTTATTTTTCATACAAGTCTTGTCATGCATATTTAATAGTTAATAGTTTGCGCGAAATAAAGTGCCGAAAATGAATCTACGCTATTACAAGGCGCAGGTATATACATCGCCAAAAACATAACCCTTTGGAAAATAAATACGAGAAATAAAAGAAAGCGGTAAAAGTCCTAATTAACTATTACATCCTTGGAAACAGATACAAAAAGATAATTAAAATAAGAAAATGCACGCAAAGAAATTAAATCGGGACGTCCTTAGGGTTTTGACCCTTTTTGAGAAAAGAATTGAATTTTGTCCTTTTTGCAACTAAATTAAATATTTAAACCTAATAACTAATTAATTAATTAATTAAAAGAAAAAGTATTTTTTTTTATGTTTTTAATGAAAATAAAAGTAAAAAGAAACTAAAAGTCAAGAAAACCCTAATTCTAAATTTATTTTATATTTGTAAAAAAAAGAAGTCAAGGTTAACCTAATTAATAAAAAGGACTAAATTGATTAATTTACATTTATTTACAAAATAATTAATAGTGAAATTACTAAATAATAATAATAATAAAAATATTAGTTTTTCTGAAATTTTATTAGGAAAATAATTAAGTTGTTAATTATATATTAGTAATAGTAATAATTAATGAAAGAATTAAATAGAAATAAAAATAGAAAAAAGAAAAAGGAACAAGGAAACCAGGGGGGTGATGGGCCCATTAGGAGGTTTTGTTAGCAGATTTCAAGCCCATTAACCCCAAGCCTGCGTTGACTTTCTGAATGGTCTACGTGCATGTTGACTGAGGAACACCATGATCCTCCATCTCTAGCCTTTGGATTCCCATTTGTGGCCACTTGGCGCCTGGATGCTGGAGACGCATGGTGGGGTACATTTAGGAAGCCTGCATATGATTAGGTTAGAAAAAATATGAAACAATTATTTTGGGGGACCTGGGAATCGAACCCAGGTCCCAATGGTCACCAGACAACTCATCCTCCACTACGCCAGCTGAATGCCTTTGTTATTATAGTGATCAATAAATATAATATTAAGAATAAACAATATGCTGGACAAAAGCAACACGCGCGCTTTTTGTTTGAATGGTCCAATGGTATCTTAACACGTCTTCATCTTCTTCAATTGTCCTGGAAAAAAATAAAGAGATAGCGGGGGTTTTTAACCCCCACAAAGCAGAACGAGGAAAAATAGCGAATAAATGTACGCTAAATATAAATTGTTTGCGAGCATCTCAATGTGTCCGTCTCATTCCAACGATTTTAACCATGGGGCTCTCAAGGTCTAATTTTCCCTGTACAGCAAATCCCTAATCTGGAAGCTTGGAAACCCTAAAATTCATTAATGGTGGTTTCTGTTTCAGGGCTTTTCAGTCCAATTAACCTATGCCAAAAGCTTTGTATGAACTCAAGCAATGCAAAATAAGGGTTAAAACATGTTAATTATGCACAAATCATGAGTTACAATTATGAAAAAGAATAAGCAAACCGTGAGTTGTTCTGAACAGTTTCTGTAGCTTTAAGACTTGGTTTTGATTGTAAATCGTTTCTCACACCTCCAGCAATGTATTGGAATCAAGAAAAGGCTTTGAATTGGCGTGGAAAGTAGAATTCAGTTTTCAAGTTTCTTTGATATTTTTCAATGTTGCATATGGCTTTCTGCAGTAATTTGCACGTCCACATGAATAGGGTTAGCTTCTGTATATGTAATGGAATGAAACTAGGGTAAATCTTGCACAAGAAATCCCTTGTATTGATGTTTCAATATTTGATTAAAAATCAAATATTTTTTCAATATTTTTGATTGAGAAAACTTGCCAAACATGGAGATTTTTGTCTCTTTGATTGATACACGAATTTTCCAGCTTGCCCTGAGTTTATTTGCTTCACAAAAGATTGAGAAAAACATATCTTGATATTTTCCTACATTTTAAATCAATTAAATGAATTAATATTATTAAAAAATCCGATTAATTAATAGAAAATGAGAAAATAAATTCAAATAATCCCAATGGGTCGTGCATACGCCTTGGACAATGTTTCAAGAAGAAATTTGAGGCCCATTAGCAAAAATGATGTGTTTTGAGCAAAGTTGACTTTTGCAAATTCACAAAAATTTCCCAACTTCTCCAATGCATATCTTGCTCAATTTTGATCATATGAACATGTTCTTGGACATTTTGGAAAGGTCTTGAAGTCCTCTAACCAAATCCTTTGGTCCCATGTCACTTGGATTTACCAATATCAAGTTATGGTCTTTGACTTAAAGTGCATTTTGGTTGACTTTTGAAATTGACCTATAATGTAGAAATTGATAACTTTTTGTGAGAGCATTTCTTGGACTTGGAAGGTGAATATGAGTTGTAGGAAATGTCATCCCCTTAAAAATGAGCACTGGATTGGATTTTTCTGATGAACCATGAAAAAGTTATGCCTTGGTCAAGATACAGTTGACTTTTCAGTTGTCCAAAAATAGTAACTTTTGCATCTTTGATGATTTTTGAGCCATGCTTGTGGAATCATGATCAAAACTTGATCAAATGATGATTGTGTCTTCAAAATAAGATGTTTACCAAAAATTCTGACTTTTGACTGCCAAATGACCATTTTACCCCTGCAGTTGATTGTGAACCAAATAAGGTTTTTGACTATGGATCTTGGCACTGTGAGTCTTGAGACTTGACATGTAGATGCTTGACAATATATATAGGCCTATGGGACTTGATTGAACCATTAAAAACCACAATTTCCTTGCAAGAACCAAAACCCTAATTTTGACTGGCTTATGAGGCATTTGGACTGTGCAACCCTTGAGATATCTTGAACCATTTGAAGATGATTCTTGATAAATTTTGAAGAATATGGGAGGGCAAATTTTGGGGTACAACAACAATACTTTGTTTGACTCACAAAACTCCCTTCCTCGAGTTGATTAATTTGAAGCCCAAGGAAGTACTTTAATTTACCCATCACACTCATTTCAAATTTTCCCTGCATCAACTTAGAAAACTCCTTGACCAAGGATGTATTAGTAGAACCAAATATGATATCATCTACATAAACTTATACTAAAATTGAATGTTTTCCTTGGCATTTAATGAAAAGAGTTGTATCGACCTTTCCTCTTGAGAATCCTTTTTCTAACAAAAACTTGCTAAGGCGTTCATACCAAGCCCTAGGGGCTTGTTTGAGACCATATAAAACATGTTTTAGTTTGTAAACATGGTTAGGATACTCAAAGTTTTAAAATCCGGGAGGTTTAGATACATAAACCTCTTCATTAATATAGCCATTTAGAAAAGCACTCTTAACATCCATTTGATATAACTTATTTTGTGAACATGCAAAGGCAAACAGAAGGCGTATAGCCTCAAGTCGGGTGACCGATGCATAAGTTTCCTCATAGTCGATGCCCTCCTCTTGGTTATACCCTTGAGCAACAAGGAAGGCCTTTTTGCGAGTTATTATTCTGTTTTCATCCAATTTGTTCCTAAACACCCATTTAGTGTCGATTACACGATGGTCTCGTGGAGGAGGGAGAAGATCCCAAACCTCATTTCTCTTGAATTGGTTCAGTTCATCTTGCATAGCTAAAAACCAATGTTCATCCTCAACCTGTGAGACAAAAGCAAAATGATAGCAGAAGTTACTTATCTTGGACCGTGTAGTGACTTCTTTTGTGATATCTCCAAGGATATTGTCGATGGGATGATCCTTGATAGATTTCCATTCCAATGGGAGATCATTTTCATTGCTTTTAATATCCATATCTTTTTCTTTGATAGATTCATATTCCAATGGGTAATTATTTTCATCGTCTTCAACATCCAGATCTTTAAGTATACTTTCCGAAGATACACTTGCACCATCAAATACAATACCTTTTCCGACCGATCTCAGACAAGATTCATCAAAATATACATGCACAGTTTCCTAAAAATTTGTAACCTTTTATTAAATACTTTATAAGCTTTACTAGATTGAGAGTATCCGAGAAAGATGCCTTCATCTACTTTTGAATCAAACTTACCAAGATTTTCTTTTCCATTGTTCAACACAAAACATTTACATCCGAAAACGTGGGGGTGTAAAATCTTGGGATTTCTTCCTTTCAGTAGTTCATACGGAGTTTTGTTTAGAATTGGACATATTAGGATACTATTCAAAACATAACAAGACGTACTTATGGCATCGGCCCAAAAATACTTAGGAAGGGCATGTTCATTGATCATAGTTCTTTCGAGTTCTTCTAAAACATGGTTTTTGCTTTCCACTACTCCATTTTTTTATGGAGTACGTGGTGCGGAAAAATTATGATCAATGCCATGTTTTTCACAAAAATCCTCAAAGAGATGGTTTTCAAATTCACCTCCGTGATCGCTTCATATTGTAACAATTTTAGTGTTTAACTTGTTTTGGAACATCTTAGCAAATTTTCCAAACGCGAAAAAAATGTCACTTTTGCTAGCTAAGAAAATTGTCCAACAAAATCTAGAGAAATCATCTACTATAATAAAACCATAATAATTACCACCTAGACTTTTTATTCTATATGGTCCAAAAAGATCCATGTGGAGAAGTTTGTGTGGTTTAGTTGTAGAGATGATCTTTTTAGATTTAAAAGAAAATTTTGTTTATTTACCCATCTGACATGCATCACATAAGTGATCTTTAGAGAAATTTATTTTAGGTAAACCAACAACTAGATCTTTTGATACAATTTTGTTTAGCAAATCAAAATTGATATGCGTTAATCGTCTATGCCAAAGCCATGAGTCTTCACTGAAGGAAACAAGACATTTAGCGCCGGTCAAGGATACTTCATTCAAGTCAAGCATATATACATTATTAACCCTCAAGCCTTTAAACACATTTTACTTATCACTATTCAATTAAGCAACAATCTTTTGAAAAAGAGACTTTAAGTCCTTTTTCTCATAATTGACTAATACTAATGAGATTGTGTTTAAGACCTTCAACTAAAAGAACATCTGAGATAGTAGTATAAGAGGGATTACCTACACTACCTTTTCCGAGTATAGCTCCCTTGTTGTTATCACCATAGCTTACAAATCCTTTCTTCTTATCCATAAAGTCAAAGAATATGGAAATGTTAACCGTCATAAGTCTTAAGCACCCATTGCCGAGAAACCATCTTCTCTCCGTAGTGTCAAGACATTCCACCTACAATGTCAAACAAGGGAAATAGGTACCCAATTTTTATTGGGTCCTTGTGTGTGAGTGGAACATGGGTTTACTTTAGGAGACCATTTGAAAATGCCTTTAGGAACCAAGAATCTTCTAAATCAACATTTTTTAATGGTGTGTCCTTCCTTGCAACAATAAAGACAAGCTGAGTCTTGATATGAGTTACTTTTGCTTGGTTTATCTCTTATTTGATAAGCATACTTTTGATAAGGATTAAACATGCTTTTTCTAAAATTTGATCGATCAATAGCAAATGTAACTTTGGGTTTTAAGGCCTTGTCTAATTTATCTTTAAGAATTCTAGTCTCTCTTTGCCAAATGTGACAAGTTTCACATCCATGCTAATTTTGCCAAGAAGTCTTGTCAATTTCATCTTTGTCTTTGATACTCTTTATCATTGATTCCTTGAGAGTTTCCAACTCCTTTTCGGATTTGGTAACTTTAAGCTCGAGGTATTTGAAAATATTTTTATTTGAGGCTAAGCGTTTGAAAGCTTCCTTAGCCTCATGATGTAGAGTATCAAATGCTTTTTGTAATTCAATATAAGACATTTCATCAACATAATCATATTTAGAGTGACTTACATTCTTTTTCTTTTTGTGATGCGCCATAAGACATAAGTTTTCCTTTTCTTCTTTGTCACTAGAGTCATCTTTGCTTGATGAGTTACTATCATTATCCCAAGAAATTTAAGCTCTTCTAGCTCTGTTTGGCTTCTTTTGAGACATGTTTCTTACTTTGTCTTTCTTGAACAAAGGACAATCTGGTTTGTAATGACCTGGTTTCCCACAATTGTAACAAGATCCTTTTGACTTATCTCTCTTGCTTTCAAAAGGTTTGTTTGGCTTAGCTTTCCTTCTATAGTCAAAGAGATTCTTATCTTAATGTTGAATTTCATTCTTCTGAAAATATATATTGTACTTCCTTACGAATAAACTCAAATCTTCATCCGAACTGTCATCTCCATCACTTGAGTCACTTCCACTTTATTCTATGGTGGAAAACTTGGAAACTGAATCCCTTAGCGCGATGGACTTCTTCTCTCTGTCCCTCAGCTTTTCTTTCTTCTCTTTCTTTTCATACTTATTTAGATTTGTAAGCTCTTGCTCATGTTCTTGAAGCTTACCAAACAATTTTGTAAGTTCCAATAGGGTTAGATCATATGCTTCTTTGATGGCCGTGACCTTAGGTTTCCATTCCCTGTTAAGACATCTCAAAATTTTGTTAATAGCAACAACATTGGAAGTAATATGACCAAGTGTGTGTAAGTGATTTATTATGTGATAAAATCTCTTTTGCATGTCCGCAATGGTTTCACCATGCTTCATGTGAAAGAGATAAAACTCTTGAGTTAATGTGTTAATCCTTACTAGTTTGACATCGTTTCTACCTTCATGGGTAACTCGTAAAGTATCCCACATTGCCTTAGCCATAGCACAATGTGAGATACAAAAGTATTCATCAACTCCAAGAGATGATATGAGCATATTTTTAGCTTTCCAGTCATAAGCATAGTTTTTCTCATCTTTTTCATCCCATTGTGCTTCCGGTTTAGGTACAACAGCACACGCATTGTTTAGCATAGTTATGGCCATTGGACCTTCTTCTATGACTTTCCAAATTTTTGTATCAACAAAATTGATATGCACTCGCATATAATATTTCCAATAGCTATAGTTTTCACCGGTGAAAATATGCGCTCTATTGTATGCCCCTTTTAGATCAATATCCATTGTCTAAAGAGTTATACGTGAAGCACTAGATGAACTGGTTCTCTGATACCACTTGTTAGACGATAGGACGTATCTAGAAAGGGGGGGGGGATTGAATAGATACCGTAATTTTTAAAATCAATTTTTAAGAAAAACTTGAAGTGCAGTGAAAGCTACCTGGATACACTCGTCTAAAAACGATCCTCTATTGAAAAGACCGGATACGCGAAAAACTGAATGGAATGAATCAATGAGAATTATTAACACTTAACTCAATTATAATTGATCACTTATACTCTTTAACTATTGTCAATTACTTCCAATGAAATGTTGAGATGAAAATACACAAATTTTCACTTTTGGACTTTTAACGAACACTTGGTGTGCTTAATTACACCAAGTCCAATCTATCTTATTTTGTAGTGTTGAAATCAATTATATCAATCAAATTGATTACTATAGTTTTTAGTAACAGTTCTGTTGCACTACAAATCAGGATAGTTGGAACCACAAGAGAAAATTTTTAGATTATTGCAAATAAACGGTAAAGGGTGAGAAAGAAAAATGACACACGATTTGTTAAGGCAGTTCCACCTGTCGTCCTCACGTGGGGTATGTTTTCCCTTAATTCTATAATTTAGAATTAGGATAATTGCTATTATGATTGTAAAGTTTATACAAGAGATATAAAATAGTCACCACAATTCAAACACAATATGTTGAATTGAAAATTAAGCTCCTCTCTTCCTTTGATTCGATTTGAATCAAGTATGTCACCGATCTTCGGTAAACCTCCGATTGTAGCTACCTTATTGAGAACCTAAACCGTTTCTCAAACCCTCTACTCGGCTGATTTGATCGCAAGATGATAACCATAATTCTTCCTTCAAAATCCTCCTATTGTAGCTACCTTGTTTAGAGAACCCACAATTCCTCAATACCTTAAGCACAAATGAAATTGATCAAGCAAAGTTGTCAAAAAGACCCAAATCCCAATGATCTTGGAGGACAAAACCCACGATTACTCAACCCGAACAAGATTGCAATCTTCTACTTTGGATGTTGCCAACACACACTCCGCACCTTGATCGACAAAAACTATTATATGTAGTTGTCAATGGATGAGTGAGAGGTTGAAGATGATGAGTACCTTGTGTATCTATTTCACTTTTCTTCTTAAAACCAAATGGCATAACCAAACAAGTATATATATATATATATATATATATATATATATATATATATATATGTTATATAAGGTTAAGAACAAAACTAATAGACCGAGAAACAATTTTTACGAGTGAAAGATCGACCTATGCAAGAGGGGACTCGACCTGAGCATTCCCGTAAGTTCAATATGACGACGTATACAAGCCATGCATCGACCTATGCAAAAGCGTGACTCGACCTGAGCATTCCCGAAAGTGCCATATGACAGTGTTCACGATCTATGCACCGACCTATACAGAAGGTGATTCGACCTAAGAATTCCTGAAGGTGCCACATGACATAGTGCAAGATCCACGCGTCAACCGCTCCAAGAGTATGCATTGACGCATAGTTACTAAAATATTCTTCCAGGATGAGTCGACCATATAGTCGATGTGAGCAAATCCGAGACTTCCCAAATGAGAAACTTTTAATCATGTGTCGACCTGAGCTTTCTTTGAGTCGACTCATAGCATATAAATTTTTAAAAATACCAATTCTTGAAGAATTTTCATGCTACTTTTTCCACCATATCATCTAGAAACATTTCCAACATAGTTTTGACATCATTGAAATCTTTCCCTCACATACTCCCCCTTTTTGATGATAGAAAAACTTGTCCTTAGCACCATGTATTAGAATGTTAATCTTGGAGACTTCTCCCCCTATCTTTATGCACCCTTTTGTTTCATATTGGCTTTCATATCATCTATTCTTGACGTCCACATGCTTCTCCCCCTTTGATAACATCAAAAAGAGTCAAAGCAACATGTTAAAGTAACAACAATCAATATAAGTAAGGTTAGATCATTATCTACTTTGGCAATTAATAACTCTAACAAACAATCACATAAAGAGATGTTAGAGAAAGGCATAGAAAATAAATAGAAACCATTCATATAGTATACTTACAAACCGGAGTTCAAAGGAAGACAAACACAAAGTAAGTCATAATTCAAAAATAATTAGACAACGAATGCTAGCTAAAGTTCATGAAATTTGAAAAGTAAAAAAAACATCAATTTTCATCACTCTCATTTCCTTGTTGTGATGGAGGATTTGATGGTTGGTTAAAAGGGAACTATTGCATGAAATTGTTGATGAAGTTGGTGAATTTTTTTACTTGAGATTCCATCACCCCATAAAAAGTATTATATCTTTGATACTGAATGGTAGAATATGCGGCAAAATATTCAATGTGTACTCTGACACAGTTTGATAGATTGGCAAGTCTCTCATTCACAAGCGAGGAGTTCTCCTCCTATTGAAGGCTCATACACTCAAGAAGGTTCATAATGTTAACATTGTTTACACCTGTCACTTCATCTTCATTCACGGAAGCAACATTTTCACTTTCCTCATTTTCTTCATCTTGTTCCTCCTCACTATCATCTTCTTGCTGCAAGTACACATTATTACTTCTTATCACATACCTATACCTTTGCTGACTCGCATCCCATTGGTGACTAATCATAGTCAAAGTTTTCTGAGTGAGCTCTTGATCGGTTAATATTTTAATAAAGGGAATACCCGGAACACCAATAGCAGCCTTGTTGAGGACATGTTAAATAAAGGAAGCGTATCCTAACACTGTTCCTCTACCCAAATCCTTTAGACGATGCATTCTACTTGCAATGTAGTGAGGCCAATTTATCCTCATTTTGTTCTTGATAACGTAGATCAAGTGTACCTCCGGGTGATCAACTCTTGAATATCCATCCCTCTTAGGGCAAATGATGCGAGAAACAATCCATTACAGAATACGGTCAAGCGGTTCCAATGCACCAACTATGATCGACTTTTGAAATAAGGTGCTATTTACAATATTTTCAAAGTATGGCTATTTCAGCATAGAGTTTAGAGCAAGATTTAAGTCATATCCCTCAAAGTTATTGGTATCAGTAATTTTTATGGCAACCGGACTTGGAGGAAATAATCCAAACATCGTCCAAATTTCAGAGTTAACAATATGAACTTTGTTGTGCATCTTGTATCTAAAAGTGCTTCCATCAAAATTACCTTTCAGATCGTTATATAACATCTTGATCAAATCTTCATTATATGCAATATCACACTCTAGAACTACGCCTAGTTTCTGAAATATTAACATCTCAATAATATGTGGTAGATTCAACCTACATAGGGTTTGCTTGTACACTACAATTGCTTGAATATTTTTATTTTGCTAAAGTTCTTTGAATAAGAGTCAAGCAAATCATCAGAGTCGAGATAAAGAAGTTACAGGATCGGGATTTTATTGAGAGGAGGAACTACCTTTCACCAATCTTCTCTTTGTGGGTCTTGATGATGCTATGGAAGAAAGCTTGAGGAGTTTGAGATTTTTGAGTAAAAGAGGCTTTTAGGGTTTTTGAGAAGGATTTAGGCAAATAGAGTAATGAGAGTGAATGCGTAGAGATGATAATATAAAACACAAATGTCACATAGAAGTCCTACGGTCATTGGTTAGAATATCGCGTGATGCATCGACCTATGCAGGTCATGTATCGACTCATAGAACCAAAATTTTGAGAAATATAAGTTCCAGTATGTGTCGATGGTTCTCAATCATAGGTCGACCTAAGCATACTTATTTTTCAATTTTTCACATATTTATGAATTTTAAGACACAATAAAACATAAATAACTACATAAGCATAGATTACACATCACAAAGATTGAAAAGAACTTATCACAAGGTGTAATAAGGTGGAATAACTGACTGTTATACTGGATTTGCGTTTATGTTCACAAATGTTTCGGTAAGCAAGAGTCGCCACCAGCTTTTCTTTTATCCAACAAAGGAAAGGGTGAAAAGGACAGAAAAAGACCTTTCGAGATTATTTCTGAGTAAGGGGGCAGATTATGGAAAGGGAAGGTGTTAGCACCCTTTCCATCCGTAGTTTTCTACGGGCTCTTAGATGCTTAGCTCATTTTAAAATACCTTGTGCTTTGTGTTTTTTGAAAAGCATTTTTGAAAGCGCCTTAGTGAGGCGAACTTTGTAATGTTTCTCAGAATAGTAGAGAACGTATAAAAAGTGTTTTTTTGAAAGTGTTTTTGAAAGAATTTTTGTGTAAGTGTAAAAATTGTTTGAGCAAGAATCTAACAGATATCTACTTTACTCGAAAGGTTGTTCTTTTCCTCTTTTCCTCTAGACAGTGCTATCCTACTATTAGTGAGTAGGTAGCCCTAATCGTTGGATGTTTGAGGGACATTCAAAGGGACGTTTTGTAGTGACAAAGGCAACTGGGCGAGAAACCATAGTAACTACCCTAGGGTTTTAAGATCATTGTTTACTGAGGCAACGTCGAGAGGGTCATCAAGGGACTTATGATCTTTTTAAACCAGAGGGTAGCCACTAAAATCTCTCACGTTTCGAGAGTTGTGACTATTTCCGAAGGCAACCGAAGTGGGGGTACCCTAGAAGTGTATATGTGCAAGTGTGTTGTATTTAGTTATTTTTGTCTTTTTTGTTAGGTTTGCTAGCCTTTTGTTTTATTCTTTCCATACAATCCTATTACCATACATCTAACAGTTAATATGTACAGGAATAAAATGCGGGAATTATAAATCCTACGCTATTACAGAGCTTCCGGGATGGGGATTATTACATGTCCAAACTTTGGGGAAAAATAAAGAAAGTAGTAAAATAAAAGAGTCCTAATTACAGTCTATTACAACCAAGAAGAAGATACAATAATATGATAACGCTAAAATAAAATTGCGCGCGAATTGGAAAAGGCGTCTAAAACCCTATGGAATAAAAATCTTTTTGTTTTGTTTTTTTTGGTTTTTATGAAAAGAAAATAAATTGAGAAAAATAAAACTAAACCTAAATTCTAATTTATTTTAAATCTTTTGAGAAAAAATATGTTAAAATTAAATAATTAATTAATTCATAAATTGATTTAATTAATAAAATCTAATCCCAACTTTTATGATGATTTTTTATTTTATGTTAATTTAAAAAGGGAAACTAAAAAATAAATGAGTAGCAAAAATAAAAATACAAGAAGCAACAACCTTTCGATCCAAAGAGAAAAATGGCCTTCGATCCAAATGAAGGGTGGCCTTCGATCCAATGAAGGGTGACCTTCGATCCAGGGAAGGATGTGGCCTTCGATCCAGTAGAGAAATTGTTGGAGCTGTATGTTGTACTCCTACAGGAAATTTATTAGAGAAAATAAGATAAAAATCCAGACTTGGTTCGAATCCAGTCTTATATTCGATAGTCTGTGGCTATATAATCCTAATTCGGATCCTCTGGGTCTAAATTGAAAGCTACTTTGTCTATCCTACAACCTCTTGAACCCTGAGATTCAAAAGAAAATATGGATTGTGCCCAAGCCATGGCACGATCCTAACCCCCGCGCTTAATCTTGCATGTAGCACATGAAAGCAATAACAAACATTAGCAATAACATGAATGTATGATTAACATGAATTTAAAAATTGCATGCTTAGCTAGTTTGAGATCGAAAATAAGTTTCCAACGAACATATTGTGTTTGTGATGCTCCAGTGTACGTTGGGCCTGCCTAGTACTTGAGAACGCCTCCTGCAAACTTCAGGGACTGAGTGGAGCATTGTTGAAAATTGCTTCGATTTAGATCACTTATGAGATTTTTGATAACTTTGGTGTGGATTATGAGGCAGCGTGTGCGTGTAGTCTTTCCTTGTTCGTATGTATCTTGTGTATTTCTAGGAGATGGAGAGAGGGTCATAGCATAGAAATGGCAAGGGACAACCATTAACTAGGCTTTGAAGGCCCTATCAGACACATTAAGGGATTGCCTTTTTTGAGGGATTCCTTCCCTTTTGGGTCTTGGGATGAACCTGGACATGTTTGGCTCCTTCGAATGCCCATAATCTTTGCTCTTCGATTAACCCATGGTTGCCTCCTTCGAATTGCTCCAATTCTCATCATTGGGGTTTCTTCGATTGAGCCCCTATTTGTCTTGGTAGCTTGATCTGAAACTAGCCCAAACGAAAATTCCTTTCTGGCCATTCAAAACTTCTCTTGTTACCTCCTTCGAATGCAATTGTGCATGAGGCTTGGGCTTAGCAACATATTGACTTTTGGTCAGCAAACCTCTTGGACTAAAACTCATCACGAAACAAACTTATTTCCAATGATTATGTGTCTCCTTCGAATGGAACACATGTATATCCTTCGAATGGCCCTTTTGCATTCTTCGAATGGGCCACCAATGTGTGCACATAATGTGGAAATCCTATGCTTGTGAAATGAAGGCAGGCATAAAGAGGAAATATTTGCTTGGTGAATTAAAGGCCAGTTGAAGATGAAGCCTTTGCCTTGTGCGCTGAAGGCAAGCATCTTGAACTAATACTCATCAAAAGGTAAAATAAACTTGTTTCCCACAATCATGTATCCTTCAAATTGACTACATGTATGTCCTTTGAAGGAACCATTGGTGTGTCCTTCCAATGGAACTTACTAGGTGTCAAAATGTGGAAAACTGTGGAGTCAAAGCTAACACGAGGGAAGTCAACTGCTTAATGAATCGAAGCACACATGAAAGGAAGCCACTGCTTTATGGGCGCTAGCATGAAGGGAAACCATTGACTTGCGCATCAGAGGCAAACCCAGAGGAAGTCATTTTCTTATTGGTCGAAAGAAAACACAGATGTAAGTTGAAGGGGCCTTAGCCTTCTGGATCAAAGGCAAGTCTGAGGCAGCCTTTTGTCTTGTGAATCAAAGACCAGTGAAAAGGGCCTTTTTCCCTATAGATAAAAGGCAAGTTGATGGGCACTTTCCTTGTGAATCAAAGGCAAGCTGAAGGGAGGTTTTTCTTAGTAGACCAAAGGCAAGCATTAAGAGGCGTACATATGCTGATGGCAAGCTGAAGGGGCCTTTTGCCCAGTGGAAGCTTTGTGAATTAAGGTTGATCGAAGGAGACTCAACGCCCAATTGAAGCTTGTATGCAGGAGTCCACTACTGGTGAATCGAAGCAAACTTGTAGGGGGTTCTTGCCTTGTACGCTGAAGGCACACACAGAGGGGGTATTTGCCTAGTGCGCTGAAGGCACGCACACAGGACACTGCTGGAATGATACTTGTGGACTCAAAGTTTGATCGAAGGGTTCCAAACACCCAATCAAAGCTTACTAATCAAAGCATGATCGTAGAGTGCCAAAAACCCAATCGAAGTACCTTGTTCATATGCAAATCAAAAGACACTTGGTTATCTTTAAAAAATTTATATTTTCTCTAAAAAAGTGTTTGTAACCACAATGCAAAAAGGGAAGATCTTGGAATACATGAGAGTGAAAATTTTAGGGTACAACACAAGGAATTAAGAATTTTTAACTATACCAAATTGAGTTATCAAGAATAGAGTTAGAGTTAGAATGATATTACCTATATGATGCAGCATGATATTTTCCCTCCCAAGTAACTTGATACAAGAGTGTAGATAATTCGTGAGAGTACAAGTATAAATAAGATTAATGCAACTAATGTAGTTGCATCCTATCCGAAATATTGAGAACACCAAGTTCCCTACAAATATGGAAGAAAGGCTCAGTTGCAAGAGGTTTTGTGAAAATATCTACAAGTTGATTTGTGCTATCAACATGCTCAAAGTTTTTGGATCAATGTGTTTCATGCATGTACCTGAAGAAGTGAGGAAGAAGTTGGATGGTTGAAGTGAAGTCATGGTGCTCATAGGTTATC